>JBBCBC010000016.1:25538948-26138948 GCA_037126765.1 Stenogyne calaminthoides
CAATTGGATGTTAAAGCTGCTTTCTTAAATAGTATTCTGGATGATGAAGCTTATGTTGAACAACCTAAAGGCTTTGAAAATCTGGAATTTCCTGATCATGTTTACAAGTTAAAGAAAGCTTTGTATGGTCTAAAACAAACACCTAGAGCTTGGTATGGTAGACTTACTGATTTCTTACTCCAGTTTGGATTTTTGAGAGGTGAAGCTGATAGAACCTTGTTCATTAAAAATTCTAAGAATGATATCATGGTTGCTCAAATATATGTTGATGATATTGTATTTGGTTCAACTTGTAATGATATGCTTGAGAGTTTTGTTAAAGAAATGACCTGTACTTTTGAAATGTCCATGGTTGGATAACTGAATTCTTTTTAGGTCTTCAAATCAAACAAATGAAAGATGGTATTTTCTTTTCTCGAAACAAATATGCTAAGAATTTGGTGAAAATGTTTGGTCTTGAAACTGGTAAAACTATGAAAACCCCTATGGGAAACAACATTATATCCTGGCATAGTAAGAAACAAAACTGTGTTTCACAATCTACAACTGAGTCTGAATATGTTGTTGCTGGAAGTTGCTGCACTCAACTGCTTTGGCTTAAAAAGATGATTGATGATTATGGGTTGGAAAGTATAAGACATCACTTTATAAGAGATCTTGTAGAGAAAGAAGTTGTGAAGTTAGAGTACATTTCTACTGAAAAACAACTTGTTGATATTTTCACAAAAGCTCTTGATAATGAGAGGTTTTCTTCACTTAGAAAATCTCTTGGTCTTTGCTATATCTGAAAATAAACACTAGATGTTGTGACAAATGTTTCCAACATTTGAAGCAACATTATGGTTCTGATAATAAGTTTGTCTGCTGATTTACTTATGTTTGAACTTTAAATGATAATGTTATGATCTTATTGTTGAATCATGGTTTAGATACAGAGTCTTGGGCATATATCTCTTAAATGCATTGAAAAAATAAAGCACAACTTAGATTTGTAATTACTGAGTAACTATGGGACACGAAGTTCGCTACTACGATGTTCTCTTTTCAAAAGGTGATTAATTATACATCCATGTTTGTTCACAATCCGCTGAGTAATTATGGGGCACGGAGTGTTTTCTCTTGAAAAGGTGGATCAATGTGAACATGTGTTTAAATGAAAATTTCAAAATATGCAACACTTTGATGATGAATTTCATGCAAAATTGAGTGTTGAGGTATATGTGTGCCGACATTTTGTGAAACCTTAAGTGATTCGAACTTTATCTATCATACATGATTTATTTAATTTTCTTCCTAAGTTGAATTCGCGGTTCTAAACATATTATTTGAACTAATATGAGTTTATTTAATTTTAGATATAGTTTCCTATTTTTGAAAATATTTTTGGCGGCTCATACACATTCACATGATCACATTTGCCTTAGTGAGTGGTTACTTTGTCCCACTCTTGGTTGATTTTTGTGGTGGTTTTGTGTAATAACCTCCATCTTTTCTTCTCTACTTAAGTTCGATTTTATCTGTGATGTTTATTACTGAAAGCTGAAAACTTTGTTGTTGCACATAGGAATCGAGGTTTGTGTTGATTTTACTTATGTTATTTCAATTATTTTCGGTCATATACTCCTTTTTCCCTCCTATTTTTCATATAATATTAGTTTAATTGCTTGTGCATTATTTGATTGGACAGAAAGACTGTGTTATGGCTGATAAACAAAACCTTTCGTGTTCTTCTGATCATTCTCACTCACACGCAAACCCTCATTTCTCAAACCCTCGCTCAAACCTTTCTTCTCCATCAAACTCGAATCCTCTGAACCTACTTGCAGAAATGGCTACTCAAAACCCAGATTATGATTCCACTAATGTTGGTGGATCATCGTCTTCATCCGTACCAAAACCCACTCCGTACAAATTTCCTGAAGATACCCCTCAATCTCTGATTCGACTGATCATCGAACAGATGCTCGAGAAAAACCTTCCAATTCTTCCTGATGATTTTGTTGGCAAAAGACAAGTCAACATTAATGACTTTGTTGATCTTTTTGCTAAACCCTTAGCCACAGAAATTCCTGATGAACCTTCTCCAAAACCTGTTAAAAACCCTACTCAAACGGCCGATGTTGAGATGAACAAAGCTGATTCCTCTGATTCAGAAGGAATGGGGGAGAAACTGTTGGGATATTTTAGTTTTGATGAATTATGCCAAAAGATTATCAACTTGTGTTATTTAAGTTAATCTACAGATAACAAGTTGAGAGGGAACGAGAGAACAAGTTAAGGAGTAACTCACGAAATCAGAAGTAGATGATCGATATCAGACGAGACTGATCGAGATCAGATGAGTAAGATGAGTTCCGGAGTTAACTGATAAGCTGAACAAAATCAGAAGAAAAGAAAAGTTAAGCCAGCTGATCAGAAGAATCAAAAGTTACCTGATTGGATGGACCTGGGATCAGAAGATCAGATGGTCAGAAGTGACCTGATCAGATGACCAGAAAAGATAAGCTAGTCAGATGATCAGAAGACCAGATCAGATGACCAGATCAGAAGAGGAGGTTGCAGATCAGAGAAGGGTGCAGATCAGAAGAGGAGGTTGCTGATCAGAAGAGGAGCAGATGAGACTGGTCGAGATCAGACGTGATCGAGATCAGATAAGCTAACCTGATGCAACTAACCTGATATGCTAACATGATGTACTAATCTGATGCAGATAAACTGAGATGCTGACCTGATGCTATACTGATCTGATCAGGTGAGCTGATCAGATCAGGCGAGAAGAAATCAGAAGAGAAGTCATCAGAAGTAATATTCACTAAGAATCAGAACGCTACTGATGATCAGATAGCCTGAGTGCTAGTGACCTGAGGGTCAGATTGTCTGAAGTCAGAAGAGCTGAACTCAGTAAGCCTGAGTGTCAGTATACCTGATCAGACAAGGTCCGCTGAAGAGAAGTCTGCTGAGTCAAGAATCCTGAGTCCAAGGAAGCCTGAGTTTGAAGAAGCTGAGGATCAGATAATCCTGAAGACTCAGAATGATCCTGAAGATTATAGCCGTTAGATTCAGCTGACGTGGACCAATGAGAGGAAGACAACCAGCCTGAAAAAGCTGCAGAAGCTACAGAATAGTATGGATTTGAATGTGACTCCATCCAACGGTAACATTCAAATCCACACTATAAATACAAGTTCTTCCATCAAATTAAGCAGTGGGAAATGCGTGAAACATTTAAAAAGCCAAATCATATAGCATTTCCACCATAGAACACTGAGCAAGAAATACACGCATATATTCAAGAGTGTTCTACCCTAGATCTAAGCACAAATGTAATATCCTAAGCTTAGAGAGATTTTCCCATCCTTAACATTGAGGCTAAATAAATGTAAGGGAAAATCTCACCCTAGTTGGAAACCAAACAAACCTTACCCAAATCAGTTTGATAGGTTAAGTTTGTAGGTGAGTGAGAACTCGTTAAACATCTATAAGCAATCCCGAAAGGGAGGGTAGGCGATCCCTTAGAGGGTGATAAGTCCCGTTTGAGTGAGAACTCGGTAAACATCTAAGCAATCCCGAAAGGGAGGGTAGGCGATCCCGTGAGGGAGATAAGTCCCGTTTGAGTGAGAAATCGATAAACATCTGTTGGTTAAGTTGGTGCCCCTTGTGATAGGGAAGAGTGGATGTAGGACGAGTTGTCCGAACCACTATAAAATCGTGTGTTCTATATTGCTTTATGTTCTTACTTGCCATATGCATTTGATTATAAGCAAAACACATGGTTTAAAAAGAAAATTTTGGAATCACCATTCCCTCACCCCTGTTTTATATGCATTACAATTGGTATTTAACGCACTAATGGATTTTCAAACGGGACCAACAGAAACTCAAGAACATTCGGTTGAGAAAGAAGCAATTGGCTCCCAAAAGAGGTGGTGGAAAATGGGGAAAGAGGAGAGTCTCTCAAAGGAACCTTGGAAAGAAAGTGGACTACACTGGGAAACGTCCTAAGAGGACTGATGGTGGTGTAGATGATCCTGTCACTGTAGAGGATTCAGATGAAGAAATGGTTGTTCCAAATGTTCCTGTTGATGAGCCAAAAGACTCAGATGATGACTTAACCATGGAGGAATTGATGGCAAAAAAAGAGAAACGAACCAAAAGAAGAAATGAACCATCTGTAAATGCTGCTCCTGATGCTGCAGAACCATCTGAGAATGCTGAAAGAGATGATTCTGAGAGAGAGGAATCTGAGAAAGATGAAGCTGAGACAGATGAGTCTGAGGAAGAAATGGATGTTGAGGAAGATGACCCTGAAGAAGATGATGTACAGGAAGATGAGCCTGTTGACAATCAAACTGATGATGAGTTTGATCATCTCTTTGATGAGGTAATGGATTCCGACTCTGACTCAGATGATAAGTTTGAGCATGATAGAAAATCTGTTGTTGTTAAATCCATGCTTAAGAGGTTCATTGTGGATGAAAGGATAATCAAAATGCCTGATTTTGAAGCTCAAAATCTGATAGGTTTTCTTGATAGTAGATCTCTGTTGCATGCTCTACAATATGCCAAACCTTATTATGTTGCCTGTGTTGCTGAATTTTATGCTAATTTGAAGAAGAGTTGTGGGAATAGGCAGTCTTCAAATTATGGGAAAGTAAGGTTTAGATACAATGTTGTTACCATTACCCCTAGAATTATAAACATCTTTTGAAGACTAGACAAATGGAAGATGATTCTAGAGAATTGGACAAAGGGGAAGTGATGTCTGTCATCACTGATGGTAAACATTCTGTATGGACTTTACAATTTTCTGCTGCAAAACTGACCTCTTTATACTCTGTGATGCATAAGCTGCTAGTCTCTAATTGGTTGTTTTCCAAGAATTCTACTGTGTTAACCAAGGAACAGGCATTCTTGTTGTACAAGATTGTACACCTGAACAAATTCAACATGGGTCAAATCATATTTGACAACATTGTATCCTATGCTGGTAAACACTCTGAAGGAACCATTCTGCCATATCCAAGCTTGATCTGTCAACTCTTGGATAGACTGGAGTTTGAGAGACCTTGAGGTGAGAGGATCAGTGGGTCAACATTCCTTATACAGTAACCAGAAGAAATGGTACACCCTCTGTTCATTTTACAAATTATTTCATTACTGATCAGATTACTTCCATCCAGCAGAACATAGATGCTCTACTTAAACAGCAAACCTTCTGGAGAAGCCTGCTTTCTACTGCAACAGGGGGAGGATCACCTGATGATGGTGGTGATGATGGAGCTGGTCCATCTGGCCATTCAAGTGAGAAGGATGATGCACCAGATGCTGGTGATAATGCTGATGAGGATGATGATGGTGCTATTGCACAAGATGATCAGAATGATGCTAAAGACAGAGAGGTTGAGGATGTTGTACAAGATGTTGTGAATGAGGCTATAGAGGATGCAGTGAATGATGTACTCAATACTGTTGTTGCTGCTGAACAAGTTGTTCCTGACCCTACAACTGATGATAACACTGATGAAGATCTGAGAAAGACTCCAGACAGGGAGAATACGTCTCCTGAGAGTATTGCTTTGCTTGATGAGATATATGGTCATGACAATTGGTGAACAGATTCAACACAGGGGGAGTTTTTGATGTATGAGGGAGCATTTGCAGATTATGGAGATGCAGTCATTCCAATGGCCCAGTCCTTCCCTATACTTCACTTTAAAAAATTCCTTTCTTTATTGCAATCTTTTATTTACTGCTCTTTACTTTATGAACTCTGTTAATGGACAATTAGTTGATAGGTTTATGTTTATATCATTTACTTTATGTTGGATACTTTAGCCTAGATACACTGCTGATGTACTTAGTTCTTGTGCTTGTTGTTTGTTTTTAAATTATGATTTGGTTGAATAGTAGTTGTTCTCTGAATGGCTATTATTTGTTTCTTTCCTGACACAAGTTCGGATGTTGTTTTTAACATCAGGTGTGTTGTAATAGAAAGACCAAATTGGGGGAGTTTGTTGATGTTGCACGGATGTTGTTCCAGATGTTGATCAACATTCTGCACAACATCTTAAATTTGCCCTTTCTCCTAACACTGACTCCGTTTTATTAGATGTGTTTTTCTATGTTTCCTACATTGCAGGTTGAAGACAATTTCGAATATTGTCAAGCGGTTGCACTGATGGAGTAAAAATAGAAAGATCATGGGTTGTTACACCAAGATCATGGAGATAGTGGAGGAGATCTTCAAAGCTGTCCACACCAAGTGGATAGGACAATGCAGTTGGTCCGAATGTCTATAAATAGACTGCGTTGGTCGACATTTCAAGTTTGAGTTAAAGTGAAATACCATTTGCTCTACTCCAAACTTAAGAGAGTAACATCAAGACACAACCGAGGAACAATCGAGTGATTTGTGTGTATCTCACTACTTGTTATAGTGAGGTTTTTAACCATGAGGTTCATATAGTCTGATTATAGACTATACACAATTTTGGAAATCCTTTGCACTGCGTTTTTATACTTCCACTGTCATAAGTTGTTTTATATGTTTCACAACATTTTTAACAACACTCTGAAAATACACACACACACACTTTCACGGCCAGTTCATACTGTTTCTAAAAATTTAAGCTCACCCCCAATATTTTTTAGTTGGCAAATTCTCCTGTGCACCATTTGCATCAATATTGATTTGGTGCGCTAGTTGGATTTCAATTTCATTTTTTTTACTGGTCCCGACCTGAACCCGGCCCGAGCCCAAACCCGATCCGAGTGGTTCATGGTTCACCCGGCCCGAATAGGTCATGATTTAGGGTTTTTTATTTAGTGTTTAAGGTGTAGATGGTTCATCCAAATTAAAATTGAATCAAATTGCACAAATTGTATTTTGTGCAATTGATGCACACAAGTGTTACTTTTTTTAGTAATAAATACTATTGTATGCATGCCTTTATACATAATATTGTATAAAAAAAAACATTACTATATGAGCTGGAGAGCTTGGATGACCTGGAGGTCTCCGATGACCTAACGAGCTGGAAGGCTCGGACGACCAAGGAGATCTTCAACACTAAGAGAACTTGGGCGACCTAAAGACCACGATGAAAGGTGGGCCGATTCAGGTGTTTGAGTTCAAGTAAAACTTGACACGTGTGACTATTATTTACAATTATTTTTTTATCAATCAAAACGATTACGTATACCCATTTTAGAATGAGTCTCAATTTAAATACTCCTTTTACAAATGTATCAATTCAAGATTCAAATTTCATTTTTTTCTCAGTTAAGGTTTGATTTATATATTTTTGTTTCAATTAAAAAAGACCCGATACAAAACTCATTTTTGAATTAAAATCATACAAGATAATAAAAAGATAGAGTAACACTCCTGTGAACCAGGTTCTATGAACCCTAGTTTAATATGATTCATTTAAAGTGGGTTTTAGTTTGATTGGAGTCTTTCACGTCGATCTCTCTATCTCTCGCGTTGCTGCGAGCTCAATCATCTCATCTCTCTCGCGCACGTCGTGAGCTCAATCATCTCTCTTACTTCGCGCCGTCGTGCGCTTAGTAATCCATGCAATGAAAATGAAGGTGTAAGGGACAATAGCGTGATTAAGAAAAACTCTCACTTTTACCCAGAAAAACTCTCAATGTTATTCAGAATAACTCTCACTGTTATTAAAAAAAACTCTCACTCTTAAAATATAAATCTATTACTCTATAAAACTCTCACTATTATTAAAAAAAACTCTCACTGTTATTCTATAAATATCTCACTGTTAAGCTATAAAACTATCACTCTATAAAACTCTCACTATCATCTTATTAAACTATCATTGTTATTCTATAAAACTCTCAATGTTATTCAGAAAATCTCTCACTGTTATTCTATAAAACTCTCACTATTACGTTATAAAACTATCACTCTATAAAACTCTCACTATCATGCTATTAAACTATCACTGTTATTCTATAAAACTCTCACTCTTATTAAAAAAAAAACTATCACTGTTATTCAGAAACCAATTAGTTCTTCACAGTCTTTTCCCTCTTCACATTGTTAGTCTCCAATGCCACCCATCACCACACCACTCCGTCACTCTTACGCAACTTCACAGCCGCCAACGTCGCAGCCAACCACCACACGTACAATCTGTTGAAATTTAGAGGCACGTAAACACGTAATACATGCGCAGCGGAAATAAGCAGTTCACCAACAACGAACATATAATTGCATAATTAAATACGTGTAAACATAAAGAGAAACCTTACAGTAAATCGTACGCATATTTCTCAACTATGGTATCCACGTAATCCCCAATCACAGACTTGCACGGATTTGCCAGCGTTGAATCCCGAGAAGAATTTGCTAGGAAAATTCTAACTCTAGATCTTATGGAGAGAATAATGAATTAACATTATTTGTGAATTCCCAAGAGCTTGTATATATAGGGGAGACCCAGCTTAAATCTTAAGCTAACCTGATTAGAAAATAAAATCCCTAATCTTGTAAATTAAATCCCATTGATTTAATTCCCATATATAAAATCTCTACGGATTTAATTTCCATGTATATCAAATCTCTACGGATTTGATTCCATATATTAAATCCTACATATTTAATTTCCATGTATATCAAATCTCTACGGATTTGATTTCATATATATTAAATCCTATAATAATATACCATATATTATTATTTGGAATTCCTATTTAATTAAATCCAATTTAATTAAATATTAATAATAATTAATTCCAAATTAATCTATTATTAATTAATTCTCCATAAATTAAATATTAAATCCAATTTAACATTTAATCAACCAACTATAATCCGTAAAAGGGAACTACTTGTTGTGTGACCCATAGGCCCTCATATATCGAGCAATTAGTCAAACTAACGGTCTTAATTGAACCCTAGACAATAAATCAGACATTCTCAATATATGAGGTACGTTGCGAGAAACGTGCAACTACCTGTAACTGAATCATGGGCTATTACGATTTCCTCCTTTCATTCGCGAATACTCGATTAAGTCTTGAACATGATGAAGTGTCTATTCAAATAACTTAATCATATTATCTCTAATCACTAATTGATCATGTATGTCACACTTAGCCACAAAGTCTAAGTTGATGTGCATCGGCCGATGACTTAGATCCAATTATGACGAGAAGATGAGTATTCTCTCTAAATCCACTTCAAGGAACATGCACTTCAAGCCATATCTACCCATGGAAGGGTGCAAGCGTCGGTCATGGTCAAAGTTCATCATCCCATACATGTCGTGCGTATTGACCTCAAGTCAAATGAGTATCGCATCGCTCCCACTAACCGAGACACCCGTAGACACATATAGTGGAACTACATCAAACGGTTTCTCGGATGGGTATACCAATACCCTCTAAGGTATTTGTGCATCCATCATGAGATACCAAGTATCTCGTAGTAAGTGAGATCTTACTACACTCTCTAAGAGTATGATGCAGATCGCACACCAATCTCCATTGCATCATCAATATCTCATTCTTGATGATCCTTGATCGGGACTATTTGAGAATCATGCTTAAGTCATCTGAGTTCTCACAACCTCAATGACAACAATGACTCATGGGAACACTTTTACGAATAAATGCAAACAATCAAACATAATATTCAAACAAGTGTATTGCCATACATTAATATTAAATGAACTCTAATATTAAATCAAACTGAATATCATCGAGTATTATGTCCTTATAATAGATTATCTCTAGGACACTAACACTAACAATCTCCCACTTGGACTAGAGTCAATCACTTACATGTCTAACCCCTAGACCATCAAATGTTTAGTGTGTACATGAACACTCAGTGTTTTGGTGAAAAGATCTGCCAAATTAAATATGTGGGAATACATTTTAATTCTATTTCTCCTATTGTTATGATCTCCCGGATCAAATGATAAGTCTAGGTGCATGCTCGTTTATGCTTGATGATCTCGGTTCCTTTGCTTCCGCAATCGCACCAGTGTTGTCTCAATAAAACTTTATTAGACAACTGGCACTCGGAACTACCCCTAGTTCTCTTAAGAACTATAAAATTCAGATAGTCTCCTTGAGGCTTCTGATACATCAATGTACTCAACTTCGGTTGTTGAATCTGCGGTCCTTTTGCTTGGAACTATTCCAACCGACCGCCTCATTATTGAGAGTTAAACGTAACCTAACTGTGATTTGTAATCATCACAATCGAATTGGAAACTTGTGTCAGCATAACCAGTAGCTACTAGTTCTGACTGTCCACTATAGACAAGGAAACATTATTTAGTTCGTGTAAGATACTTCAGAATGGTTTTGACAACAATCCAGTGAGACTCACCCGGATTCTGTTGATGTCTATCAGTGATGTTGATAGCGTAGGCCACATTTGGCCTAGTTCAAGTCATGGCGTACATGATTGACCCAATTGCATATGCATATGGGACATCTTTCATGTGCTTGATATCAGCTTCAACAGAAGGACAATCCTTCTTTGACAGCTTTATCCCATGATTTGCCGATAGAGACCCTCTCTTAGCGTCCTCTATCGAAAAATACTTCAACACCTTGTCTACATAGGTGGACTGTGACAGCCTCAATATCCTCTTGGATCTATCCCTGTGGATCTTGATCCTTAAGATGTAGCAGGCTTCACAAAGATCCTTCATCATGAAGGTCTTCGACAACCAATCTTCAAAGGACTGCATTAACGGGATATTGTTTCTCAAAATCAATATGTCGTCGACATATACGATTATGAAAACAATATTCTTCCCGTTACGTTTACGATAAACGCAAGGATCTTTTAAATTTTTGATGAAGTCAAAAGACTTGATAGCTTCATCAAATCGAATATTCCAACTCCTAGAAGCTTGCTTCAATCCATAAATGGATATCTTTAGCTTGCACACAAGATTAGAATTTCACTTATATGTAAAACCTTCTGGTTAAGTCATAAACACTTTCTTATCAATGTTTCCATTGAGGAAAGCTGTTTTGACATCCATATGTCAAATCTTATATTCACAGTGTGCTGCTATCGCAAGTAAAATTCGAATGAACTTGATCTTTGCAACTGGTGAGAAGGTCTCATCATAGTCAATGCCTTAGCGTCGACTATCACCCTTCGCCTCCAACCTAGCTTTGTAGGTTTGTGCTTTGCCATTTGCATGGGTCTAACCTCTTTAGGCTACTCAACCAAGTCCCAGACTTGATTGGTGTACATCGAGTCCATCTCAGATTTCATTGCTTCATGCCACTTCCCTGAATCAATATCTGATATTGCTTCAGAATAAGTATTAGGATCTTCCTTATCCGGTATGTCCACATTAATGAGTTCCTCCAAGAGGTAACCGTATCTAATGGGTGGATTATGATTCTTAATTGACTTACGGAGTTGTGGTTGTGCAGGCTGTACATTCTGATCGTGAAAATTTTGTGTTGCATTGATTTCATCAATGCCCGGAGAGTCCTCAAGAGCTACACTTTCAGATGTCTCTTGGGCAGGATTTTGAACTATGCTGTTCTCATTCAGCCCACTTGGAGGTTCTTGCACTGGTAAGCCTACTCCAATTACGCTCCCACTGGCTGAAAGACGATCACCTAGCGAAAGACTCCCACCGTGAAAGTCACTGAATGCTCCCACTGATTCCTTGTCATGTTGCTTTGACAAGATATCAGTCTCTTTGTTAATTTGTGGTTTCTTGAATTTCTTCAAGTTCTATCAGCTTACGACCTTGTTCCTTTAAGACATAGTCTTCTTCGAGGAACTTGGTTTGCCTAGAAACAATCACTGATTATTTCTTAGGTAGATAGAAGTAATATCCCTTAGTTTCCTTAGGATATCCCACGAAGTAACCTTTTTCACCTTTGGATTCCAACTTGTCGGTAAGCATCCTTTTCACAATCACGGGGCAACCCAATGTTTAATATGTGTAAAAGTTGGCTTCTTGCCACACCATAGTTCATATGGTGTATGCTCCTATTCAGAATGTAAATTGAGGTTTGTAATTTGTATCCCATAAGAATGTTGGAAGACAGGAAAAGCTCATCATGAACCTCACCATGTCTAACAGGGTTTGGTTTCTTCTCTCGGACACACCGTTCATCTGAGGTATTCCGGGAGTAGTCCATTATGACTGGATTACATGTAACTTCAAGTAATCAGTGAATTCATGACTAAGGTACTCACCTCCTCGATCCAATTGAAGAGTCTTGATACTTTTACCAAGTTTCTTCTCTATTTCAGCTTTGTACTCTTTGAATTTCTCAAAAGATTCGGATTTGTGTTTCATAAGATACGTGTATCCGTATCTAGAGAAATCATCAGTAAAAGTGATGAAATAGCCAAATTGACCCCTAGCTAGAGTGGGCAATGGTCCACAAACATCGTTGTAGATCAACTCTAGAACTTCTTTGGCATGCACCCCTTTCCCAGAAAAGGGTCTGTTGATCATCTTGCCCATGAGATAAGATTCACAATCTCCACAAGACTCACAGTAGAATGGGGTTAAGTAGTCTAACTTTCTTAACGTTGCAATTCTTTTCTCGTTTACATTATCAAGTTCTACAATGCCATAAGTAAGTCGGGTTTTCATGATTACTAAGTTTGAGTCTTTTACTTTGTATATTAAGAACATCATATCCACAATGTAACAAATATATGTTGCGAGTAATAGAAAGAACTAGATGACAATCATTAAGTTCTAATCTGAAACTAAAGGGTAAGTCTAACACATAAGTCCCCACACGTTCAGTAGCAATTCTTGCTCCGTTTCCACGTGTAAAACGACTTCACCCGCCCTAATTGTCCTAAGACACATGAGCCCTTTCACATTAGTGCAAATGCGAGAGCCACATTCGGTATCCTATACCAAGCAGTTAGCGCTATCAGTGGACATGTTTATCTTAATAACAAACATACATGTTCTAGTGCTAGAAGCACCTAGTGTCTTCTTTTCAGCAACCAAAACCTTACAGTCCTTCTTGCGATGCCCTCTTCTACTTACAGTAGAGGCACACATCCTTGTTTTTACCTGCTCCTTCTTTTGAACACCATCTTAGTGATAGTGAACTCAAAAGTCTTGAGCACGTTGTGAAGTTCAGGCATGGTCGCTTCCGTCTTATTCATATTGTAGTTCACAATGAAGCTAAAATATGAATCCGGGAGCGACTGGAGGATAGCATAAATGAAAACATTGGTCTTTAGCTCAATGCCTAAATTACCAAGTTTCTCAATTAGGCCTATCATCATTAGCACATGAGGTGAAATCTTCCCTTCTTCAGTTAACCGACATCTTGAACAGATCTCTCATCACTTCATAAAAATCAAAACGAGATTCCGAATCAAAGAGATCCTTCAAATGCTTGACCATTTCGAAGGGACCCATTTTTCTCATGTTGCCTATGAATATCGGTAGTCATGCCGAGCAACATCACACACTGAGCTTGGGAAGCATCCTCTTGATGCTTCTTCTGAGGTGCTACATCAAACGTGGCTGCCTCAGAGTACCAGCTTTAAGGGTAACCGGGATAGGCGTGTCCAACACGTACTCAATCTTTTCTTGCCTTAGCACCAAACAAATGTTTCGATGCCAGTCTAGAAATTTTGGCCCAGCCAATTTAGTTTGTTTCCAAAACACATCTCAATAACAGTTATACATTTCAACTAACCAAGAGAAATAAAATAAAATGGGAATTAAACACATAATTCCTATGATCAATATTCAGCAATCAAAATAAACATGACCTTTCTTTTGTGTTTATTTTGTCTCCATTATTTTCACATACTTAACGACCTCATCGGAAAAGTACGAATTTATACTAAATATAAATTATAATGGACTAGGATACACATTACTACTATCATAATCCCAGCGAGGGCTGATCATTACAATAGCATAACTAGTAGGTCTCCAAACCAATTGCAAAACTGCAATTCCTAGTTTGTCAAACCTAGTTCGACTGATGTCCCTTACCCTTTGTTCCCCGCGAGGGCTAGCGAAACAAAGTTAAGTTGGTTTACAACCATCAAGCGGCGACATTACATGTCCCTATAAAAGTCCCGTTAGATATAGATCTGAGAAAAGACGAGGGTCTTTAAGTACTCATTGGAACGAAATCTCCGGTTTACTTTTAATTTCGATGGAAGACATCTTATCAAATTAATTAGAAAACCATATTTTAGTGAGGAACGTTTTTAAAGGCGGGGTATTAATTGCTTAATCGAGATCCAACATGTTAATCTACATCACATTTGAGCAATTATTGGGCGTCGCCTACCCAAACATGATTTTATACGGACTAACATTTATATGGGCGCCGTCTACCCAATCAATTAATATGGTCCGATAATTATTGGTCGCCGCCTACCCAAACAATTATAATGCGGACGTAAAAGGCGTTAACAGAATATAAAACACGTTAACCAAGTGGGAATTAATAACTCGTTTAATCCTTTAAACCATAATTTTAAAATCCAATTTTAAAATCAAGTTTTAATAATTAAATTCATTATTAATATTTTGACCTTTAATTAATCCAATTAATTAAGTTCGTCATTAGTCCAACTAATACGTTTTGTTAAAACCCAAACTTTATTAGTTCTAAAAAATTAAATCCAATTAATTTAAATAATAAATATGGGGGCTCAAGTGTAATTTTCTAAAATTTGCACGGAGGGGCCTACTTGAAATCCAATTTGCCAAATAGCCCCTCCCTCATCACTGCCGGAAATCGCCTTCTAATCGAGACAACCGAAAAACCCACCATTTATCAACCATCCATCAGAATTAGTCCAATTAATCACAGTAACAGTTGATTTTGGAATCTAGCATCAAGGCAAATATTCGAAATAGTCCAACTAAAGTCGAATAAACTGACCCAAAACAACAACACATTAATCTATACAGACGCATGTATCAAACGTGGTAGGTAAGTGGCGCGTGCAGGCGAGTCGCCGCCGCCGCTAGGCGCATGCGGGCGACTCGCCGCTGCAGCCAAATCATAAATCGCAGGTCGAGAGCGACACAGTGGTGTGTCGCACGTCTCGTGAAACGAAACGGCACACATCACTATAAAACGAATCGACAAACGCAACGAGGAAGCAATAAGGTGGCATTCCGCCGTGAGCCTCATCGATCCCTTGGGTTCGTCCAATGAATCGAACACGAAACAAGGACGCCGCTGCCTAGGATGAAGAGACACGATGAACGCCGCTCGAAATAGCCACAATACAAGTCACGCCGCCGCGGATCCAGCCCGCTTGATTTTGCTTCGATGCGGCAGCGTGCGGGCATCGCGAGTCGCGATGTTATGCTGCTGACTCGAGCGACGCCGCGATGCTCACTGTGAACGCGAAATCGACGTGAGACGAAGGCGACATGAGCGAAGGGATTTTCAGAAAACCCTAAGTGGGCGAGCGGAAGAGTCGAGCACCAAAGGGAAGAAGGGGGTATTTATTTATTCTAATAAATCAAACATATGAATAGACACCCCAATTGCATATTAATCGGCGAATTACACAACCAATTAACAAAAGGGGCACACCCCAATGTAATATGCAACGACATTAACAAAGCTTTTGGTACGGTGGTTTAAAAATCGTCGTACCAGTGGTTTTAAAAATTAATAATAAAACACAAAAATTCAATTAAGCAATTAAATCAAGAACCTGGCTCTGATAACACTATTGGAATTTAGAGGCACGCAAACACGTAATACATGCAGCAAAAATAAGCAGTTCACCAACAATGAACATATAATTGCATAATTAAATACGTGTAAACATAAAGAGAAACCTTACAGTAAATCATACTCATATTTCTCAACTATGGTATCCACGTAATCCTCAATTACGGATTTGCTAGCGTTGAATCCCGAGATGAATTTGCTAGGAAAATTCTAACTCTAGATCTTATGGAGAGAATAATGAATTAACGTTATTTGTGAATTCCCAAGAGCTTGTATATATAGGGGAGACCCAGCTTAAATCTTAAGCTAACCCGATTAGGAAATAAAATCCATAATCTTTTAAATTAAATCCCATTGATTTAATTCCCATATATAAAATCTCTACGGATTTAATTTCCATGTATATCAAATCTCTACGGATTTGATTCCATAAATTAAATCCTACAGATTTAATTTCCATGTATATCAAATCTCTACGGATTTGATTCCACATATATTAAATCCTATAATAATATACCATATATTATTATTGAGAATTCTTATTTAATTAAATCCAAATTAATTAAATATTAATAATAATTAATTTCAAATTAATCTATTATTAATTAATTCTCCATAAATTAAATATTAAATTCAATTTAACATTTAATCAACCAACTATAATCCGTAAAAGGGAACTACTTGTTGTGTGACCCATAGGCCCTCATATATCGAGCAATTAGTCAAACTAACGGTCTTAATTGAACCCTAAACAATAAATCAGACATTCTCAATATATGAGGTACGTTGCAAGAAATGTGAAATACCTGTAACTAATTCATGGGCTATTACGATTTCCTCCTTTCATTCGCGAATACTCGATTAAGTCTTGAACATGATGAAGTGTCTATTCAAATAACTTAATCATATTATCTCTAATCACTAATTGATCATGTATGTCACACTTAGCCACAAAGTCTAAGTTGACGTGCATCGGACGATGACTTAGATCCAATTATGACGAGAAGATGAGTATTCTCTCTAAATCCACTTCAAGGATAGAATCCTATTCTTGGCTTAACTACCACGCACATGCACTTCGTGATGAATCCAATCCAAGCCATATCTACCCATGGAAGGGTGAAAGCGTCGGTCATGGTCAAAGTTTATCATCCCATACATGTCGTGCGTATTGACCTCAAGTCAAATGAGTATCGCATCGCTCCCACTAACCGAGACACCCGTAGACACATATAGTGGAAGTACATCAAATGGTTTCTCGGATGGGTATACCAATACCCTCTAAGGTATTTGTGCATCCATCATGAAATACCTAGTATCTCGTAGTAAGTGAGATCTTACTACACTCTCTAAGAGTATGATGCAGATCGCACACCAATCTCCATTGCATCATCAATATCTCATTCTTGATGATCCTTGATCGAGGCTATTTGAGAATCATGCTTAAGTCATCTGAGTTCTCACAACCTCAATGACAACAATGACTCATGGGAACACTTGTATGAATAAATGCAAACAATCAAACATAATATTCAAACAAGTGTATTGCCATACATTAATATTAAATGAAATATAATATTAAATCAAACTGAATATCATCGAGTATTATGTCCTTATAATAGATTGTCTCTAGGACACTAACACTAACACAATCCCCATCAACCACGGTTCCTCTACCGCTGAAACACCATGTTCCGTCATAGAATGGTAAAAAACTGTCGAGTTCCGTCGTGGAGTCATCGTCGTCGTCACGTCGCAGAGGAGTCATCGTTGCTGTCGCATGAAGAGTCGCCGAGCAGTTACGTTGAGTGGTTTCGCACGGCCGTGGGTAGGAGAGAGGAGAAAGGGAAATGACGTGAAAAGAAATTGATTGAAATGATCTTGGATTGTTTATATATGACCCATTTTGTGTGTGTTGGTCTGATTTGACCCGGGTTCATAGTATGAACCAGGTCTACATAAGTTTATGTCAAAAAGGTGAGGACAATAAAGAATGTGTTGGGAAATTTGTAGTTTTGATGGAAGTTCCAAAACAGGTTGTAATAGGACCAGTCAGACCTGTTAGTTGACTGATGAATTAGAAATCAGGTTAGGATGACCAGCTGAGATGTATAGACAGCTGATGTAATAGATAGGTCACATATTGAGGGGGAACTCATTATGTATAGGTTAAGTCTTGCAGAAGATTAGAAGATCAGAAGATCAGATGACCATAAGGTGACAAGACTCAGAAGACCAGAAGACCTACATCAGAAGAAATCAAGAAGATTCTGCAAGTTGTGCTAAGACAACCGACATCAGAAGACTCAATCAGGTAGACTGATCAGTCTGGACTGATCAGGTCAGCTCAAATCATGTGACAACTAGAAGTTCACCAAGTCATACAAGTTCATCAGACATGAAGAATGTCAACCTAAGTGGTAAATCAAACACATAATAAGTGTACTTGATAACCAATGAGATCAAAACACGTATGTACGGAGCTGACATTGCAGGACGAGGTGCTTCAGAGTCAAGCATACATGCTTTCGTCCCAGCCGCCTCTGTGCACATCAAATCGGGTTTACAAACCTACCTCAAATAGACCGAAATTCGAATTGCTCTCCAACGGCTAACTCAATTTCATGCCTATATATATGAGATCAAACCTTCATAGTAAGGTTACGGAAACTATACAAGCTCAAGTTCAAAGTAAGATTTCCGCACGAAGAACACAATTCAAGATTTATTCTAAGTGTTCATCCCATAAAGTTCTTAGCATATAATTCTTATCCTCTAGCTTTAGGCTACTCAAATACTAGGACAGAATTCCAAGTTGGAACATACAAATCTTATACCAAAACCCACAAAGTTAGGTTAAGTTTGTTAAGCAAGATTTCAGACTAGGGTTTCTAGTTTCTGATTTCTGGGATTGTTGAGTGAGAACTCTTGAAAAATTTATTGTATTGTGTTGGAATAACACATTAATCTACTTCCAGATTGGTTAAGTGAGTGTCCCTTCTGATAGGGAAGAGTGGACGTAGGACGAGTTGTCCGAACCACTATAAATCTTGTGTGATTTATCTGCTTTACACTCTTAACACACTACCTGCTTTATATTCCATGCATGTTCTGAGTCTGGTCCAGTTTTGCATCAAGCAACTGATTTGATCAGTTTTGACACCTTTGTCATCTGATCTAAAACAGGTTACTCGGAATCTGGTTTGAGCAAACATATTTTTCACACGGGTTTACTAATCTTCCGCACAAACAGTTGAGCTGATAGACGCCAAACTGATCTGCTTCCAAGCTGTTAGTAAGTCGATATCAGTCCGTACTGCCTCACACGCACTCTGATATCAGGCATACTTGCTTATCCACACCTGATCTCACAGAAAGTTTTAGAAGTCTATTCACCCCTCCCCTCTAGACTTCTACCCTCACATAACCTGTTCGGGACCTACAAGTGGTATCAGAGCGGTGGTTATTCCGACCACTGGCTTTGAATATCATCGATTCTTGAGGAAGAATCTTTGTGGTCACTTGAACTGATCTTGAAAATTTATTTTTAAAACTCATTATCTTCAAACTCACGTAAGCATGGATAACACTTCTGGAATGAATCATGATCTGCACAAGTTCTCTGTCGAAGAGTACGCCGACTGGTCTCTCGACATGAGTGACCATCTAAGGGTCATCAGCAATAGAATGAGGGAGATTCTTGAGATAGGACCAATCATCATCTATCACTATAATCCAGCTGAAGAAGAAGATCCTACGCAACAAGTTGGAGTAATAATCAGAAAGAGTCCTTCGCTGATGGACGCAGAAGCGAGAAAATTGTCCAACCTGGATACGGTGGCCAGACATCTGATCATGAAGACGATGGACTCTACCACACGTGAGAAGGTCATATATTGGAAGACTGCTAAGGAAGTATGGGATACCCTTGCTGAAATCTGCAAAGGTAATGATCTGATTAAGGATAGCAGATTGCAAGCTGAACTGATAAACTTCGAGAAATTGAAGATGTTACCAAACGAGACGATTGATCAGCATGATGGAAGAATTACTCGAGGAGTCAACAGACTGCGTGATTTAGGCCGAGTAATGTCAGATAAGGATATCAACTACAAGATTCTGAGATCACTGACAAAGAAATGGGATACTAAAGTAACAGTGGTCAAAGATTGCCAAGATATTGGAACCATGAAGCCAAATGATCTATTTTTCAGTTTGAAAGCGCATGAATTTGATCTGATTGAAAGAAACAGAGAATCAGATGATGTTCCTTCTGAAGCTACCACAAACTCTACAAAAAATGTTTCATTTCAGACAACCAGTAGCAGTTCACGATCTGTTGAATCAATGGGGAACATCATCAGCAAAAGAAAAGGGCTATGATCGAAGTTGATGAGGCCTGGATAGAGCGTGCCTTACCTGCCAGTATGGATGACATTCTAGTGTGCAGAGAGGATCTTCATGAACCCTGGAGCATAATAAAGACAGACTGGTTGTGCGATGTATTCATGATACAACGAGTCCCAGAAGAGAAGGATGACAATCTCTTTGATTTAAATCTTTTCCGGATCGCTCGAAGCAAAATATCCAGCATTCTATCAGAAGGTTATGAAGGAAGGTCGGATGATGACGATGAGACCTTCTGCACCAAGGTATAAGTTCCTGATGCCACCTCTTAAGAGGAACAAATATGACCTAGTGGCCTTTAGACAAGCATATCTTGATGCACTGGAAAGAGGCAACATTATTGAAGAAGATCTCCAGAAGGAAGTGCTGAAAAGGATGTATGATATCTTTCAGATTCCTGAAGACATGAGAGACAGGAAATGATCAGAAGATGAAGACCTTAAGTCAGAAGTTATGTAAATTTTGCTTATCATTTATGTACATGTAAACTGCAAAATCTATCAATGAAATGATTTACCTTTTCTGATCCTAAGACATCATCTCAATATCTTCTGATTTTTTGTCTCTAGTTACTACATTTCTGTTTATCCATTTTTCTAATTAACTATTTTGTTTCCATCAAAAAGGGGGAAATTGTTGGGAAGTTTGTAGTTTTGATGGAAGTTCCAAAACAGGTTGTAATAGGACCAGTCAGACCTATTAGCTGACTGATGAATTAGAAATCAGGTTAAGATGACCAGCTGAGATGTATAGACAGCTGATGTAATAGATAGGTCACATATTGAGGGGGAACTCAATATGTATAGGTTAAGTCTTGCAGAAGATCAGAAGATCAGATGACCATCAGGTGACAAGACTCAGAAGACCTACATCAGAAGAAATCAAGAAGAGTCTGCAAGTTGTGCTTGTTGGGGTTATACTGAAAAGTATGATTTTACTTTGTATAACCAAACTAAGTTTTCTTATTTACTGAAATAAATTATTAATCACTGTTGCTTTTAAATATGAATGAATGTTATATATACTTATTGCAAACCCGTTCAATAAAGTCAGTACGTATTACGTTGTAGTTAATTTGGTGATACCAGATCACAGAAGATCAAATTAACAGCTCCTCGTAATTAAGTACAAATTCACAACCTAGATGGAAATGAACAAACCATCATGAAAGGTTGATGTATAAGACTTGGATTGGCTTGTCTTGACCAAGAGATTATACTAGTGCATTTGGATGCTATGAATAGGACCTACAGGAGGATAAATTCTTCGGTACTGAATATACAAGAATTAGACTTCAGTGGTGTGTTGTTTCTTAATCTCCGTCTCTTAAATAGGATCGTGTGAAATTAATAACTATTGCTTTGACTTATGATAGGAAGAGAGTCACTGCGATTCGATACCTTATATCTTGGGCAATATTATTAATTACATGACGATTGTTGACATTTAATATGGAGAATCGTGTGCAAGTACGTCTTGTTTGATTTGTCCCCTTGGTGGGCTCAGAACCTTTATCATACCAAATCTTGCAAGTGGAAATTTATTTCCGGTATGGATAATAATGTTGAGCTGTCTTAACTCCAAGGATAAAGATATTAATTAATATAAAGCTTGTTCAGTGGCTTAATTAATTAATGGACTAAAATAATCTTAGACACGGGAAATAATGACCAAGAGCCATATTATAGTAAAGTCGTAATATGGGTTAAGATGGATAGTTCAATATTAATTTTATAGTGGAATAAATTAATATTAATGGACTTTGAATAATATTTAGCCCAATATTATAGCTTCATAGTCCATTGGACGTCCAATCTTAATTCTCCTAAAGGCCCCTCAAATAGCCCAAAATAAAGTCCAATTAATGAAAAAGAGAAGAAAATAATTTGCCTAATATTTCTATGAATATTTTCGAAAAATATGTAGGAAAAAGGAAGAAAAGATTGTTTGATTTTCTTGTAGATATTTTATGGAAAGAGATAAGTATTGTAGGAATACATAATTATCCCATAAATTCAAGAAGTCAAATCTTGATTCTTTTTGCCTTGTTATTTTCGGAAATTAGGGATAAATAGGGGAAGAGATTTTTATGGAAAGCTTAATTAAGGAGAAAAAAATATAGGATATATATTCAAGATTTCTTGGAGACCAAGAAAATATTTTCTCCCTCAAATTACATGGGATTATAATTGAAAAGTATGCTTTTTACTTTGTATAATCGAAACCTAATTTTCGACTTATTTATTGAAATAAATTGTTTATCACTAATGCTTTTAAATATGATTGAATGTTACATATATTTATTGATAATCGTTCAATAATTAAATGACGTGTTACATTGTAGTTAATTTAGTGATACTAGATCACGAAGATTAAATTAACATCCCTTGTAACTAAAAAGTACGCCATTCACGACCTAGATGGAAATGAACAACCCATCGCGAAAAGGTTGAGGTGTAAAAGCTCATTGGTTTGTCTTGACCAAGAGATTACACTAGTGCATGACCGATGCAATTGAATAGGACCTATAGGAGGATAAATTCTTGGGAATCGAACAAGGAAGAATTAGACCTCGATGGTTCGTTGTTTCTTAATCTTCGCCCCTTAAATAGGATCACCGATTGGTAACTATTGCTTTGACTTATCATGGGTAGCGAATCAAAGAGATTCAATACTTTTTATCTTGGGCAATATTATTAGTCACATGTGATTGCTAAGATTTAATACGAAGAATCGTGTGCAAGCTTTTGTTTGATTTGCCCCCCCTTGGGAGGTTCATAAGCTTTATCATACCAAATCTTGCAAGTGGAATTAGTTTCCTATATGGATAATAAAGTTGAACCGTTCCTTGATCAAGGATAAAAGATATTAATTAATGGAAAGCTATTTCAAAGGGCTTGAATTAATTAATGGGGTAGATAATCTTAAACACGGGAAATAATGACCGGAGCCATAATGACCGTAATATGGGTTAAGATGGATAGTGCAATATTAATTATGTAGTGGGATTTAATATTTATGGGCTTGAATTATATTGTGGCTCAATATTAGATATTCAAGGTCCATTAGAAGGTCCAATCTTAATTCTCCTAAAGGTCCCCTCGAGTAGCCCAACAAATAGTCCAATAATGTAAAAAATGTGATTAAAATAAAATAAATATTGTTGCTTATTTTTCCTCATAATTTTCGAAAATTATGAATAAGTTGGGAGAAAGATTTTCTTTGAATTTTGTTATGGAATGAAGATATGTATTCTTGGAATACAGGATTATCTCATTAAATTCAAGAAATCTCCCACTTGGTTATTTCATAAGAGAATTTCGAAATTTTGAAATATAGTGGGCAAGAAAGATTTTCTTGATTTTCTTGAAAAGATATTATGGAAGATATGTATTTCTTGAAATACAAGAATATCTCATAAATTCAAGAAGATCCAAATCTTGGATTCTTGCATCATTAATTTTCAAAAATCCATAATTAGAGGAGGTGGGATTTTTGTGGAATATTTTAATTCTGGGAAAAAAGAATATAGGAGATATATTCAAGATTTCTTGGTGATCAAGAAAAGTCTTTTCCCACATTGGTTTTCTACTGAAAAAATCGACCACCTCTCTCCTATAAATAGGGGATGATTCTTTCATTCCCAAGTACAATTCCATGTGCTGGAAAAATTAGCAAATCCACATAAGTGGTGCAACAAAGTTTATTTTTTCCTTTTGTTAATTGTTCGACAAGTGTCCTTCCACCGGATAGTTGAGCAAGGGCTAAGGGAATACATGGGAAGTCCTTTTGGTTAGTCCGTCCAACCGAATTCACTGCCATCCCTAGAGGTACGTTCACGTAAACCCGTAGATTCAACATGCGTAGGTTTTACGTGGCTTATTATATGCATGATATGTTGTTGCAATTATTATTTGAATTAATATAGGATTAATTCATGCTAGTAATAATTAAAGAATTAAATTTGTATTTAAATATTCACCCCGAATAGATCTGTGCAACTCATTCCCCCAACTGGTATCAGAGCCACGGTTTCGGGCTCTGAATTTTTTTAAATTGTAATTTAAATCGTGGACATTAAATTTGAAATTGGATAGTAGAACTGTTAGATCTGTTTTGCAGGTATCCAATTGTCATGGATTTTAATGTGTTTATTTATGCATGCATATAAATTGTTGTTTTAATTCGATTCGTTCGGATTTGTTTTACCTCGTGAGAAAATCCACGAGTAGACTAGGATTTGTTTGATTTGATCAATGAATAGAATAGTCTAGATCAAGGTTTATTTATTTTTGTAAATAAATTGTAACCGGATCGGGAACGAAGAGACGAAGAATTAAAGGACAAAATCCGAATCGAGTAAGCGGCGCTGGCGCGCTACTGGCACGCGACGGGCGCAGGGCGAGGCTGGCCGCCGAAAGGCCAGGAGCAAAGCACAAGACGGGGCAGGCGCAAGGCTAAGCGGTACCGCGGCGCCAAGATCGGGCAAGTGGGCGGGCGGCGTGGCGCCAGCTTGAGCGCGCTGGTGCACGCAGGGACGCGGGCAAGGTCGCGGGCAAGGGAGGAAAGCGATGATGCGCCTGGCGATGTCATGCCGCTGATGCCGATCGTCCGTCGCCGCCGGCGGTGCGAGCTGGTCTAGGCCAGATGGGGCGGATGTGGGCGTGCATCCCATTGAAGCCGCTTGTGGTGTTCGAGACGAAGTATTTTTCGAGACGAACGAGTGGGAAAAATTCGAGACTTGTTTCTTCAAGATCAAGCCAAGAGAAATCAAACCATGACAATTGGTATTTTGTGTCCAATATGTTTATTTTTCTGTTTTGCTTGATTTATTTGTGCTATCTTATGCTTTATTTAATTTGTTTAAATGTGTTTGCATGAGAGTTGCCAAATGGAAAAATCTCACCTTCAAAAATTACTAAGTATGTTTAAATAATTAATTGACAATTTTATTCCGGATAATAAAACTGAATTAATTTTGACCTCCATGATTTATTTATTTGCGAATTCTTTTGGAGAAATTTCCCCAACGGGATGGTCAAAAGATAACTTTCACATGAATGAATTCCAAACGGATGATTGTGGGTTATTACTAGTGGCGACGATGACCCTCCCAACGAGGAAACATTAAAGCGAAATAATAATCCTATATTTAATCATGGTTATTACTTAGGTATAAAATTGATATGCATATACTTCCCCGAAGTCCCTGTCAATTTTATATTGGTCAAGTGGGAGCCAACTATTAATCTGGATATTAAAGGTTTGTAACTGTTCTTGTTTGTAACCTGCTTGAATGTGTTTAAATAATGACCCACCCAACGTGGCTTATTTAAACTGTTTTGAGATGTTGGCTGATGCATGTTCATATTTTTTTTTGAGATTTTAATATGATGCATGTGATCGAACCTTGTGATATTTTTGTGCTTATGCATGTTATTATTTATTTCAGTTCATCATGTCGCAACCTTTTAATCCACTGTTATATGCACTCAAAGAACACCAATTAACTAGAGAAAACTATAATATTTGGAAACGAAATATGAGCTTTGTCCTACCTGCACAAAAACATTATTGGATTCTTGATGTACCCAAGCCAAGTAAGCCTACTGATGAATCATCTGATGCGGCACGACATGAGTATAATATTTGGGAGCAGGCCAATGAACCCATGAAACGTGTAATCTTGACTTCACTGTCTGATGATTTGAAACACATTCATGAAGGTGTTGAGTCCGCTGCGAAAATTATGCAAAGTCTTGAAGAAATGTTTTTAACAAAAGACCGCATGATCGATCAGTTAAAAAATGACGACGTGGCTAGGTTGAAAATGGCTGAGGGAACACCTGTAAGGGAGCATGTTCTCAGAGTCAAACATCATTTTCTAAGGGAGCTTCGATGGATTTTACTGTTGTTTTGTGATGAATGATCACATGTTTACTATGGATAATCTACAAGAAGCCTTGGAGATAGTAGAGAAGCATTTAGAAAAGAAAGACGAAGCATTGGTGACCAAAAGTCTTTTCTCGAGGTCTAGGCCAGTGGAAGGCAAGTCTCAAGAAAAGGAAAGTGGTCAGAACCAAAGCAAACTCATCACTAAGAAAAGTGAGAAAAAGACGGTTAGCTGGTTGGGTGTCAAGAAAGGACCAAAAGGAATATGTTTTAATTACGGGGAGAAAGGACATTGGAGGTCAGCCTGTTCCAATCCCAAAAGGAAAGGAAAGAAAGGTAATCCTCACTCACTAGTTGTTGAAACTTGTTTAGCGGCGTATGCCTCCCATTTATGGGTGGTGGATCTGGGATCCATCGATCATGTTTGTTTCACATTACAGGGGTTCAAACGGACCCGACAACTAAGTGGAAGTGAGATCGTCATCACATTGGGCGATGCTACGAGAGTGGCAGCTGAAGAAGTGGGAGAAGTGCACATGTCTTTTGAAGACAGAGTTTTAATTTTAAGAGATGTTCTGTACGTTCCGAGTTTTAGAAAGAATTTGATTTCTGT
Organism: Stenogyne calaminthoides; assembly: GCA_037126765.1. Lineage (NCBI taxonomy): Eukaryota > Viridiplantae > Streptophyta > Magnoliopsida > Lamiales > Lamiaceae > Stenogyne > Stenogyne calaminthoides. The sequence continues at coordinate 25,565,575 of JBBCBC010000016.1, forward strand.
TTCTAAACTTTTTCATGATGGATATTCGGTTGCTTTTAATAAAGTTGTTACCATTTCTCTTTTTGATAAATTTATCCGTCATGGAACGTTGGCGAATAATCTCAATACAATTAATCAGGTACACCACTCACGAAAATGCATCCTATAACACATCAATCTGCTTTAAAAGAAAAACGTTCATCGATGATGAACGAGACACTTCGCTTGGTCCCGTGTAACGAGTCTTACACGTGTATGCGGGGAATACACGCGTGTTCGTGTTTTTAAAACTTTTCTTCGAGGTCACTTGGGTCGATTGTCCCGATGATTTGGTCCTCGAGAAGTACAAATCGCCCGAGTCAAAGTCTACCCGAGACAAAGTGATCTCGAAATGCTTTAAAACCTCGATAATCCCAACCGAGTCCTGAAGTTTCAGAGATCCCGAGTTGCTTGGATCGATAACTAACTTATCAACCCTCGTAAGAGTAAGTTCGGTTTTGGTAACTATCTCGTTCTAGCTACTCGATGTCTTGAAATGGTTGGCCCTTAGTTTATACTCGTTTTAAGCTTTTGCTGAAAACCTTCCTTTAATGGAATAGTGATTATGCTGTGATTCAATTATATGCAACTTCAGTGGATTGATTCCAACTGAAATGTCGGTGAAAAATATGCTTTAATATATATGCAACAGCGATTAAGCAAAGCAAAAACAGAAAGCAAAGAACACAAAGAATTTATAGTGGTTCGTAGACTCAAGCTCCTACGTCCACTCTCTCTCGATCTCTTCTTGAGAAAATTCACTAATCATTTCTTTGAGCTTTCTGACTACCTCTATAGTTTACTTACTCAACTCGGCCCTGAGTTTTCTGACTACCTCTGTAGTTTACTTACTCAACCCGACCTTGAGCTTTCTGACTACCTCTGTAGTTTACTTACTCAACTCACACAAGCTTTCAGACTACCACAAGTAGCTTACTAACTTCTCCTCTAGAGCTTTCTGACTACCTCAATGTAGTTTACTCACTCTTTACAACTCCAATCTCACCAACAATTACACTCAAACTACCTTCTAAAGGGTTTGAGGTTTCTTGGTTGGTTTCCAACTAGAATGAGATATCCTTTACAATAAAGAACAATGCAAAGGCTAGAATATCTCGACTAATCTTTGGATATATCTTATCAAGCTAGGCTTAGTTTAATGAGCTCTCTTCAATATAAAGCACTTGGGAAATTCTTAGTTTTTCGAGTGCTTCAACTTGCAATAATAAGTTTGAGCTCTTGAGTTGCTTACAAATTTCCCGTAACCTTTCAATGTAGAAGGTCACAAGTATTTATAGGCATACACCAAGGTCACTCTTGAAAAACTATCCGTTGGAGAGATAAAACCGTGAGTTTCCTCTTATGGTGTGTGAGAAACGGCTATATTTAGGGTTTGACACTCCCTAACACGTTTTTAAGGCAATAGCCTTTCATGTAGCCGATCTTCACTTTTTTGCGATGCGAACTTAGTACTTCCGACATCTTTTTCAAAGACTTTCGTTGTCGATGTCGGTATGGTACGATCTTTGTCTTCCTCTTTTTTGACTTTTGTCTCCAGTTAAAGGTAGACAACTCAACGGCTCTTTTGGTTACAATCTCTGAGTGATATAACCTTAAAAACACTTTGTCTTAGTTCCTTCTGTCTGCATTTGAATGTCTTGGCAAATATCTATTTTTCTAAGGAATCGCGATCTTCTCAGTATTGCATCTTTCAGATAGATATGTTCGATGCCTCGGAACATTCGGGTTTATCTTGGCGTTCATTACATTCTTGACTCTTGAAAATTACTTGTGCCTTGATATTTCTTGATCTTGATTCTTGATCTTACATCTTTTTTGTGTCTTGAGTCTTACGAGTCTTACGGGTCTTCGAGTCTTTACAGATGTCTTGACCGATATCTTCGAGTCTTCATCTTTGAGTCTTGATTTCTCGATTTCATCTTGAGTCTTGATATCTAAGTTTCATCTTTGAGTCTTGATATCTCGATTTCATCTTGAGTCTTGATTTCTTCGTTTCATACTAAAACTTCAGAAACTTCAGTTTCATATCGAAACTTGGTTTCTTCATAAACTTCTTCGAGTTCTTGAAATCTTGATCCTAACCTCGATCTATATCTGGCGACTATACATTTTGCGAGATAACATCCCAATACTCTAAAACCTAATCTCGACTCAACTATCAAGATTATTTTGAACATGTCATACTCGGGGTTTTGGGATCTAATCAAAATCATATCTTTATTAAATTCATCTCCCAACAATTTCCCCCTTTTTGATGATGCCAAAATCTATCTTGTTACAAACATACTTAACCTATACTCAGGTTTCAGTTTATCCTATTACAAGATTGGTTTTATTTTCAACAATTTCCCCATAAATAATGAGTCTCTTAACAATTAATCTCCCAACAATTTCCATCTACGAGATTCTCACAACAATTTCTTCAAAGAATGGATCTCTCAAAGGATTCATCACCAAATACTTAATTTCTCAATCAATTAATCTCGAGACAATCATTCAGGCATATCAAAAGTAAAAGACATGTAAATAAGATAATGAGATATTATCTTTTGAGCATAAATGATAAGTTTTCATTGATGATAGGTAGACTGTTACAGATTACAATGAATCTTATCTGAACAAAATCAAAAAGACAAAAAATATAAAAGATTACATGAATCTTCTGAGTCTTCATCTTCTGAGTCTTCATTCTGTTCTTCAGTTCAGCTCTTCAGTTCTGTTCTTCAGCTCTGTTCTTCCACCTCATCAGCAGGGACTTCTAGGTTGAACATTCCGTAATATCTCTTCTTCAGTGCATCTCTTTCTTTGATGATATCCGGATTGTTTCCTGTCAGACCTAACTGAGTGGCGTACTGAGATATTTCCTGAGAAATGACTTTCTCATTTACACAGCCATTCTCCAGCCCGGGAGGAGGGTACACATATGGACCAGGGGCGGTTATCTGCACCTTTCCTTCATCCGCTAGATTTATCCATCCTTGGAGATATTTTGGATAGAAGGTCAGGAGATAATCGATGAAAGCCTCATTCGGATCTGAGCTCTCCCCTCTCCATTCTCTGAGCACATCATAGTAGAACCAGAAGGTTCTCTTGATTTCTTCCCACGCATCGTTGAGCTGGATAGGCATCCACTTGTCAACGTGCGGCCATTTCTGTGCTTTTGTGCTCCCTCTCCTCTTGCTTGCAAACTTTTTGAACCCACTCCTTCTTTTCTGCTCTTCTTCTACCTTCTTTCTGATCACTGGTACACCAGAAACAGAAGCAGCAGTTTCTTCACTTGTTCAATCTGGAGTGTTTTCAGAGTGCTTCTGGTATTGAAGACCTTCTTCTTTGGCTCGACTTCTGAATCTTCAGTACCTAGCAACAATTTCCTCTGAACTGGCTTAGAAGCCTTTGCTCTTTTGCCCTCAGGCTCTTCTATCACCACGGCCTTTCTCTTGATGGGCAATTCAGCACCAGCCTGGCTTGTCCTAATCCTTCCTCTACCACTCAGTTTCTCTACAGCAACTTCCTGCATTGTTTCCTCTGAAACCTGAGTGTAGATTGGCTTCTCCACCTTCTTGAATTTAAGCTTCTCAGTAGCTTCAATCTCCTTCATGGCTTCGGCAATTATCTTATTTTCAGCATCTTTAACAACCTTGCCCTTCAGAGTATGTTCCAATAAAACCCTGAGATCAGCTCCAGGTCTTTCCCCCTTCTTGGAACCATACTCTGGCAGAAGCCTGGAGAGTGCTGTGTCCATGTGATATTGCTCTTTGCTGACACTCCGCACCTCCCCTGCCATCTGATCTTGCTCCTCCTCGAGCCGCCTAAGGTGGTTCTTCGCCACAGAGAACTCTTCAGACAAATGTTCAAATTGGCTTGAGAGAGCTTCCTTGAACATGTCTGTCATCTTGGTCATGGGCATTGAGCTCATTTCCTCAACAGCGTTCTTCACTAGCATCTCATTCCTCTCAACCAACTTTGCTTCAAGAATTTATGTCTGCTCCTGATGCTTTTGCTTCAGCTCTGCATTCAGCTCAGCCTTGACCCCCTCCATCTTGTCTTCTAGCTTTGCTTCCATGGAGGTCAGCTTTTCTGTCATAGAGCTCTGAAGCAGCACCAGTTCTGAAGAAGTACTCAATCCTTCAAACTTCTGAGATTGGTTGGCCAAAACTTCCTCCATCTGAGCAATTTTGTTCAGTATTGGCTCAACCTTCTCCAATTTCTCCATCACCGGGGTGAGATCAATCTCAGGAGCATTACTGATCTGCTGTGCCTCCTGAGTTGGCTGGTCATCCTGAGTCTCAGTCTGAACCTGAGCTTCAGTTTGAACTGAGGTTTCACCCTGAGCTTGGGTGTCCACCCGAGCCTCAGTCTGCATATCAGACATTACAGATTTAAAGGTAGGAACTTCAGTAAACCTGGCATAATTATTAATTGTGCCAAAAGTTACCTGAAGACTAACTTCAGTCTAAGGATGTTCGACAGCAGCCTGATCAGCATTAGTTGAGTCTTTCTCCTTCTGAGATTGACTCTCATCATCCCCTTGTTGGTCCCCATCCTGAGATTTGTCAATGGAGCTCGGGGCACCAACTTCAGCAGCTTTCCTCTCAGCAACCTTCCTCTTCACAAGCTCATCAAAATCTGAGATTTTCATCCGGAGCTTAGTTTTTCTGAACCCTGAGAATTCAATGAGAAAAGTTGTCTCCTCGTTCCACCAGTCTTTCCCTCTAAATGAAGCAATATTAAGCATCTCTGGAAGAGTCTGGTTGAGGATTCTGCCTTTGATTGATATTGCCCCATCATCCTCCCTTTTTATGACCTTGGCTTGCTCAGTTACCACCTTGATCAGATATTTCAGCCAGTTGAAATCCTTGGAGGGTGAGTCCTCAATCGCCGCCATCAGTCGGAGTTTGGGAGTGCTGATCTGCTCAAAGCTTCCAGATCGACTCGTTATGCACTTTCCCACAATATCCATCAATACTCTGTATTTCGGCTGTAGATGTTGTTTGTGCAGAGTTGCCTCAAACTTAACAGGTTTCTCGACAACCTTGTCAAGATACTCCTGCTCCCATCCCAACATATACAATGAGGGATCATCTCCCCTATCGCACAACTCAAATACATCGTTCAAATGCTTCGGGACTATATAGAGCTCTCGAATAAAATCTACATATTTCATCGATTGTTCGAGATGCAAAACGGAAATTTTAGATTCTATACAATCTTCCTCATCGATTTCCATATTTGCAACAAACTCTATTACCTCACGGGTATACTCATCCGCTCTGGATTCGATTTTAACGAGGTTCGTCAGTTTTGCCAATCTGATTAAGTGGAGTGCTTCTTCTTCGTGCTTGGCATTTGACGTGCTCTCCAGAGACACCACGTATTCGTACCATGGCTTATTCGTCTCGGCTAATCTTTCGAATATGGTAGGAGCCATTTTAGATTTTGAAGATTTAGGTTTTGGGTTTTCTGGGCAAAGGGATTTTCTTGCAGAGGATTTTGGGAACGAAGGGTTTGATAAAGTTTGGCTTGAATGGCTTCAAAGGATTAAATAGCTCGAGATCGTGGGAAGTCGTACCGGTTTGGTGAAAAACAACGGTTAAGATTAATCCACGATTAATCGGGTATGCGAAAGGTAGATCCCCGAAAAGTAAGCCGCCATTTTAACTTCATTGGAGATTAAATGTAACAGAGCATTTAATGAATGTTGACCTTCTTCGGAATTTCAAAGATCCCGCCCAAAAAAACATTCCTCAGGTGTTTTGTATTTATTGCGAATGATTACTGAGTTTCACTTAAGCAATAAATGAGTCGCATAAGTCATTACTTCTTCAAACTAATTTCCCTCTATCAGTCTTACTGAGTATTGACCTTGATAAAATGTCAAGATGATCTTGAAATCTTGAATAGGTTCAAGATGCTCTTGAAATCTTGACCTTCAAGAATCTGAAGTTTCGAGACTCGATTCAAGATTTCCATTTTATCCCCGAGCTTCTCGGTAGAATTACGAGAAAACTTCATGCATCCGAAAATCTTCAATTTTTTTTTCAGATTTTACTCTATAAACCCGATCCAACATCCCTAATTCAATCGATAGTTCCCGAAATCTTGATTCAAATTAAAGGTTTAGTCAAGATATCGACTCTCTTATCAAGATGAATTTTCTCCATCCTTATGTCCTTTTTCTCGACATGATCTCTCGATGAAGTGATGTCTGATATCCACATGCTTGCATCTGGTGTGCAATACCGGATTTTGTGAAATAGCAATGGCACTATTATTGTCACAAAATATTGGTACTTCATTGGCTACAACTTTATAATCCCTTAATTGTTGTCTAAGCCAAAGAATGCATGTACGCAGCCTTCCTCGCAGACCATGTATTCAAATTTCTTTGATAATCTTGGTTGCTATCGAGGTCCTGCTTTCTTCGAAAACCAAGATATCGCCACTTCCTAGAAATTTACAAGTTCCCCGTAGTGGACTTCATCATTCTGCAACCTCCATAATCAAAATCCGAGTAACCAAGCTTAATTCAAGGTTATCATCACCGGATACCATAATCCTCTATTCATCGTGCCCTTAAGATACTTCATCTTTTTTGGCGACCTCCATGTGACTAGCCTTAGGATTAGCTTGGTATCTTGCATATATCCCAACAAAGAAATGTTATATCGTGCCTACTTGTCACGTGAGATAGAGCAATGATCCAATGATTCCTCTATAATCGGATGACTTCTTGATTTGCCTTGTAATCGGATCCATCTTGTAGTTAATATTCATAGGAATTCTAATCGCATTGCAATTTCAGACACCATATTTGGCAATCGATCTCGGTGTACTTTGCCGGTTGATGAAGATTCCTTCCTTTGATTGTTTCACTTGAAGACCTAGAAAGAAATTCATCTCCCCATCATAGACATCTCAAATTTGCCTTTCATCGATTGTAAAAACTTTTCACACAACCGATGATTTGGGGATCCAAAAATGATATCATCAACATATATCTCCGAACCAAGAAGATATCTTCCCCATCTTCTATCCCCGAACGAGTTCTATCAACAGTTCCTTTGACAAAACCATGGTCAAGAAGAAACCGAGAAAGAGTATCATACCATGCTCGGGTGCTTGTTTAAGACCATACAAAGCTTTTTCGAGCACCTAAACTTGGTTATTCTTTTTCTAAAACCGGGAGGTTGTTCTACATAAACCTCTTCTTTTTAAGCACACCGCTCAGAAATGCACTTTTCACATCCATTTGATAGACTATGAACTTCATGTGGGCAGCATATGCAAGAAACAATCTAATGGCTTCTAGTCTTGCAACTGGTGCAAAGGTTTCATCATAATCCAAGCCTTCTTCTTGGGAATAACCTTGTGCAACCAAATTTGCCTTGTTTCTTACAATGTTGTTGTTTTCATCTCTTTTATTCTTAAAACCCACTTGGTTCCAATGACATTGTGCCTTTCGTGTCTATCTACTAGCTAGCTCACATACTTCATTTCTTGAGAATTGATTCAGCTCATCTTGCATAGCAGTAATCCAATGAGAATCTTGTAGAGCTTCACCAATCTCAGTAGGCTCTTTCTCTGATAGGAAGCAGCAGAATAGTGCACTCTCACCATGGAACCTTCTTGTTTTGACACCTTCAGTTAGATCACCCACAATCTGACTTGTAGGATGACTATCTAACCATCTTCTTCTAGATGTTCCCCCTTCAATAGTATCCTCAACATTTGAAATGTTAGGTTCAATTAATTCAGTAAACTCGGGGAACAACGAGAAAGGAGAAAGGGAATCATCTTCCTCGGGAAATTCTATTCGAACATTGTCAGAGACATTTGTTCCCCTTTGGTTGATAGATTCAGAATTTGCCTCAGCTGTGACCACATCTTCATTGGCATCACATATCTGAGTCCGAACTGGTGTCTGTTCAGATTGGTCACCTTTGGTGTGTTGGCTTTCCTGAGTCTCACCATCCCGAGTTCCATCCTCGAACTTCTTTATCGAGTCCGAGTCACTCCAATCATAGAATGTGGTGACTTCTTCTTTTCGTGTTCAATGGATGATTTGTCATTCTTTTTTCAGGGCTTAATCTGGTGATCCTCTTGGTCGGGTTCTTCGCATCATGTTCTGCTTTTCCGAACACAAGTAGATTCATCAAAAACAACATGAGGTGTTTCCTCCATAATAAGAGTCCTACTGAGTTGTAAACTCGAAAGCTTTACCGATTTCGAATACCCTAAGAATATTCCTTCATCGCCTTTGCTATCAAATGTTTTCAACCGATCTTTACCATTATTGTGTATGAAACACTTGCAACCAAACACACGAAAAGAAAAAAAACAAGAGGCTTCCTTTCATTCCAAAGCTCATAAGGTGTTTTGCCTTGACTTTTGGTCAAGATGGATCCGTTTCGAGAATAGCATCCAAAGTTTGACAACTTCAAATTTCAAAATCTTTTTTAGAATATCGGCTTTCAAATATCATTGTCCTTAACTTCTTTTCGAGTCCTGTTTCTTCTTTCAAAGAACACCATTTTGTTGAGGGGTCCTTTGCAAATGATGTTTCATGAGTAATTCCATTTGTTTTGCACAATACTCGATATGATATGATTTATAAATTCAGTTCCCTTTGTCGATCTCGATTTTGACCACACTCGATTTTTCTCAATATTGAGTCTTTTCAATGAATTTCGCAGCTTTTATCTCGAGTCTCTTTCTTCGAAAAAGAATATGACCCAAGTATATCTTGAGTAGTCATCAACTACTACCAATGTGTATTTCCGCCATTAGTGCTCATTTGGTGTTATTGGACCAAAAAGATCCATATGCAAGAATCAAGTATTCTTTCAAAGAGAAACATCTACTTTGCTTTTAAATGATGCTCTAATTTATTTTCCTTTTTTTGCACGCATCACAAATATGTTCCTTTCTTCAACACTTCATTAGGCAACCCTCTCACAAGAGCTAATCTTGCAAGTTTATTTAGGGTTTTGAAATTCAAAGATTCATTCTTTTATGCCATAACCAACTGGTATCTGTGGAACTTTTAGCAACCAAACATGTATCTTTAGGAGTTGAACTCCAACAGCAAGATACACATTTCCTTTTCTAGTACCAGTCAGTAATACTTTCTGTGAGATATCATCTTTCACATAACATAAGTTCTTAGAGAACTCAACATTAAAACCTTTATCACAGAATTGGCTTATTGAAAGCAAGTTATGCTTCAATCCGTATACATATGAAACACCATGGATATGAATCGAAATAATTTCCAAAGTTCCATATCCTTCAGTCTGTCCCTTGGAGTTATCTCCAAAAGTGATCTGAGGGCCTCTTTGTTCAACATAGTCACTGAGTATCTTCTTGAATCCTGTCATATGTCTTGAGCATCCATTGTCAAGATACCATACATCATGGGTTTTTTCATCTCTTCTCATCAGTGCTATGTGATCTTTAATCAGCTCAGATCAATTTTTAGGTACCCAATTTGTGTAGGGTCCTACAAGGTTAGTTTGTATTTTCGTAATCCAAATCGCCTCGACAACTCTAATCACTTTAGAGTGGTGATCATCTTCCATAAACATCTACATACACATTTACTACTCTGGGTGCCTTAGCAGTTTCCTGTGTATGAGTGCTAGCCTTAGCATGAACATGAGCTTTTGAATTTTTCTTTGGTTCAGGTCTTTTGTTCATTTGCTTTGGCTTCTGTGCAGCTGGTCTGAATTTGGGTCTTTCAGTATACTGAGGACTTGGTCTCTTCAGTTGAGAATGTCTCTGCTGAGTGTTTCTCTTCTGAAGATTCCTCTGATGGTTCAAATAAGCAGATCCTTTTAGGTTTGCATTCTTAAATGAGGCTTCAAGTACTTGCTCGAATTTTTCCAATCGAGTGCTCAGTTTTTCTAGCCTTCACCTGAGGTTTAGGCTTTCCTACCTGATCATTCAGTTTTACTGAAACCATAGGTTCTTTTCCCTTGTCTACAACCTTGGGCATTTCTTCAGTTTGAAGTGTAGGTGCCACTGGTTTTACAAAGATTGTCTTCTTGCTACTTGATGCAAAGATTCGATGACCTTGTGAGGTTCCCCTCGAATGTATCCCAATCTAGATTTTATAGTGGCGGATCTCTGGTAACTCAATTTCATCTATTACTTTAGATGCAATTTCAATAAAGTTAGCTTCTTCGCTCACTATCCTCACAGCTTCTGTAGAGTTTCATGCTTCTCAGAGAGGTCATTGAACTTAGTTCTGATCAGCTGAATCTCTTCAGTGGATTTCTCTAGCTTTTCAGTTAGGGTCACTATCAACTTCTCTTTCTCTGAGAGTTGTACTTTCATAACATCCGATTCATCAAGAGCTCCCATTAATTGTGAAGTGATTTCATATTGCTAGAGTCTTTCCATTTTAGATTTTCAAATTTTCGGTTCTTTATTCGCTCTTGAGTTTCATTTAGCGCTTCTTGTAAAAAAACATAGTCCTTCATTAGATTCTCAAAAGAATCCATCAGTCAAAATGATTTGTTTCATGATTGAACTTGACAACTCTTGTGCTAGTGTAGGAGCAACAACGAGAGAAAGAAGAGTTTACCTCCTCAATGGCCATCGATGATGTCATCACTTTCACTTTGTCGAGAATATTTCATCCGAAGAGCTAGATCCTCCTCGTAATGTTCTTCTTCTGCAACCATGGCCTTTTTGCTAGAGAACTTCTTGTCTCTTTTAGCTTGCCTTTCTCTTCTCTCCTTAGCACTCAGGTCAGGACAATCATACTGGAAGTGACCTTTCTTTTGGCAATTGTAGCATCTATTGGCATCATCATCCTGATCACTTTCTTCTTTGGACTTGGAGTCCTTCCTTTTGGATGAAGATCCCTCAGCTTTCAGGTCCTTCTTCTTCTCAGTTGATCTGTCCTCAGGTTTCTTCTGGTACCTGTGATTCCTGTAATAGTTTTTGTATTTTCCATATCGACTATTAAGTCTTTCAAACCTCCTTGCCATCAGTGCTAGCTTATCCTCAAGCTCATCCTGATTTTTAGCAAGGGAGTTCTCAGACTCTCTAGTTTTACAGATTTTATCCTTGGCCTTAAAAGCCACATTCTTACTAGATGATGAATCATCTTTGTTGTCAGCCTCTTTAGATTTCTTATCAATTACGAACTCATAGGCCTTCAGCTCAGAGAAGACTTGTTGGTATGACATTGAATTAATGTTTTTGGTGTTTTTAATCACCACTGCATGTATATCCCATTTCTTAGAAAGACCTCTAAGAATTTTCAATGCAACTTCTCTCTGTGGATATTTCTTACCAAGTACATTTAGATCATTCATAATGCTAGTGAATCTGACTTCTAATTTGTCAATAGATTCACCTTCTTCCATTTCAAAACTATCAAACTTTCCAATTGCAACTGAAAGTTTGTTTTCCTTGATATGATCTGTGCCTTAGCACATCACAGCTAGTGTATCCCAAATTTCTTTTTTGGCAAAGATTGCGGTGAGAGATCATTCCCATCACACCATCATCAATTGTCTTTGATAGTGTGTCTTTAGCTATATAATCTAGATTGACTAACTTTCTCTCCTCAGGAGTCAGTTGGTCATCAGACTTAGGAAATTCTGCTCTAGGATCGTTTCTCTCATTTTCTGTTCCTCTGGGATTCACTACAATAAATTGGAATGGCCCTTCAGAGACCACTCTCCACATTCGTTCATGTTTAGAATACAGGTGAGCCTGCATTCTCAGTCTCCATAAATCATAGTTCTCCAATCGAGAACATGGGAAGTTTCTTAGAAGACATTTTATCTCGAGTCTTTTAAGAATTCAAAGAAATAAGATCGATTCAGATATAGACCACAAGTATTTTTGAAAATAAAACTTTGGTCAACAAAAAGCAGGGTCAAGATGAACCACCGCTCGATACCACTTGTTGGTCCCGGTGCAAACGAGTCTTACACGTGTGGGGGAATACACGTGTTCAGTGTTTTTAAAACTTTTCTTACTGAGGTCAGCTTGGGTCACGTTGTCCTGATGATTTGGTCCTGAGAAGCACAAATCGCCTCGAGTCAAAGTCTACCCGAGACAAAGGATCCCGAAGTCGCTTTCGTAAACCTCGATAATCCCAACCGAGTCCCGAAGTTTTCAGAGATCCCGAGTTGCTTGGATCGATAACTAACTTATCAACCCTCGTAAGAGTAAGTTCAGTTTGGTAACTATCTATTCTAGCTACTCGGATGTGCTTGAATGGTTGGCCCTTAGTTTATACTCGTTTTAAGCTTTTTTGTCAAAAACCTTCCTTTAATGGAATAGTGATTAGGCCGTGATTCAATTATATGCAACTTCAAAGGATTGATTCCAACCGAAATGTCGAAAAATATGCTTTAATATATGCAATGCTTAAGCAAAGCAAAAATGTAAAAGCAAAGAACACAAAGAATTAATAGTGGTTCGTAGACTCAAGCTCCTACGCCCACTCTCTCTGATCTCTTCAGAGAAATTCACTAATCACTTCTTTGAGCTTTCTGACTACCTCTGTAGTTTACTTACTCAACTCGGCCCTGAGTTTTCTGACTACCTCTGTAGTTTACTTACTCAACCCGACCTTGAGCTTTCTGACTACCTCTGTAGTTTACTTACTCAACTCACACAAGCTTTCAGACTACCACAAGTAGCTTACTAACTTCTCCTCTAGTGCTTTCTGACTACCTCAATGTAGTTTACTCACTCTTTACAACTCCAATCTCACCAACAATCACACTCAAACTACCTTCTAAAGGGTTTGGGGTTTCTTGGTTGGTTTCCAACTAGAATGAGATATCCTTTACAATAAAGAACAATGCAAAGGCTAGGATATCTCGACTAAGCTTTGGATATATCTTATCAAGGTAGGCTTAGTTTAATGAGCTCTCTTCAATATAAAGCACTTGGGAAATTCTTAGTTTTTCGAGTGCTTCAACTTGCAATAATAAGTTTGAGCTCTTGAGTTGCTTACAAATTTCCCGTAACCTTTCAATGTAGAAGGTCACAAGTATTTATAGGCATACACCAAGGTCACTCTTGAAAAACTATCCGTTGGAGAGATAGCTTCGTGAGTTTCCTCTTATGGTGTGTGAGAAACGGCTATATTTAGGGTTTGACACTCCCTAACACGTTTTAAGGCAATAGCCTTTCATGTAGCTGGTCTTCACTTTTTGCAGTCTGGAACTTAGTACTTCTGACATCTTTTTCGACTTTGTCGTTGTCGATTGTCGGTTATGGTACAATCTTTGTCTTCCTCTTTTTGACTTTTGTCTCCAGTTAAAGGTAGACAACTCAACGGCTCTTTTGGTTACAATCTCTGAGTGATATAACCTTAACAACACTTTATCTTAGTTCCTTTTGTTTGCATTTGAATGTCTTGACAAATATCTATTTTTCTAAGGAATCGCGATCTTCTCAGTATTGCATCTTTCAGATAGATATGTTCAAAGGCCTCGGAACATTCGTGTTTATCTTCGAGCATTCAAGACATTCTTGACTCTTGATGAATTATTGTGCCTTCATATTCTTGATCTTCGATTCTTGATCTTACATCTTACGTCTTCGTAGTCTTGAGTCTTGAGTCTTCTCGAGTCTTGAGGTCTTCGAGTCTTCTGGATGTCTTGACTGATATCTTGAGTCTTCATCTTTGAGTCTTGATTCCTCGATTTCTCTTGAGTCTTGATATCTCGATTTCATCTTTTGAGTCTTGATATCTCGATTTCATCTTGAGTCTTGATTTCTTCGTTTCATACTAAAACTTCAGAAACTTCAGTTTCATACTGAAACTTCGGTTTCTTCAGAAACTTACTGAGTTCTTCAGAATCTTCAGATCCTAACCTGATCTATATCTGCTGACTATACATTTTGCAGATAACATCCTGAATACTCTAAAACTGAATCCTGACTCAACTATCAAGATTATTCTGAACATGTCATATTCAGGGGTTTTGGGATCTAATCAAAATCATATCTTTATTAAATTCATCTCCCAACAACTTCTTTGGCATCTAAGATTAGGTCATATAAATCCAAAGAGGATCCAAATGTTGGTGAAAGACGGTTCTCTGGAGCTTCTCCAAGTTGAACCGTTTCCAACCTGCGAATCATGTTTGGAGGGTAAAATGACCAAGAGGGCGTTTGGAGCCAAGGGGAATAGGGCCAAAGAAGTGTTAGAGATCGTTCACACAGATGTATGTGGTCCAATGTCAACCAAAGCAAGAGGAGGTTATGAGTATTTTGTCATCTTTATTGATGATTACTCAAGGTACGGTTACATTTTCCTTATGAAGCATAAATCTGAGACCTTTGAGAAATTCAAAGAATTTAAGGCTCAAGCAGAGAATCATATGGAAAAACGTATCAAGTCTCTACGATCTGATGAAGGGATTGTATCCCAGCTCACTGCACCAGGAACCCCTCAACAAAACGGGGTTGCAGAGTGAAGAAACAGAACTCTTTTAGAAATGGTTAGATCAATGATGAGTTATGCGGATCTTCCCAAGTCGTTCTGGGGTCATGCCTTGGAAATAGCGGCTTACATTCTGAACTTGGTGCCATCCAAATCAGTTCCCAAAACTCCCAAAGAATCTTGGAGCGGGCGCAAGCCTAGTATGAGACACATGAGAATTTGGGGGTATCCGGCCTACGTGTTGGACAAGGAAGCCGGTAAATTGGATCCTCGATCAGAATTAAGGCTGTTTGTAGGATACCCTGAGGGAACAAAAGGGTGTATGTTCTATGGTCCTGAAGATCAAAAGGTGGTCATAAGCACCCACTTTAGATTTTTGGAAGAAGACTATATGAACCAAAGAAAACCCAGAAGTGAGATTACCTTAAATGAGCTTAGAGGGCAAACCTCAGTGCAAACTGTACTAGATGATATACCAAACGATACGTTTTCACAACCGGAGCCTCGTCGTAGTGGGAGGGTTGTTAGACAACCCGAGAGATTCATGGGAATAGGAGAGTCCTCGGACTTGATTCCCGAACAAGACGAATCAGACCCATGGACATATGACGAGGCACTCCAAGATAAGGATGCAGATTCTTGGCAAACAGCAATGAAAGCCGAAATGGGTTCTATGTTTCATAATAGAGTGTGGGAGCTAGTCGAACCACTTAATGGGGTCAAATCCATTGGATGCAAGTGGGTATATAAGAGGAAAAGAGGACCGGACGGGAAGGTTGAAACCTTTAAAGCAAGACTAGTGGTGAAAGGTTATACTCAGAAAGAAGGGATCGATTATGAGGAAACTTTTTCGCCCGTAGTCATGCTTAAGTCCATCCGTATTCTCTTATCGATTGCTGCGTATTTCGACTTTGAAATCTGGCAAATGGATGTCAAGACAGCTTTCCTTAACGGAAGTCTTGATGAAGAGATCTATATGCAACAACCCCAAGGTTTCACTGAAACAGGCCAAGAACATCTTGTTTGTAAGCTCAAGAAGTCCATTTACGGACTCAAACAGGCATTCAGAGCTTGGAACCAATGTTTTGATCATGTTATAAAGTCTTATGGGTTTGATCAAAAATGAGTTTGAAAGTTGTGTGTATAAAAAGCGTGTCATAACTGCATTGGTATTCTTAGTACTATCGTGAGATTACATTCTCGATCATCGAAACGATGTGAAGGTGTTATCGATCGTAAGGGCATGGCTTTCAAAACAATTTGATATGAAGGACTTAGGGGAAGTCGGACACATCCTTGGGATCAAGATCACTCGAGATCGCAAGAAAAGGATGATAGGCTTATCGCAAGCTTCATATATAGACACTGTCTTGAAACGCTTCAGCATGCAAGATTCCAAGAAAGGATTCGTACCTTTCAGGCATGGAATCCATCTATCTAAGAAAATGTCCCCTAAGACGCAAGAGGAGATAGATGACATGAAAGGCATTCCTTATGCTTCGGCTGTCGGAAGCCTTATGTATGCAATGCTGTGTACGAGACCAGATATTTGCTTTGCCGTAGGCATGGTGGCAAGATATCAAAGTAACCCCGGGAAAGAACATTGGACGGCAGTTAAAAACATTCTGAAGTATCTGAAAATAACTCGGGATAGAATGTTGGTTTATCGATCGAGTAGTCCAATCCCCATCGGTTAGAAGGACTCGGATTTCCAATCAGACGTAGACTCCAGAAAATCTACCTCCGGTAGTGTGTTTTGCATGGGGGAAGGAGCCGTGACATGGAGAAGCGTCAAGCAGAAATGCGTCGCAGATTCTACCATGGAAGCCGAATATGTAAGCTAATAGGGAAATGAAGAAGCGGTTTGGCTCAAGCACTTCCTAGTGGACTTAGATGTGGTTCCGAATTTGCCCAGCAGAATCACTGTTTATTGTGACAATGCCGGAGCAGTTGCAAATTCAAGGGAACCAAGAGCCCACAAAGCCAACAAACACATAGAAAGGAAATACCATCTTATACGAGATATCGTTAAGAGAGGAGATATAGATGTGGCAAAGATAGCGTCTGAGGACAACCTAGAAGATCCATTCACAAAGAGTCTGCCTCTGAATACATTCGAGAGACATGTGGAAGGAATGGGTGTCAAGACCATTGCTAACTGCTTTTTGAGTATAAGTGGGAGAAATTATTAGGTTCGTGTAGGTGACATTAGATGTCACGGACTACGCGAGACATGTTCTAGTATACTTAAAATCAGACTTTGAGTATAAGTGGGAGATTGTTGGGATTATACTGAAAAGTATGCTTTTTACTTTATAATCGAAACTGAATTTTCAGACTTATTTACTGAAATAAATTGTTTATCACTATTGCTTTAAATATGATTGAATGTTACATATATTTACTGCATAACTGTTCAATAATTCGTACGTGTTACATTGTAGTTAATTTAGTGATACCGATCACGTAAGATTAAATTAATGAATCCTTGTAACTAAAAAGTACGCCATTCACGACCTAGATGGAAATGAACAACCCATCGCGAAAAGGTTGAGGTGTAAAGCTCAGATTGGTTTGCCTTTGACCAAGAGATTACACTAGTGCATGACCGATGCAATCGAATAGGACCTCTGGAGGATAAATTCTTGAACCTAACAAGGAAGAATTAGACCTCGGGTTCGTTGTTTCTTAATCTTCGCCCCTTGAATAGGATCACGTGATTGGTAACTATTGCTTTGACTTATCATGGGTAGCGAATCAAAGAGATTCAATACTTTTTATCTTGGGCAATATTATTAGTCACATGTGATTGCTAAGATTTAATACGAAGAATCGTGTGCAAGTACGCTTGTTTGATTTGCCCCCTTGGGAGGTTCATAAGCTTTATCATACCAAATCTTGCAAGTGGAATTAATTTCCGGTATGGATAATAATGTTGAACCGTTCCTTGACCAAGGATAAAAGATATTAATTAATGGAAAGCTATTTCAGTGGCTTGAATTAATTAATGGGCTAGATAATCTTAAACACGAGAAATAATGACCGGGGGCCTATTGACTGTAATATGGGTTAAGATGGATAAGTGCAATATTAATTATGTAGTGAGATTAATTAATATTTATGGGCTTGAATTATATTGTGGCTCAATATTAGATATTCAAGGTCCATTAGAAGGTCCAATCTTAATTCTCCTAAAGGCCCCCTGTGTAGCCCAACAAATAGTCGAATAACTGAAAAAGGTGATTAAAATAAAATAAATATTGTTGCTTATTTTTCCTCTAAATTTTCGAAAATTATGAATAAGTTGGGAGAAAGATTTTCTTTGAATTTTGTTATGGAATGAAGATATGTATTCTTGGAATACAAGATTATCTCATTAAATTCAAGAAATCTCCCACTTGGTTATTTCATAAGAGAATTTCGAAATTTTGAAATATAGTGGGCAAGAAAGATTTTCTTGATTTTCTTGAAAAGATATTATGGAAGATATGTATTTATTGAAATACAAGAATATCTCATAAATTCAAGAAGATCCAAATCTTGGATTCTTGCATCATTAATTTTCGAAAAATCCATAATTAGAGGAGGTGGGATTTTTGTGGAATATTTTAATTATGGGAAAAAGAATATAGGAGATATATTCAAGATTTCTTGGTGATCAAGAAAAGTCTTTTCCCACATTGGTTTTCTACTGAAAAAATCGACCACCTCTCTCCTATAAATAGGGGATGATTCTTTCATTCCCAAGTACAATTCCATGTGCTGGAAAAATTAGCAAATCCACATAAGTGGTGCAACAAAGTTTATTTTTTCCTTTTGTTAATTGTTCGACAAGTGTCCTTCCACCGGATAGTTGAGCAAGGGCTAAGGGAATACTTGGGAAGTCCTTTTGGTTAGTCCGTCCAACCGAATTCACTGCCATCCCGAGAGGTACGTTCACGTAAACCCGTAGATTCCGCATGCGTAGGTTTTACGTGGCTTATTATATGCATGATATGTTGTTGCAATTATTATTTGAATTAATATAGGATTAATTCATGCTAGTAATAATTAAAGAATTAAATTTGTATTTAAATATTCACCCCGAATAGATCTGTGCAACTCATTCCCCAACAATTTCTTGACCTAAAAATCGCCCTCCCTCCTCCCTATAAATAGGGGATGAATTTTTCATTCCCAACTGCAATTTCATGTGTTGGAAATATTAGAAATCCAAAAAGGTGGTGGCAAAATATTTTTTTCCCTCTTATTAAAATCGTTCGTGTGAATCCTCCTACCGGATTGCGTTCGTGGACTTGGGACATATTTGGGAAGACTCTTTGGGTTGATCCATCGTCTCATCAGTAGTCTCTACAAGAGGTTAGTAATCTCGTAACTCCTAGATTCAACATGCTTAGGATTTACGTGGATTACGTGTACGCATGTTGTTTATTCGCTTATTAATTATTATGTTGAATTGATTTAGGATTAATTAATGTTAGTAATTAATTGATTAATTTAAATATGTATTTAAAATCATCTCGAATAGATCCGGGCACCCCTAATTTCCCAACAGTGCTAAGACAACCGGCATCAGAAGACTCAATCAGGTAGACTAATCAGTCTGAACTGATCAGGTCAGCTCAAATCAGGTGACAACTAGAAGTTCACCAAGTCATACAAGTTCATCAGACACGAAGAATGTCAACCTAAGTGGTAAATCAAACACTGAATAAGTGTACTTGATAACCAATGAGAGCAAGACACGTATGTACGGAGCTGACATTGCAGGACGAGGTACTTCAGAGTTAAACGGCTAGAAAGGACAAGCATACATGTTTTCGGCCAAGCCGCCTCTGTGCACATCAAATCGGGTCTGCAAACCTACCTCAAATAGACCGAAATTTGAATTGCTCTCCAACGGCTAGTTCGATTTCGTGCCTATATATATGGGATCAAACTTCATAGTAAGGTTACGGAAATTATACAAGCTCAAGCTCAAAGCAAGATTTCTGCAGGAAGAACACAATTCAAGATTTATTCTAAGTGTTCATCCCATAAAGTTCTTAGCATAGAATTCTTATCCTCTAGCTTTAGGCTACTCAAATACTATGATAGAATTCCAAGTTGGAACATACAAATCTTATACCAAAACCCAGAAAGTTAGGTTAAGTTTGTTAAGCAAGATTTCAGACTAGGGTTTCTAGTTTCTGATTTCTGGGATTGTTGAGTGAGAACTCTTGAAACATTTGATGTATTGTGTTGGACTAACACATTAATCTAAGTCCAGATTGGTTAAGTGAGTGTCCCTGCTGATAGGGAATAGTGGACGCAGGATGAGTTGTCCAAACCACTATAAATCTTGTGTGATTTATCTGCTTTACACTCTTAACACACTACCTGTTTATATTCCATGCGTACTCTGAGTCTGGATCAGTTTTGCATCAATCAACTGATCTGATCAGTTTTTTGACACCTTTGTCATCTGATCTAAAATAAATTACTCAGAATCTGGTTTGAGCAAACTGATTTTTTACACGGGTTAACTTATCTTCCGCACAAACAGTTGAGCTGATAGACGCCGAACTGATCTGCTTCCAAGTTGTCAGTAAGTCGGATATCAGTCCGTACTGCCTCACACGCACTCTGATCAGGCATACTTGCTTATCCACACCTAATCTCACAAAAAGTTTTAGAAGTCTATTCCCCCCTCCCCTCTAGACTTCTACCCTCACATAACCCGTTCGGGACCTACACTATGATTAATTATACTTTTTTCCACAGAAGTGCTTTCTTTAAATATCTAAAGATATGTGTGCTTTAAATTATTTTTACAGCTATTGAAAATATAATACTTCATGGAGACTTTTATCAATTAGCTAGAATCGATGTCCATTAATCATGATTTATACTTAATTAATATAATTAATATAGTGGTAATACGATTATTCATAGTATCATTAGTTAATATTTGCTCGTTTAGAATTACAACCTTGTATCTTCTTGAGTTAGTTGTGGACCTTGTGACTTTCATCAATAACAAGTTGATGATATCCTTACAGCCTCACCTTTCATAACTTTTTTCAATGAAATTTAGTTTTTTTCTAAACCTTATCCTTCTACAATACGAGTCAATTTCAAATTTATATGAACAAAATTCTCATCTCATGATCACTTGTGTACATTTAGTTGTTTAATTATCAGATTCAGGGAAATTGTATTATTTCATAAACAGAACATTGTTATTCATCATTAAATATTTGAGAAAGATAATAGTAATACAAATTAACCCCTAAATGCTGGGTAAAATAACAATACAACTAAAGTGGTATAACCAGAAGATGATGAATATATTTGTAATCCATGTAACTAACAACGAGGAAGATCGGGTGGAGGTGGCTCTAACGTTTGCATTTCACCGACACCATTTTCCACCAGGAAAACCATCGCCAATCCCCAGGTGATGTGTACATCAAAGTGACAATGCATAATCCACATTCCTATTAAATTGTAATGTTAAAGAACTTATGTATTAGATCGATGCTTGATGCTTCAAAATATACACGCATGCTTATGCTTATGCTTATGCTAACCTGGATTATCAGCGACAAATCTGATCACTGCCCACCCACCAGAAGGTAAACTTACTGTGTTGCGAAGAGGTGGATCCACGAGATTAAACTTGCTTATATCTCTGCTTCGATTGAAATTTCCAAATCCCTCAGCAACAATATAGAAGTCATAGCCATGAAGATGAACCGGGTGGTTCTCTGGTGTGAAGATAGTTGTTCCCTGCAACACTATCTCTACTGTTTCCCGGTATTTTAACTTGTATACCTTTGTACCCGCAGCAGGCTGCCATAGTGATCGACTCACATTTCCAGTGTAATTAAATTGTAGTGGTGGGTTCTCTGGAAAATCCGTTGTGAAAACCCCGGAAATACCCTGCTGATGTGCTTGAAGTAAGGAGAAGTTGGATGGGAGAAGGAATGACACATTATTCATGCTAGCTGTAAACCGAGTTCCATTTGGACCCTGGCAGTTTTTAGGGTTTTGACCACGGGTGCAGTTGTTGAGCCCTAGACCAACTACGAAGAAGAGATTATGATCAATTTTAGTGGGCACGGGTACTTTTTTTGGGCTTCTGAAGCTGGTGGTGAAGGCTGTAACTGTAGGTGTGTCATTAAAAGCGGGCATGTTTGGCATAACAGGCATGACTGAGGCACATGATTTAGAGGCAGATTCGTATTCTAGGATAGCGGTGGTGGTGGTGTTATCGAAGGGCGCGCCTTGAGAGCTGTCATAGGCACGTGCTGCAATGTAGTATCTAGTGGATGGTTGATCGGCGGTGATGAGAACATCGGTGGTTTGACCAGGTCCGATCATGATTACTGAGGTGTTGAAGGGTTTCGTGTAAGAGGCGTCAGCTCCGACAACTGTCAGCGTATGATTGGCAACTTTGAAAAACAATTCTTGATTGAGTCCCGAGTTAACAATTCTGACAAGATTTGTTTCTCCAGAACCTATTGGAACTTTTATTGTATCTGTAAGAGGATGGTCATGAGGTATGTGTTAATGTTTTTATATCTTTAATTATAATTATTTATCACACATGCATTTAAATATTAATGTATAAAGCAACCAACCTTTGGCGGAGCAATTGTATAGATCACCAGGTTGGCCATTGATGGTGTAAGCATCTGAAACGTTAGGGGCCGCTCCCGTTCTTGTAGCTACATTCACAACATCGATGGGGTTCGCATCCCACCACTGGCCTGCAGATTGTCAATATATCGTTTGAATTTATAAAAAAAAATATTGGTCGGTGGATAATATATAGTACTGATATGAATTTAGATAATTACCAAGAAGAAGGGGAATTTCGCGCTTGGGGTTGGGGAATGGGTACGAGTCTCCTTTTTTGGGGTGGATGATCAAAGCCCCGTACACAGTGGCCCTTAGCCATGAACTGTGGGCGTGCCACCAAAGAGTTCCCTCTTGGTCTTGGATGGTGAAGCGGTAAGTGTAACTTCCTCCAGGTCTGATAGGGCATTGAGTCACAAATGATGGTCCATCAGCCCATGCACTTCTCATTTGCCTCACTCCATGCCTACATATATGCATGCATTAATTAATATTGGAACATAACTACTCTGATAAAATAACTAATATTTTTTAATGAAACAACTAATACTCTCCAATTAATAATTAAAAAGTTACCAGTGAATGGTAACGTTGTAACGTGCTTTGTTAACGACGTTGACGACCAGAGTGTCGCCATTGTTAACTTCCAAGGTGGGGCCTGGAAACATCCCGTTCACAGTAATGGCATTGTGGGTTTTGCACAGCCTCTTCACTGGGGTTGCTTGCACCTTCATTGCATAATTTGCATTCATATATTCATTAATCTAGCTGCTATAACTAATTAAACCTTTACCAAATGCCAAGTAAAAGAATAATTAAATTAATTAGTGACTTACAACAAAACGATGGTTGTGCACTTTTGCACTTGTTAACTGCAATGCAAAGAGGAGAAAAATGGCCAAGAACCAAAAAGGGTTGTTTTTTAATGCCTCCATTTAGTCCACCTTGATATTGATTAGTAAGTAATTAATGGTTATATTTCTGCAGAGTTAGAGGACATCATCTCCTTTTATACACAATGAATTAAGAAGGGGTAAGGTTTTGATTAATTAATATGCAGGAAACTAATTAATTAATTAGTTGAAAAGTACCCACTGCCTCTCATTGATCATTAGCAAATATTGTGATTGTTCACATGTCTTTTTTCGTTATGGAAATATTTGTCAACCTGCATGACTTTAATTCTAATCTAATCATCATAATATCTTTGAAACTCAACAATTTCAACGAGATGACATCTTCCTCATGCACGTACGAATGAGTGTCACAATATTGAACTAATTGAAATTGTTTATACAATTAAACTACTACCTCCGTCCCGAAAAAACGTGCACACCTACTTTATTATCGAGTTTTTGTGAGGGAATTGTATATTATAAGCATTTCAAATGATAAAGTAATTTTTAAAGAGGGGTATTATAGATCTACCTCTCATCTATTGCATGCATCTTTAAAAATTATTTTATCATTTCAAATACTAATAAAAAACTCGCTCGCAAAAACACGTGAAAACAGTAAACGTGCACGTTTGTTTGGGACGGAGGGAGTACATGTTACCAATATATATGCAGGATATATATATGTATATTAGAGGAATAATATTTTTTAAGGACAGTAACTTGGAGGGTTGTGTTTTAAGGACAATAATTTTACGGGCTTGGAAATGTAGGATACTATATTTTAAAACTTGTAAATATAGGATAATATGTTTTAAAACTGGTATACATAGGACAATATATTTTGGAAATTTGTAAATGTAGGACAATTGAGCCCGAATCTCACATGATATTTCAGCCCGCTTTTGGGCTTATTCAACTCGATTGTCCTACATTTACAGATTTTAAAACGTATTGTCCTATATTTATAAATTTTAAAGTATATTATCCTACATTTTCTAGTCACTATAATTATTGTCCTTACACAAACACAACCTCCCTAAAGTTATTGTCCTAGAAAAATATTTTTCCCTATATATTAAAATAACATGTTAATTAATTACAGCTTTTCCTAATTACAGACTTTCTGGACACAAAACTAATCTCGCCCATTCTTCATTATTAAGTGCTTTAAATGTTAAATCTTTGACTAGCAAAATTAAGGTTGTACGATTAGAATCAATTTAACGATTACTCAAATTCTTGTAAAGTATATTTTCTGGAAAAAGAAAAAAAAAAAAAAAAAAGTTAGATGAGGTGAGATATTGATAATTTATTAATTTATATAAATGGATGGAAAAAGTCATAGTTTGGTTGATTAGGTTACAATATACTTTTATTTAATTAATATTGACAATGGCTAGATATGATTTGACTGTACGTATAAACGTAACCACAATTCAATTAACTAAAGTACAATTAGGTAGTAAAATTTTCAAACTTTTTTTAATTCTTGTTACCTGATCATCAAGTTATATATACTACTATATTTTATTTCTTTGGCAGTGTCTTTTATATATACTTTCGATTTCTTGGACGGAATTCATTTCTCAGTTCATGATTTGACCAATTTTAATCATGTGGTCTTCAAATTTTAACTTGCGTATAGAATATATGTGGAGTTTGAATCACAAATGATTCTATAACTTTGACCTCAAATAGATTTAGTCCAATAAATTTTTTTATCATCGATTGAGTTCAACAACTTTGTCAATGTCCAATTTTAGTCCAAAATTAGTCAGAATAACATTGTTTTGCCGTTTCAACATGAGGCTTTCAGGCGGATATTTTGATTGGACTGCCACGTGTATTTTTAAGTGTGTTTGACTAATTCTTTGCCGTCAATTCTGTTTTAGTTTGAAGTTCTTTTTTTAAAAAATGTTAATTATGCATGTGTCTGAAATTTCAGTTGTTAAAAAAATACATATGGCATTCCAGTCACAGCATTCGCCGAAAAGCCCCAGATTAAAATGCAAAAAGTTCCGATTAATTTGGAATTAAAATTGAACATTGTCAAAGATATTGAGAATAAATCGACGATAATTTCTTTAATAGGATTAAATCTATTTGAGGTCAAAATTATGAGATCATTCGTGATTCAAACTCGAATATGTGAGATTGTCTCACCTAAATTATTTTTCTTGTAGGTTGTAGCAGTTCACATTTGGTGTACCAATGTATATTTGATAGATATTAATTATAGTTTAGTAATTAATGGTTTCATTAATTGCACGTGGAAATTAATTATTTATTGATAACCTGCAATAGCTAGATACATATATTGATTTTCTTTTCTGTTTTTCCTAAAGACTAAAGTAAAATTTAAGCGAACTCAGTCATGATGGAACTGTTACGTACATTTTTAAAGGAAGCAAAATCATTGCATTTAATTAATCACACTTACAACTTCACGATTCATTTAGTAATGTTTAAAGATTGCTTATAAAAAAAATTATGCACTTTTTTAGTTCAGAAAGTAATAGGGAAAATTATTAATATGTACAAATTTTTATACAAATTATTAATAAGTACAAACATAATTGTATATATAGTTAAAGTTGTACATAAAAATGTAAATGTAACTACGTATATACAATTATTTTCTACCTATTAATAAGTTGCAATTTTAAAATGTATCTATCAGTAAATCACGGTTCGATTCCCCTATTTCAATTTTCGTATTATATACATTGATGTTTCACCATTTTAGATCTTTAATAAATGGATTCAGTGTATGGTGGTTCATTGGATATTTTTTATTATTCAACACGTCATTCATTCATATTATGAAATATAAAGTGGAACAATGGAATAGGTGATCTCATTCCAGTAAATCTCCTGAAATTAAATGCCCTAAGATGCAAGTTATATTAATGAGAAACAAAGTTTCTTGGTCCAATAGGTTTTTTGTAATCCGTTTTTTGTCCCATAACTATCTCGATTGATCAATTTTGGTTTCATTTTCACCGAAAAACATAAAATTTCTTTTTTTATCACACGCAAATCACGTGCCGATTAAAATGAAGGTTTCCCGAACTCGTAGTTGACGTGTACACTAAAGATTTATTTTTTCCACAATTTGATAAATTTTTTTGCTCTTTCTAATATTTTAGAAAAAATGAACTTTTCCTTTAACAATTGGTGTCCACATCAGCTATGAACTCGGAAATTAACATTTTTAACCGATATGTGACTTTCGCATGACCGAAAATGACAATTTTTTCTATTTTTTGGCAAAAATATATATGATCAAAAATTGAACAATCAAGATAGTTAGAGGACCAAAAATGAATAGTTAATTTTTTTGGAATGAAAAACGAATTATAGAAGAAAAAAAAATTCTCTTATATTAATCTTAATGTCGAATTTTTATTTGCAACTACATTTCGAACCACGTTTATACATAAAGTAGAGTAGTACACTAGTAATATAGTAAAAATATTTCATTTTTCGATAAATATATATTAACCAAAAAACAATTAAAAAAATAATATCAATTAACAAATTATACAATAATAAATATTTTATTAATTTTTAATAATCATAATTTTTTTATTCATTTACATTTTATATTATAGAAAATTATCCAATTATAGATTATTGCATGTAAATCCTGTATTAATATCACGCAAATTCACCCTAGTTGCCACAAAAAAAAAACAAAATATTGTGTAGATCTGGTTCATGCTATAAATTCGGGTTCAAACTTGACTCGTACGTTATAAATGGGTCAAATATATATATTTGAATCCATTCTTTGAAAACAAAAATACCCTCCAAAGTCATTCTTCTTATCATCAGCCTACCTCACTTCGCCCCTCTCTCCTCCGCACCATTTCTGCAACTCTTCTAATGTCTTAAAGAAGAAGAAACGAAGCTCTCTCCCTCTAATGTGAGAATACATATATAATTTTTGCAGATTCGTAGTTGTAAAAGAGCAATCTACTGTTAAAAAAATTGATAAGAAAATTGAACAATTTCGTTCGCTTTACTGGTTCACACCACGTGATTTCTGAACATTCATCTCTTCTCTTAAATTTCCTAAATTTTTTATTTGTTCTTTGTAATTTCCGGCTATCTCACTCGTAGGTCTTTTTCATGAAAAACGTGTAACATAAGCAACCCAATTAAGCAGAGTTCAATAGCATTCTGGTTTCTCGGGACTGGCTTTTTTCAATTTTGGGATGATAATGTTTATTTAAATAACAATGATAGTTTTTTGAACAAACAATGAGAGTATTTTTTTAATAACAGTGAGAGTTTTTCCGAATAATGTAACAGTGAGAATTTTATAAAATAATAGTGATAGTTTTATAGCTTAACAGTGAGAGTTTTATAGAATAACATTAATAGTTTTATAGCATACAAGTGGAAAAATCTTACAGTAATAATTTTATAGCATAACAGTGAGAGTTTTATTAAATAACAGTGATAATTTTATAGCATAACAGTGAAAGTTTTAATAGAACAACAACGACGAATAAATTGAAGGCAAAAATTGGGGTAAACCCATCCCTTCAAGGACGGAGCCAAGGGGGGTGGATGGGGGGCACTGGGCCCCCACCCCAAACTCTTTTAAAATGTGTAGTATATAAGTGTTTGTTTTCAATATTATTACTAATTATTATGATGCTTTAGTGGTTTTTGTGTATTGGGACGGTCCCAGCCTTAGGTTCAATCTCGTTTAAACTTATTTTTTATGTATCACTTTCAATACATAGTGCTCAATTAGTCAATCTCTTCTCTTTTTTCTAATATCTTTTAACACTTCTAAACATATGTAGCTCAATTTCTTCTCCTTTTACATTTTTATTTTTATTTCTTTATATCATTATTAATTACTTGGTTATATAATTTGCTTATTTATTTTACACGCATTTCATGATTAATATGTACTAAATTTGCATACTTTTATTTGATGATTCAACTTGTGTATATATATATATATATATATAATTTTCTAGTGAGATCAATTTTATGCATACGTTGAATATTATTATGTTAAGTATATTAACAATTCTAATGTAGTAAAAATATATTTTTGACTCCATAATTAATCGATTCTAATACGCAATATACTTTTAAAATATATTTTAAAAAAAATTATATTATCTATTAAATTGGACTTCAATTTTAAGCTCATCTTAAAATGGGTCATATAAAATTAGGGTTCATAGTGAACCTGGTTCACATTAGTGTTAATAAAAGAAAAAGGGAAAAATAATAATCCCAAGTAATTATTTTGTGAGGCGAAATAAAGATGCGTAAACCTTATGAGTTCTTAGTTCTTACGTCTCAATTTTTACGTTTTCACTTTAATTCTCCACAACCACTTTTTATGCCGTACATGTCTCATACAACTTCGTTAAATAGGAAATTTACCAACTTTTAACTGCAGATTTTGCCTTCATGTTGTTGAACTGTCTTATTATTTGTAAATCAATGTACATGTACATGTTTAATCACTGACAATATGAAATCTCTCTTTTACCTTTAATTCAAAGTGATCTATAAGCTTCGCTTATCTCAACCTTCACCTTCTCGAAATATATGTATAAACTAATGTTGGAAATTTAGTTTTGAGAGTGTCCTAGCACTCAAGTTTGACCAAATTATTAAGGAATTAAAACGTTAATTTTTGTAAATTAAACGTGATGAGATCGTTCTACTCGCGGAGTAGATGATCGTGGTATATTTAATATCTCAAAATCGAATTGCGGTGTGTGAGAGATTAATTAAAGAAGATGAGACATTAATGCTCTAGTGAGAGAGTAATTAGTGGGTGAGTGTTGACCAAGTGTAGTCTTCCCACTCATCCCACATTGGAAACTAGAAGGAAAGTTTCATAGTATAAATAGAAGCTTATGGTCATGTTCTCCAAAATGGTGCATGGGGACCCTAACCATGAACCACACGCGCGAGCGCCCCTGCCCCGGTCCGGGCCCGGGTTCTTGGCAATTGGCAATTGGCAATTGGGCTTTGGGTGGGATTTGGGGCCCATCTATCTTTTTAGATACCCAAAATCTTAATTTGGACCATTTATTTTTTAACTTAATTAATTGGGTGGCCCATCCGGATTTGGGTTGGCCCAGGAGTCCTGACTTATCCGTGCGCGGAGCTAAGCTTATCCATGATTCGAAATTTGAATTTGAATCATAGGTTCAACGAACCTGGACGGTCTCATGTGGTAGAAGAAAACGTTGATACATCCAAAAGATGTGAGATATGTGTAGAAGCAAAAATGACTAAATTACCATTTAAATATGTTGAAAGGAACACAACCCCTCTAGAATTAATTCACACGGATGTATGAGATTTAAAATATGTGCAAACTAGAGGTGGAAAAAAGTACTCTATTACTTTTATTGATGATTGCACTAGATTCTGCTACGTTTATCTTTTACGAAGTAAAAATGAAGCAATTGAAGCGTTTAAACGTTACAAAACTGAAGTAGAGAATCAATTAAACACTAGAATTAAAACAATTCGTAGTGATAGAGGTGGAGAGTATGTGGCTCTGTTTGAACAGCTATGTATTGAGTCTGGCATCATACATCAAACAACAACCCATTACTCACCTCAATCGAATGGTGTTGCGGAAAGGAAAAACCGAACACTAAAAGAGATAATGAACGCTATGTTAATCAGCTCGGGTTTGCCTCAAAACTTGTGGGGGTGTTTGACTAAAGTTGAAGTGCCAATTCCTAAACAAGTGAGAATCGGAACTAAAACGGTCGATTGCATCTTTATAGGATACGCCTTCAATAGTAGCGCTTATCGATTCTTGATTCACAAATCAGAGATACCGAATATGACAGTAGGCACTACAATAGAATCAAGGAATGCTGTATATTCTTTGAAAACGTCTTCCCTTGTAGGGATAAAGAAGAAGTGAGTTCAAATAAATGAACACACGAAGAATCAGATGACACTGCAAGTTCTTCCACTCAAGAGAGTGAAGAACCAAGACACAGTAAACGAGCTAGAATTGATAAGATTTATGGTCCAGACTTCATCACTTGTGAATCAATTTTAGTGGTTGTGTTTTGGACTCTAAGAATCACTATGCGTATCTAGAATTCGACCGATTCAACCCGCTCCAATTCTGAAATAGATGTTAATGAATTTTTAACCCTTCTGTTTCAATAATTTGTTTAGCCTGGGATATTAGTACCAAGTACAAATGTGATTGGACTTGATTTGTTCTTCTCAGTCGCGTGTGGGATATTTGGTATTTCCAGAAATATGAATTTTCAGTACTATGGCTTTTAGATCAGAATTCGATTCTTTGGGTTGCTCGTTCTCTTAATTTTAAGTAGGCCTAATTGCACTAAACTCTTCAAACTATTAGTGATTTCTCACATAAACCACTAAATTTTTTTATTTTTTTTTGGCACAGTTATACAAAATATATCCAAATTTTCCACATAAACAACTATACTATTTTTTCGACTAAGGGGCATTTATGTCAAACAAATTCAATTATATTGAAAATTTTGTTACAATTTTATTGATAGTTTGGTGGGTTTATTGTAAATTTTAATATAATTGGATTTGTTTTGACATACAGTTACATACAAATTATCAATTTTTGACACATAAGCAACTATACAATTTTTCTGGCCAATTCTTTTCCGATCAAGGGGAAATTATGTCAAAAAATCCAATTATATTCGGTAATTTAGATGCAAAATTACTAATCATTTAAGGGGATTAGTGCAATTAGGCCTTTTCAGCGCATCGATTTTTTGTTTGAGCTATTTTTTGGATTTAGTTGTTTAATCTATTTTTGCGTTTGTAATATTTATGCCTGCCAAATGTTTGATGTATCACAAAAACTTGTATGCAATATTGCATACAAGTGATATGTGCAATTTAGTTTTATTTTATTTTTTCTCGGGTCACGTAGCTGGGTCGGGTTATGGCAGATTGCTGACGGGTTAATAAACTTCCTTCTTCTTCTTCAAGGTTGCTTGATCCGTGTTTACATATTTCTTCTTCTTCCTCTTCTCGCGTTGCAACAAACGCGACCAGATCTCTGTTGATTTTGATGGCGGTGCATCTCTAAATTTTTCCTCTTTTTCTCTTGTTCTTCTTTTTCTCTTTCTCTTCCATATTCTTCTTGCTTTCTTCAATTTTCTTATCCTTACAAATTTACAGGTTATTCCGTTTTTTTCCTACGATTTTGTGAAGCAGTCTTTCAGATCCTTCTACACTCTTCTCACGATGTTCTTTAAATCTGTAATTTTTTATTGGGGATTTGTTTTTCGCGCTTGTACTGGTTTTTGTTCATGTAGTAACACTCTTTTGTTCATAGGGTAACACTATTTTATTCATGTAGTAATACATCAAAATGTTTTTTAAATCTGTAATTTTGAAATGAGGATTTCTTTTCACGCTTGTACTGATGTGGTAACACGTTTTTCTTTATAGGAATTGAACATTCGACCACATACATTAACAACAAACTTGAATCACTAGCCTACAACACATATTTTATAAAGATATTCTTCTATAAATATATATGCACCCGCGCCAACCCACAACCCACTGCCCTGACCCGCCCCGCCCGCCCCGACACGGCCGATCCGCGCCCGCCCCGCCCCGACACGGCCGACCCGCGCTTGACCTGCAATTTTATAAAAATTAGCTTAATTATAGTGTATTACACATATTAATAGGGTGCAATATTTCGCAAGAACCCTTCTCTTGATGTATTGCTTGAGAAGAAGATTTTCGACGCGGAAGAATATGGGTATTGTTAGCCGCGATTATAATTCGTGAGCGGAAAGATAATAATAATAATAATTAATTATTATTATTATTATTATTATTATTTTAATCAGAATTATGTTATTATTAATCGACAAAGTCTCATGAATAAATATGCTGGATATACTAGAATTAGTTGTGTTCTTAAGGTTTTTCAGGTAATTAATATCCTAGATATATTGAGAAGTCAAAGGATTGTGAGTTCTGAGAAGAAATTGGCGCGTGGAATAGAAGGCTAAATATCAATGTTTTTATCAAAAAATATCTATGTGATTTGTTGTGTAAATATCAATGTTTTTACCAAAAAATATCTATGTGATTTGTTGTGTCTCCGGATTTCTAGTAAACAAAATATATAATAAACGTATGAAAACTTAATTAAGAACACAGAATAATAATATACACATCTCTTTTGTGTAATAAAAATTTCGGGCAAAAACTGGTATGCAATATTGCATACAAGTGATATGCGCAATTGAACCTTTTTTTTATTTTATTTTTCTCGCGGGTCAAGAGGACGGGTTAGGGTAAATTGCTGGTGGGCTAATGACTTTAAGGTTTAATTGCGAATAAAATCGGGGAAATTAGTCTTAGGTGCCATATATAAAACATCTCTACTCTAAGGTCCATTACATTTTAATCATGACTTTAAGGTGCTAAAATTAGACCAAAATATCTAAATTACCATTATGTATAAAATAATATACAGATTTTAGATTTTACTATTTTATTTATTTATCTGTCCTTTTATTAAAAAAAATCGGAAATAAAATATTAGCAAAAAAATTTACATATTTCAAATTTCAAATTTTATTAAATTTTTTTAGTATTAGACAAAAAATTCCGCACACCCCAATTTTTTTTAATCATCTGTCCTTTTATTTAAAAATTCCGTACACCCGAAAAAAAAATTCTGCACACCCATAAAAAAAAATTATGCACATTCATAAAAATTTCTGTACACCTAATTTTTTTTAATCATCTGTTCTTTTTATTTAAAATTTCGACTCATAAAAAATTTTGCACACTCATAAAAAAATTTCGCACACGATATTCTTAAATATTTTAGACACACCCGCAAAAAAATTACGACACCTCAATTTTTTTTAATTATCTATTTTTTTATTTAATTAATTTTTTTCAGCAATAAAATATTAGCCCAACATTACAGCAATTGGCCCCCAAAAAATAATGTCATCACCTGTAAAAAAAATCTGCACACCCGTTGAAAATTTTTTGCACACCCGACATTACAGCAATCGGCCCACAAAAATCAAAATAATGTCATCTTAAATATGCTCAAACATTAAAATACATATATAACAAATTACATAAAAAGTGCCCTTTTCAAAAAGAATTACAAAAAAAATACAAAAAATTCCGTCATCACCAAATCATCATCTGCAACAAATAAAAAAAACTAATTATGGTTCAAAATTTGAAATCTGCAAATAAAAAATTTCCAATATGAGGATATTTGCTACAAAATTTTAAAATCTGAAACAAAAATATTGAAAAATTGACCTACACGCATCCATCTTAGATCCATGGCGGCCGCCAACAGGACCGTGCAGGGAACTCTGGCTTTGATGTGGGACAAATGAATTCGTGTTTGACATCGACATTTGATAAATAAACTACATTAGAAAAGATTGTGCAGTCCAACTCAGAGATTGAAGCCACAAACCATTAAATCAAGCAATTCCATAACTAATCATTCTTAGCTATTAATTGTCTCAATTCCACAGTTTCAAGCCTTTTGATATATCAAATGAGTTTAGCCTAAATTATTTACTATTTGTCAAATCTTATAAATTAATGAAATATAGTATTAACAGCAATCTGCAACAACCTCTAGTGCGCCAATACCAATTCACCAGCATAATCAAGGCCTGGGAACAACTAAATCCCAAAAACACAGAGAGATTGCCAAGTCTGGTGTAATGTCAAACAACACAATAATAATATAGGCTAGAGAAATATTGCTCTTAGTTGTGAAATTATAGCTACTTGATTGACTTTCATTTTCACCGAGGGATGCCTATGTTTATTGCTTGGATAGGTTCAATTTCAAACTCCATTTCAAATGCATATGTTATAAAAAAGATCACATTTTTACAGAGACAGGTAATTAATTAACCTAGAAGACAGACATAAGAAAGAACTCGTATCCATCAATTCAAATAGCTGAAATACTAATAGATTATACAAGTAAAAAGCATGCGATAGGTCAAAGGCAGAGAAAGGCGAACCGTGGCTTCGGCGGCGTTGCCGCTGAATCGCTTCTAAAGCTTCGCGCTGACGACGGATTTCTTCCTTGGCTTCAATTTCGCTCTCTCTTTCCTCTCCTTCTGCTCCTTCTCCAGCTTCTCTCTCGCTCTTCTCAATTCGAAATCCATAGCTGTGATTGGAAACGGAAAAACTCGTTCTTTAATTTAACAAAATGTGATCGATCTCAATTGGGAATTATTTGATCGAATGATTGATATTGATAAGGGAATTCCAGATTTCTTGGGAGAAATAATTTGGCAATCTCTCTGTGTTTTGTAGCGAGAGATTACCAATTTCAATCTCTCTGTGATTTGGCCTCGACGGATCTGTTGCACAAACCCAGATCCACCACCCTTCTCCATCTCCACTGTCAAACCGCAGCCACAACCCGGCCCTACATCGCCGCCGCCGTCAGATCCGCCCCCACAACGCCGTAAAATATGTGTTCGCTGGCGGAGAGGGCACAGGTGTTGTTGAGCGCCGAGAGTGAGATTTTGTTGTGGGTGGGGTTGGGTCAGAGCGTGAGTGGGAGGAACATTCTCAGAGATGGAATTTTTGGGCAGTGGGGGTTGATGCGTGAGATAAAAATTGAAATAATATGGGACAGACAGAGGTGGCTGCAATGAATAGTAAGTAAAAGGGTACCTAAGAGTATTATTAAAAACTACTAGAACCTAAGACTCATTTATAAATGGTACTTTTAAACAATTTTTCTAATAAAATTACCATTTTTTTTATAAACTGCTATTTAAGCTAAATTTTTTAATTTTAACAAATAAATCATCACTTTTACTTTTTTTTGGCAATTTCAACTTCGAGTAGTTTGCCCTCTTGCCCAATAGATGATGTATAAAAATATATACACAATCATCATCCTAGTCAGTGCCCACATCAATAAATAATTATAAATATAATAAATAATAGTTTAAAAACAAATTAAGTATATATTATAAGTACTATAAATAAATTTAAATATAATAAGATATTAAAATCAACACAAATAAAATCAAAATCTAATTTTTTTCTAATAAAATCAAAATTAGTAACCAACACAAACAAATAATATTCAAAAGCACAATTATAATTAAAATATCGTTATTAAAAATTAACACAAATAATATTTCTTGGGGAATATTATTTGCCCCCGAGTAACACAATATTTTAAAAAAATAGAAGAAGCAGAAAAAAAAAAAAAAACCGAGGAAATTAAATCTAGTGAACATTTGTCTCCAACCCATGTTTCTGACCACCCTCCCCAACCCCACTCCCATTCCAGATGCACCTCCATCTTTCATTCATATTCCCTCCTCCCAACACTTGAATTAATTTTGGAGAATTTGTGATTTTTGCAGAATTAAGATTACTTTGTGAAGATGCCACTCGGAAGGAACGTGGGGGCGGGGGTGAGGTAGGGGCGTAGGCAACATCAAGTTAAAGATGAAGGGATGAAGATGTGAAGATGATGAATTTTTTATTTTTTTTTTAATTTTGCATTTTTATTATTTTATGTGTATATTTTTTATTTTATTCTTTTAATTTCTATTTTATTTTAATTCATTTTTAGAAGTGTTATTCTAATTTTTTTATTATTAAATTTATTTTTTACTTTTTTTTTAAGTTTTTTAACTTTTAATACATTAAAAATATAACTTATATTTATATTAAATGTATTTTAAATTTATTTTATAATGTATATAATATTAATTTATTTTTTAATTTTTATTTATTAATGTTAATAAGTATTTATTGATGTGGATGCTTACCGGGCTGATGACGGTGCATTTTTTGTACACATCGACTTTCGGGCAACGTGACAAACTGTCCCAAGTTGAAATTGCAAAAAAGAGTAAAAGTGATGATTTGTTTGCCAAAATTTAAGGGTGTGATTGAATTGAATGATTATTCCTTAATCTATGCCAAATACATTGATTGGTATGTATTTTTTGAAGGAATCATAATTCAATTAGGAATGGTTATTCCCAAAAATAAAGGAATTGTGATTCCTTACATACCCCATGCGTTTATGTATTCCACATTTTGAGGAATGAATTTTTTTTCCACAAAAAATATTATCATTCATTTCATAATATTACCGCCTTCTACCCAACAACAACAATGATAATTTAATAATAATATTATTTTATTAAAAAACTTATTTAATAAAAATAAAAATAATAACCAACTTCAATAATAATAATAATCATATTAAATATAATAATATTAAAATATATAAATAATATAATTTTTTTAATAACAATACTATATCTCAAAAAATGTAAATTAAAGCGAATTCTTAATAATATTTTAATAAAAATATTATTATTTAATAATATTTTATTAATAATAAAAAATATAACAAAATATATATAACGTTATTATTAACTCATACTTTCAACAATAATTAAAAACATATTAATATACATATATATGTTTACTAAAATTATATATTATTATAGTAAACACAATATAAATATTATTTTTGTAATTATAAAAAATATTATTTTAAAAATATATATTAAAAAGCTAAAAATTATAATATATTAAAAATATATATAATAATCAATAATAATATTAATATTAAAGTATAATTAATAATTAATAATGATAATTTTAAAAAAGATTCACCAACACTTATATTTCATTCATAAGTCATACCAATTATAAGAATGATCATTCCTATATCATTCAATTCAGACATTTATTCCATTCTGTCGCAATTTCATTTAGTTAATTTGTGAAAATGTGGTGATTTTATTCGCAATTAAGCAAAATATATACTATAGTATTTAAGTGGGTAGTGTGCAACGTGGGTATGTTGCATATAATTTTGAGGGATTGATGGATATATTAAACTGAATAAAGGTGAACTATGTAATTTGATATACGAGGTTGAATTTTTATTTTTATTTATTTTAGTGGAGACGTCAGATTAGGGTTTTTCAAATTGAGTTTTATAATTAATTCAAATTTGTATAATTGATTTTTGTTGGAAGGTGAATACGTGAATTATAATTTTATTAATTAGGAGGCTTATTTCATTATTCCAAGGATTATGGTTTTGGCTGATAAAGGAACATGGTATTCAAATCGAATTTTATAAGTTATACTATACATGTTCTAAGTTGATGAATAATTTATGGAATTTGTATAATTGATTTTGGTTGAAAGGTGAATACGTGAACTATAAGAGCTCGTTTGGTTGGGTGTATGTGATAAGATAAGATAGTTTAAACAATGATTTATTAGACAGTTTAATGTATATATATTTTATTTGGTTCACATTAATTATTCAAGTGATGTATTCTGTATTTTATTTGTTAACCATTATAAATTCCATGATAATTGTTAACTAGTCATGATTACCCTCCATATTTTAACACATTTTACATTTTTACCCTCGTTAAGCATCCTTCTCTCTCCTGCTTGCCTCAGAAAGAAGGGCAACATGGTTTACTAAGTTTCTCCTGTTAATAGCCTCTATAATAAGCCCTGTCTTTGTCTTCTTCACCAAGACTAAAATTTTCACACTCCTCAAATTGCTCAGTCAAATCATGGTTCCTTTTCAAAGGAGTTCTGGTGGTAGGAGTACTCATCAAAAGACTCTTATGCATCCTCCCCTCAATCATCTACTCTTATACACCCACAACCACCGCCACAATTAATCCCATGGCCTCTGCCGGAAAATGCCCCATTGACCTCTCCGCCGTCCCCACCTCCAAGCGCCGCCACTCCAACCTCGGCACGTACTCCCCACTCGCGCATCCCATCCAAATCGCACCACCAGAAACTTCTAACCGCCCTCCAGATCTACAATTTCGTCACTCCGTTGATCAAACTCTCTCACTTCACCCCTAATCATGCCATCCAGCAAGCCCTGGACGGCGCCGATCACTCCGTTGCTTGTTTCAAAGGGAAGTGGAAGGGAAGGAGTATTTTTCCTTGTTCAACGCAAAATAAGAGAACTGCCGGTGTCGTGGGATTAGTATGTGAATAAGTGAGGATCAAATTTGGAAAAAATATTATAACAGTTGAGATGCCATGAGAACTGATCCATTATATGGCGAATTCAGTTTAGTAGAGACCGGGCTTTACTTTTTTAAAGGACCCATATGTTATTGCATAAAACCTACCAAATATCATATTATGGGGGTTAGTGTATCTATCACTCACTAATGACCCTTAACAAACAAGCTCTAATTTTATTCAGGAGGTTTATTGCTTTATTTCAAGGATTATGGTTTTGGCTGATAAAGGAACAAGTTAAAGAGTTCGATTATAAATATGAGATACTATATATAGATCAACATGTTGAATAGATTAGAAGTTTTATTGATTGGGTTTAGTATTTATGAAATTAATTTAAGAATTCTAATGAAGATTTATACTATTTAATTTGAGAATTTATCTTTTAGGTAGATGTAATTTTATGTTAGTTACATGGTGACTGCAAGGAATAAGCTAGCTATAAGAATTTTGCATCCATTTCATCCACGGCATTCATACAAGGTGAAATTTTACTTGCTTTGTTATTTTTGAATATTCATGTGAATTTAATTGTTGTTTGCTACATGATTTTACGTGAAAATATTATATTGAATTATTTGGTTACTTACGATGGAAAAGTTCACTGCTACTTTAAAAATTAAAATAAACACACTTGCATGAGACGGCTCACAATGAGACGGGGCATAATTTGGGCACTGACGCTTTATAACATTGGGAGGGTGGATGTTGATTTATGCTAGATTGTACCCCGTGTCATGCATGAGACCGTCTCATATGAGTTTTTGTTATAAAATAAAATACATCTGTTTAGTAAATTTTTGTGGAACTTGAATGATTATCTATTTAAATTGTCTTAAAGCTTTATAAAATTGAGATGTGATAGTGTAGTATCAGAGCAAGTCTACATTCTCGTAGACTTGTAAAAGAAAAAATATTTTAGAGTTGTTTTAAATATACATGTGTATATATATATATTGCTAAGGGAAAAATATAAACGAATTAATTCTGCACAACCA
The DNA here is from genome assembly GCA_037126765.1 of Stenogyne calaminthoides. Lineage (NCBI taxonomy): Eukaryota > Viridiplantae > Streptophyta > Magnoliopsida > Lamiales > Lamiaceae > Stenogyne > Stenogyne calaminthoides. Next base: position 25,604,658 of record JBBCBC010000016.1, read on the forward strand.
GGTGGCTTAGCCCACCTGGCCACTAGGCTCCTCAATTGAGTGGGAGACTCGGGTTCGATTCCCTTTGGGAACGAATTGGAGTATGGGAGTTATAAGGTGGCTTGGTGAATTTGTGGAGTGTTTAGGTGCTTGGTGTACTAACAACTAACAACTAACTTTGTCCGATCAAAAAACAAATAAAATTCTGCACCTCTCTACAAATTTGGACTTTTAGATAAGACGAAATTCTTTCATGGTATCAGAGCCTCCAGGCTCACGCCCACGCCTTGGGTTCGATTCCCGCTGAAAGCAACTCCACCCATATTCAAGTTTCCACTCAATGGGCCTCCTCCTAATGATGGAGTAAGAGATTTAGCCCATGAGTGAGGGAAAATGTTAAGGGAATAATATAAACGAATTAATTATGCACCTTTCTACAAGTTCGGACTTTTAGATGAGACGAAGTTTTTTAGATGCATTTTTTTATCTTTAAATTATGCTGACATCCACCACCGCCGACTGCTACAACTCCAAGGTATGATATGAAAGTTTAGATGTTATATAATATTAATATTATTTGATGGAAAAGGTGATTCGATGATATACGATTATTGACATGGATATAACTAACTACGATTTTACGATTAAATGTTTTATTTCCTAATAACTATGGTGATTGATAGATGAGATGCATAGTTGTTTTAAGATTAGATGACAGTTTTAATTTTGGGTACTAAGACAATAGAATCCTTTTAGGAAAATGCCTTCACGAGTTCCACCAGCTCTTCCAGCCAATCAGCTTCAAGTGGCGAAGCAATTCAATAGTTTCAAGCCCCTTCTTTAAATGGTCGAGCTGGACCAGCTGCGCTAGAAGAATGGTTAGGATGGATTGAAGACATTCTTGGACTATTGATGTGTACGGACGTTCAAAAAGTGTCTTGTGCTACTTTCATGCTACATGAAGATGCGCGAATATGGTGGAACTCCTACAAAGGTATGCGGCCAGCAAAAGAGATAGCACAACTCACATGGGAAGGATTCAAGCAGATCATCAATGAAAAGTATTATCCACCATCGTACAAAGTGAGAATGGAGACGGGGTTCTTCAATCTTAAACAAGTAAACATGAAGGTGGACGAATACAAGCGAGAGTTCACCCGTTTGTCTTGCTTCTCTCTGCACTTAGTTGACACCGAGGCCAAGAGGTTCAAAGATTCAGGTAGGGCCTACGCTCTGAAATTCAAAATGTGGTAGTTGGTCAGGGAATCACAATGTTGGCAGAAATGTATGCTCGGACCGAGAAAATTGCAAAACATAGCCATGGATGCTCCATAGCCAAAACTTGCAGAATACTCAAGGAAAATGAAATGGAATGGTGCAGGATCAAGCAGAAATTCGACCCCTAACAATCAAGGGCGTGCTATGGGAGCTGAAATGCTTAGATGGAATGCAAGTCGACCGGCTTGCACGAATTTTGGTAAGAATAATGGTGGAGAGTGTTTACTGAAAAAAACGAGTGTTACCGGTGCAACGGGGAGGGACGTACTATTGCTAATTGCACATAGACGAATTATGGAAGAGGCAGGAAATGACCTAACCCCAGATCAAGTGGATGAGTTAGGATGTTTGCTATGACTCGAGGAGAAGTAGATAAGCAACCATGTACTGTGACAAGTATGCTTACAGTGTCAAATAGTCCTACTTTTGTACTTTTAGATACTGAAGCAACACATTCATGATAAGTATTCCATCTGATAAGGGATAAGGGTAGAATAACCATTAATGATAAGTATTCCATCTGATAAAATGATAAGTACTTGCACCATGGTTAAAAACGTGAAAGTTGATGTGAATGAACATGATTTAGAAGCTGATTTATACGTGTTGGATATGAGTGACTTCGATGTTATTTTAGGGATGGATTGGCTTAATAAGTACCAAACCGATATCAAGTATCGTGAAAGAGAAGTGACTTTGCACCTACCTTGAAAGGAAAATATTGTCTTTTATGGGGTAAAGTCTAAGATCGTGCCATAAGTGATAAGTGCAACGAAGGAAAATATTGTCTTTTTTGCAATTATTATTCCTTAGCATCTTCGTCGTCTAATTGAACTTATCACTTGTGGCACAATCTTAGATTTTACCCCAAAAAAGACAACATCTTCCTTGTCAGGTAGGTACAAAGTCACTTCTCTTTCAAGACAATTGATATTGGCTTGGTATTTATTAAGTCAATTCATCCCCAAAATAACATCGAAGTCGCTCATATCCAACACTTATAAATCAACTTCTAAATCATGTTCATTCACATTGACTTTCACATTTTCAACCATGGTGCAAGTAATTATTATTTTATCAGACGAAATACTTATCATTAATGGTTTTTCTACCATTATCCCTTTTTCCCCAGGTAATGTATATAACCTTGCGGACATAAATGAATGTGTTGCTCCATTATCTAAAAGTACAAAAGTAAGAATATTTGACACTGTAAGCATACTTGTCATAGTACCTGGTTTCTTATCCACTTCTCCTCGAGTCATAGGAAAAAGCCTAGCTCTGCCACTTGATCCGGGGTTCGGTCCTTTCCTGCCACTTCCATTATTCATCTTTGTACAATTAGCAATAATATATCCCTCCTTCTTGGAACAGAAACACTTTTTCTTTCCCAGTAAACACTCTCCACCATGGTTATTACCACAATTCATGCAAGCCGGTCGATTTGCATTCCATCTAAGCATTTCAGCTCCTGTAGCACGCCCTTTTTTGTGGTAGAATTTCTACTCAATCTTGCACCATTCCATTTCCTTTTCCCTGAGTATTCTGCCACTTTTGGCTTTGGAGCATCTATGGCTATGCTATTTTTGATTTCCTCGGCTCGAGCTTATGTTTCCACCAGGGTTGTAATTCTCTGACCAACCACATTTCGAATTTCAGAGCGAATGCCCTGCCTGAATCTTTGAACCCTTCTTGGCCTCATTGTCAGCCAACTGCGGAGCAAAGCGAGACAAACGAATGAACTCTTGATCATACTCTTCCACCTTCATGTTTCCTTGTTTCGGATTGAAGAACTCCATCTCCATTCTCACTCTGTACGACGGTGGACAATACTTTTCATTCATGATCTACTTGAATCATTTCCATGTGAATTATGCTATCTCATTTGCTGGCTGCATAACTTTGTAGGAGTCCCACCATATTCATGCATCCTCTTGTAACACGAGAGTAGCACAGAACACCCTTTGAGTGTCTATACACATCAATAGTCCAAGAATGTCTTCAATCATTCCCAACCATTTCTCTAGCGCAGCTGGTCCCCTTGAAGCTGATTGGCTGGCGGAGCTGGTGGAACTCTTGGCGGTATTTTCATATAAGGATTCGATTGTCTTTGTTGGTCCCGGTGCAAACGAGTCTTACACGTGTATGGGAGGGGAATACACGTGTTCAGTGTTTTTAAAAAAAATTCTTACTGAGGTCAGCTTGGGTCAGATAATCCTGAAGATTAGGTTCTGATAAGCACAGATCGCTCTGAGTCAAAGTCTACTGAGACAGTGATCCTGAGCTGCTTTTAGATACCTCAGATAATCCCAACTGAGTCCTGAGTGTCAGAGATCCTGAGTTGCTTGGATCAGATAACTAACTTACTGAATCCTCAGAAGAGAGTTCAATTTGGTAACTATCTGTTCTAGCTACTCAGTCGTGCGGAATGGTTGGCCCTTAGTTTATACTCGTTTTAAGCTTTGCTGAAAACCTTCCCTTTATGAAATAGTGATTAGGCTGTGATTCAATTACATGCAACTTCAGTGGATTGATTCCAACTGAATATCAGTGAAAAGTATGCTTTCAAAATCAAGACAATGCAACAGTTAAGCACATATAAGGAAAGCAATAAAGAACACAGCAATTATAGTGGTTCAGAGACTCAAGCTCCTACGTTCACTCTCTCTGATCCTCAGAGAAATTCACTAATCACTTCTGAGCTTTCTGACTACCTTGCGTAGTTTACTTACTCAACTCGGCCCTGAGTTTTCTGACTACTCCACGTAGTTTACTTACTCAACCCGACCTTGAGCTTTCTGACTACCTCCGTAGTTTACTTACTCAAACACAAACAAGCTTTCAGACTATCCCTGTAGCTTACTAACTTCTCCTCTAGAGTTTTCTGACTACTCCGCGTAGTTTACTAACTCTTTACAACTCTTCTCACCAACAAACACACTCCAACTACCTTCTCAAGGGTTTGGGGTTTCTCAGTTGGTTTCCAACTAGGATGAGATATCCTTTACAATGAAGCACAATGCAAAGGGTTAGGATATCTTGACTAAGCTTTGGATAATTCTTATCAAGCTAGACTTAGTATAGTGAGCTCTCTTCAATATAGAAGCACTTGGAAAATTCTAAGTTTTTCGAGTGCTTTAACTTTTGCAAGAATAAGTTTGAGCTCTTGAGTTGCGTATAAATTTCCCGTAACCTTACAATGTAGAGGTTCACCAGTATTTATAGGCATACACCAAGGTCACTTTTGAAAACTATCCGTTGGAGAGATATCTTCGTGAGTTTCCTCTTATTGTGTGAGAAACGGCTATATTTAGGGTTTGAAACTCCCTAACACGTTTTAGGCAATAGTCTTTCATGTAGTCGGTCTTCACTTTTTGCAGTCTGGAAATTTTGTACATCTGACATCCTTTTCAGCGACCTGTCACTGTTAGTGTCAGTATGGTACAGTGTCGTCTTCCTCTTTTTGACTTTTGTCTCTAGTTAAAGGTAGATACCTTCAACGGCTCTTTTGGTTACAAACTCTGAGTTTGATATAACCTTAACAACACTTCTGACTTAGTTCCTTTTGTCTGCATTTGAATGTCTTGGCAAAAATCTATTTTCTAAGGAATCGCGATCTTCTCAGTATTGCATCCTTCAGATAGATATATTCAGTGCCTCGGAACATTCAGGTTCATACTGAGCATTCAGTATCTTACTGAGTCTTTAGTAATTACTGTGCCTTCAGTATTCTTGATCTTCAATCTTGATCTTGATCTTACGTCTTCGTAGTCTTCGAGTCTTGAGGTCTTGAGTCTTCGTGAGTGGTATCGTCGAGTGGTGGTTATTCCGACCACTGGCTTTGAATATCATCGATTCTTGAGGAAGAATCTTTGTGGTCACTTGAACTGATCTTGAAAATTTATTTTTAAAACTCATTATCTTCAAACTCACGTAAGCATGGATAACACTTCTGGAATGAATCATGATCTGCACAAGTTCTCTGTCGAAGAGTACGCCGACTGGTCTCTCGACATAAGTGACCATCTAAGGGTCATCAGCAACAGAATGAGAGAGATTCTTGAGATAGGACCAATCATCATCTATCACTATAATCCAGCTGAAGAAGAAGATCCTACGTAACAAGTTGGAGCAATAATCAGAAAGAGTCCTTCGCTGATGGACGCAGAAGCGAGAAAATTGTCCAACCTGGATACGGTGGCCAGACATCTGATCATGAAGACGATGGACTCTACCACACGTGAGAAGGTCATATATTGGAAGACTGCTAAGGAAGTATGGGATACCCTTGTTTAAACCGCAAGGTAATGATCTCGATTAAGGATAGCAGATTGCAAAATTTGGCGATAAACTTCGAGAAATTGAAGATGTTACCAAACGAGACGATTGATCGACGATGGAAGAATTACTCGAGGAGTCAACAGACTGCGTGATTTAGGCCGAGTAATGTCAGATAAGGATATCAACTACAAGATTCTGAGATCACTGACAAAGAAATGGGATACTAAAGTAACAGTGGTCAAAGATTGCCAAGATATTGGAACCATGAAGCCAAATGATCTATTTTTCAGTTTGAAAGCGCATGAATTTGATCTGATTGAAAGAAACAGAGAATCAGATGATGTTCCTTCTGAAGCTACCACAAACTCTACAAAAAATGTTTCATTTTAGACAACCAGTAGCAGTTCACGATCTGTTGAATCAATGGGGAACATCATCAGCAAAAGAAAAGGGCTATGATCGAAGCTGATGAGGCCTGGATAGAGCGTGCCTTTACCCGCCAAAAGATGGATGACATTCTAGTGTGCAGAGAGGATCTTCATGAACCCTGGAGCATAATAAAGACAGACTGGTTGTGCGATGTATTCATGATACAACGAGTCCCAGAAGAGAAGGATGACAATCTCTTTGACGAAATCTTTCTGGACTGGCTCGAAGCAAAATATCCAGCATTCTATCAGAAGGTTATGAAGGAAGGTCGGATGATGACGATGAGACCTTCTGCACCAAGGTATAAGTTCCTGATGCCACCTCTTAAGAGGAACAAATATGACCTAGTGGCCTTTAGACAAGCATATCTTGATGCACTGGAAAGAGGCAACATTATTGAAGAAGATCTCCAGAAGGAAGTGCTGAAAAGGATGTATGATATCTTTCAGATTCCTGAAGACATGAGAGACAAGAAATGATCAGAAGATGAAGACCTTAAGTCAGAAGTTACGTAAATTTTGCTTATCATTTATGTACATGTAAACTGCAAAATCTATCAATGAAATGATTTACCTTTTCTGATCCTAAGACATCTTCTCAATATGTTCTGATTTTTTGTCTCTAGTTACTACATTTCTGTTTATCCATTTTTCTAATTAACTGTTTTGTTTCCATCAAAAAGGGGGAAATTGTTGGGAAGTTTGTAGTTTTGATGGAAGTTCCAAAACAGGTTGTAATAGGACCAGTCAGACCTATTAGCTGACTGATGAATTAGAAACCAGGTTAAGATGACCAGCTGAGATGTATAGACAGCTGATGTAATAGATAGGTCACATATTGAGGGGGAACTCAATATGTATAGGTTAAGTCTTGCAGAAGATCAGAAGATCAGATGACCATCAGGTGACAAGACTCAGAAGACCTACATCAGAAGAAATCAAGAAGAGTCTGCAAGTTGTGCTTGTTGGGGTTATACTGAAAAGTATGATTTTACTTTGTATAACCAAACTAAGTTTTCTTATTTACTGAAATAAATTATTAATCATTGTTGCTTTTAAATATGAATGAATGTTATATATACTTATTGCAAACCCGTTCAATAAAGTCAGTACGTATTACGTTGTAGTTAATTTGGTGATACCAGATCACAGAAGATCAAATTAACACTCCTCCGTAATTAAGTACAAATTCACAACCTAGATGGAAATGAACAAACCATCATGAAAGGTTGATGTATAAGACTTGGATTGGCTTGTCTTGACCAAGAGATTATACTAGTGCATTTGGATGCTGTGAATAGGACCTACAGGAGGATAAATTCTTCGGTACTGAATATACAAGAATTAGACTTCAGTGGTGTGTTGTTTCTTAATCTCCGTCTCTTAAATAGGATCGTGTGAAATTAATAACTATTGCTTTGACTTATGATAGGAAGAGAGTCACTGCGATTCGATACGTTATATCTTGGGCAATATTATTAATTACATGACGATTGTTGACATTTAATATGGAGAATCGTGTAAGTAAATCGCCTTGTTTGATTTGTCCCCTTGGTGGGCTCAGAACCTTTATCATACCAAATCTTGCAAGTGGAAATTTATTTCCGGTATGGATAATAATGTTGAGCTGTCTTAACTCCAAGGATAAAGATATTAATTAATATAAAGCTTGTTCAGTGGCTTAATTAATTAATGGACTAAAATAATCTTAGACACGGGAAATAATGACCGGGAGCCATATTATAGTAAAGTCGTAATATGGGTTAAGATGGATAGTTCAATATTAATTTTATAGTGGAATAAATTAACATTAATGGACTTTGAATAATATTTAGCCCAATATTATAGCTTCATAGTCCATTGGACGTCCAATCTTAATTCTCCTAAAGGCCCCTCAAATAGCCCAAAATAAAGTCCAATTAATGAAAAAGAGAAGAAAATAATTTGCCTAATATTTCTATGAATATTTTCGAAAAATATGTAGGAAAAAGGAAGAAAATATTGTTTGATTTTCTTGTAGATATTTTATGGAAAGAGATAAGTATTGTAGGAATACATAATTATCCCATAAATTCAAGGAGTCAAATCTTGATTCTTTTTGCCTTGTTATTTTCGGAAATTAGGGATAAATAGGGGAAGAGATTTTTATGGAAAGTTTAATTAAGGAGAAAAAAATATAGGATATATATTCAAGATTTCTTGGAGACCAAGAAAAGATTTTCTCCCTCAAATTCTGTTGGGATTATACTGAAAAGTATGCTTTTTACTTTGTATAATCGAAACTGAATTTTCAGACTTATTTACTGAAATAAATTGTTTATCACTGATGCTTTAAATATGATTGAATGTTACATATATTTACTACATAACTGTTCAATAATTTGTACGTGTTACATTGTAGTTAATTTAGTGATACCAGATCACAGAAGATTAAATTAACAGTCCCTTGTAACTAAAAGTACGCCATTCACGACCTAGATGGAAATGAACAACCCATCGCGAAAGGTTGAGGTGTAAAGCTCAGATTGGTTTGTCTTGACCAAGAGATTACACTAGTGCATGACTGATGCACTGAATAGGACCTACATGAGGATAAATTCTTCAGAACTGAACAAGGAAGAATTAGACCTCAGTGGTTCGTTGTTTCTTAATCTTCGTCCCTTAAATAGGATCACGTGGGATTGGTAACTATTGCTTTGACTTATCATGGGTAGCAAATCAAAGAGATTCAATACTTTTTATCTTGGGCAATATTATTAGTCACATGTGATTGCTAAGATTTAATACGAAGAATCGTGTGCAAGTACGCTTGTTTGATTTGCCCCCTTGGGAGGTTCATAAGCTTTATCATACCAAATCTTGCAAGTGGTATTAGTTTCCGGTATGGATAATAATGTTGAACCGTTCCTTGATCAAGGATAAAAGATATTAATTAATGGAAAGCTATTTTAGTGGCTTGAATTAATTAATGGGGTAGATAATCTTAAACACGGGAAATAATGATCGGGAGCCATAATGACTGTAATATGGGTTAAGATGGATAGTGCAATATTAATTATGTAGTGGGATTAATTAATATTTATGGGCTTGAATTATATTGTGGCTCAATATTAGATATTCAAGGTCCATTAGAAGGTCCAATCTTAATTCTCCTAAAGGTCCCCCTGAGTAGCCCAACAAATAGTCCAATAACTGAAAAATGTGATTAAAATAAAATAAATATTGTTGCTTATTTTTCCTCTAAATTTTTGAAAATTATGAATAAGTTGGGAGAAAGATGTTCTTTGAATTTTGTTATGGAATGAAGATATGTATTCTTGGAATACAGGATTATCTCATTAAATTCAAGAAATCTCCCACTTGGTTATTTCATAAGAGAATTTCAAAATTTTGAAATATAGTGGGCAAGAAAGATTTTCTTGATTTTCTTGAAAAGATATTATGGAAGATATGTATTTCTTGAAATACAAGAATATCTCATAAATTCAAGAAGATCCAAATCTTGGATTCTTGCATCATTAATTTTCGAAAAATCCATAATTAGAGGAGGTGGGATTTTTGTGGAATATTTTAATTCTGGGAAAAATAATATAGGAGATATATTCAAGATTTCTTGGTGATCAAGAAAAGTCTTTTCCCACATTGGTTTTCTACTGAAAAAATCGACCACCTCTCTCCTATAAATAGGGGATGATTCTTTCATTCCCAAGTACAATTCCATGTGCTGGAAAAATTAGCAAATCCACATAAGTGGTGCAACAAAGTTTATTTTTTCCTTTTGTTAATTGTTCGACAAGTGTCCTTCCACCGGATAGTTGAGCAAGGGCAAAGGGAATACATGGGAAGTCCTTTTGGTTAGTCCGTCAAACCGAATTCACTGCCATCCCGAGAGGTACGTTCACGTAAACCCGTAGATTCCGCATGCGTAGGTTTTACGTGGTTTATTATATGCATGATATGTTGTTGCAATTATTATTTGAATTAATATAGGATTAATTCATGCTAGTAATAATTAAAGAATTAAATTTGTATTTAAATATTCACCCCGAATAGATCTGTGCAACTCATTCCCCAACAACTGGTATCAGAGCCACGGTTTCGGGCTCTGAATTTTTTTAAATTGTAATTTAATTCGTGGACATTAAATTTGAAATTGGATAGTAGAACTGTTATATCTGTTTTGCAGGTATCCAATTGTCATGGATTTTAATGTGTTTATTTATGCATGCATATAAATTGTGGTTTTAATTCGATTCGTTCGGATTTGTTTTACCTCGTGAGAAAATCCACGAGTAGACTAGGATTTGTTTGATTTGATCAATGTAATAGACTAGTCTAGATCAAGGTTTATTTATTTTTGTAAATAAATTGTAACCGGATCGGGAACGAAGAGATGAAGAATTAAAGGACAAAAATCCGTAATCCCGCGTGGCGGCATCGGTACGGGCGCTACTGCACGCTTACGGGCGCAGGGCGAGGTCGGCCGCCGAAGGCTACGCTGGAGCAGGTCAAGCCAAGATCGGCAGGCGCAGGCGCAGCGTACTGCGGCCCGTGATCGGGCCAAGCGGGCGGGCGGGCGCATCGCTGGGCGCGACGCAGGGACGCTGGGTCGCCGAGGTCGCAGCGCAGGCGGAGGCGGGCGACGCTAAAGGCTGATGCGCCCGCCTTCACCGACGGTGCCGAGGTTGGTCCAGGCTGCTGCCGCCGATGCCGCCGCGATCCCCGGCCAGCCGCGAGCTGCTTGGCGTGGTGTTTCGAGATGAAGTATTTTTCGAGACGAACCAGTGGGAAAAATTCGAGACGTGTTTCTTCAAGATCAAGCCAAGAGAAATCAAACCATGACAATTGGTAATTTGTGTCCAATATGTTTATTTTTCTGTTTTGCTTGATTTATTTGTGCTATCTTATGGTTTATTTAATTTGTTTAAATGTGTTTGCATGAGAGTTGCCAAATGGAAAAATCTCACCTTCAAAAATTACTAAGTATGTTTAAATAATTAATTGACAATTTTATTCCGGATAATAAAATTGAATTAATTTTGACCTCCATGATTTATTTATTTGCGAATTCTTTTGGAGAAATTTCCCCAACGGGATGGTCAAAAGATAGCTTTCACATGAATGAATTCGAAACGGATGATTGTGGGTTATTACTAGTGGCGACGATGACCCTCCCAACGAGGAAACATTAAAGCGAAATAATAATCCTATATTTAATCATGGTTATTACTTAGGTATAAAATTGATATGCATATACTTCCCCGAAGTCCCTGTCAATTTTATATTGGTCAAGTGGGAGCCAACTATTAATCTGGATATTAAAGGTTTGTAACTGTTCTTGTTTGTAACCTGCTTGAATGTGTTTAAATAATGACCCACCCAACGTGGCTTATTTAAACTGTTTTGAGATGTTGGCTGATGCATGTTCATATTTTTTTTGAGATTTTAATATGATGCATGTGATCGAACCTTGTGATATTTTTGTGCTTATGCATGTTATTATTTATTTCAGTTCATCATGTCGCAACCTTTTAATCCACTGTTATATGCACTCAAAGAACACCAATTAACTAGAGAAAACTATAATATTTGGAAACGAAATATGAGCTTTGTCCTACCTACACAAAACCATTATTGGATTCTTGATGTACTCAAGCCAAGTAAGCCTACTGATGAATCATCTGATGCGGCAAGACATGAGTATAATATTTGGGAGCAGGCCAATGAACCCATGAAACGTGTAATCTTGACTTCACTGTCTGATGATTTGAAACACATTCATGAAGGTGTTGAGTCCGCTGCGAAAATTATGCAAAGTCTTGAAGAAATGTTTTTAACAAAAGACCGCATGATCGATCAGTTTAAAAATGACGACGTGGCTAGGCTGAAAATGGCTGAGGGAACACCTGTAAGGGAGCATGTTCTCAGAGTCAAACATCATTTTCTAAAACTGGCTTATCTCGGAACTAAGTATTGTGATGAGGCCCAAATCGAATTTTTGTTGCTTACTCTGCCAAGGAGCTTCGATGGATTTTACTGTTGTTTTGTGATGAATGATCACATGTTTACTATGGATAATCTACAAGAAGCCTTGGAGATAGTAGAGAAGCATTTAGAAAAGAAAGACGAAGCATTGGTGACCAAAAGTCTTTTCTCGAGGTCTAGGCCAGTGGAAGGCAAGTCTCAAGAAAAGGAAAGTGGTCAGAACCAAAGCAAACTCATCACTAAGAAAAGTGAGAAAAAGACGGTTAGCTGGTTAGGTGTCAAGAAAGGACCAAAAGGAATATGTTTTAATTACGGGGAGAAAGGACATTGGAGGTCAGCCTGTTCCAATCCCAAAAGGAAAGGAAAGAAAGGTAATCCTCACTCACTAGTTGTTGAAACTTGTTTAGCGGCGTATGCCTCCCATTTATGGGTGGTGGATACGGGATCCACTGATCATGTTTGTTTCACATTACAGGGGTTCAAACGGACCCGACAACTAAGTGGAAGTGAGATCCTCATCACATTGGGAGATGCTACGAGAGTGGCAACTGAAGCAGTGGGAGAAGTGCACATGTCTTTTGACGACAGAGTTTTAATTTTAAGAGATGTTCTGTACGTTCCGAGTTTTAGAAAGAATTTGATTTCAGTTTCTAAACTTTTTCATGATGGATATTCGGTTGCTTTTAATAAAGTTGTTATCATTTCTCTTTTTGATAAATTTATCTGTCATGGAACGTTGGCGAATAATCTCTATACAATTAACTGTGCAAACCACTCACGAAATGCATCCTATAACACATCAACTGTTTCCGAGAAAAGAAAACGTTCATCAGATGTGAACGAGACACTTCTGTTGGTCCCGGTGTAAACGAGTCTTACACGTGTATGCGGGGGAATACACGTGTTCAGTGTTTTTAAAACTTTTCTTACTGAGGTCAGCTTGGGTCAGATTGTCCTGATGATTTGGTCCTGAGAAGCACAAATCGCTCTGAGTCAAAGTCTACCTGAGACAGTGATCCTGAGCTGCTTTCAGAAACCTCAGATAATCTCAACTGAGTCCTGAGTTTCAGAGATCCTGAGTTGCTTGGATCAGATAACTAACTTACTGAACCCTCAGAAGAGTAAGTTCAGTTTGGTAACTATCTGTTCTAGCTACTCAGATGTGCGGAATGGTTGGCCCTTAGTTTATACTCGTTTTAAGCTTTTGCTGAAAACCTTCCTTTAATGGAATAGTGATTATGCTGTGATTCAATTATATGCAACTTCAGTGGATTGATTCCAACTGAAATGTCAGTGAAAATATGCTTTCAGAATATATGCAACAGTTAAGCAAAGCAAAACAGAAAGCAAAGAACACAGCAATTTATAGTGGTTAAGAGACTCAAGCTCCTACGTCCACTCTCTCTGATCTCTTCAGAGAAATTCACTAATCACTTCTTTGTCCTTTCTGACTACCTCTGTAGTTTACTTACTCAACTCGGCCCTGAGTTTTCTGACTACCTCTGTAGTTTACTTACTCAACCCGACCTTGAGCTTTCTGACTACCTCTGTAGTTTACTTACTCAACTCACACAAGCTTTCAGACTACCACAAGTAGCTTACTAACTTCTCCTCTAGAGCTTTCTGACTACCTCAATGTAGTTTACTCACTCTTTACAACTCCAATCTCACCAACAATCACACTCAAACTACCTTCTAAAGGGTTCGGGGTTTCTTGGTTGGTTTCCAACTAGAATGAGATATCCTTTACAATAAAGAACAATGCAAAGGCTAGAATATCTCGACTAATCTTTGGATATATCTTATCAAGCTAGGCTTAGTTTAATGAGCTCTCTTCAATATAAAGCATTTGGGAAATTCTTAGTTTTTCAAGTGCTTCAACTTGCAATAATAAGTTTGAGCTCTTGAGTTGCTTACAAATTTCCCGTAACCCTATCAATGTAGAATGTCACAAGTATTTATAGGCATACACCAAGGTCACTCTTGAAAAACTATCCGTTGGAGAGATAGCTTCGTGAGTTTCCTCTTATGGTGTGTGAGAAACGGCTATATTTAGGGTTTGACACTCCCTAACACGTTTTTAGGCAATAGCCTTTCATGTAGCCGGTCTTCACTTTTTGCAGTCTGGAACTTAGTACTTCTGACATATTTTCAGTGACCTGTCGTTGTCAGTGTCAGTATGGTACAGTGTTGTCTTCCTCTTTTTGACTTTTGTCTCCAGTTAAAGGTAGACAACTCAACGGCTCTTTTGGTTACAATCTCTGAGTGATATAACCTTAACAACACTTTGTCTTAGTTCCTTCTGTCTGCATTTGAATGTCTTGGAAAATATCTATTTTTCTAAGGAATCGCGATCTTCTCAGTATTGCATCTTTCAGATAGATATGTTCAGTGCCTCGGAACATTCAGGTTTATACTGAGCGTTCAGTACATTACTGACTCTTCAGTAATTACTGTGCCTTCAGTATTCTTGATCTTCAGTTCTTCAGTCTTCTGTCTTCTGTGTCTTCAGAGTCTTCTGAGTCTTCTGAGTCTTCAGGGTCTTCTGAGTCTTCAGTTTCTTCGTTTCATACTAAAACTTCAGAAACTTCAGTTTCATACTGAAACTTCGGTTTCTTCAGAAACTTACTGAGTTCTTCAGAATCTTCAGATCCTAACCTGATCTATATCTGCTTACTATACATTTTGCAGATAACATCCTGAATACTCTAAAACTGAATCCTGACTCAACTATCAAGATTATTCTGAACATGTCATACTCAGGGGTTTTGGGATCTAACCAAAATCTTATCTTTATTAAATTCATCTCCCAACAATTTCCCCCTTTTTGATGATGCCAAAACCTATCTTGTTACAAACATACTTAACCTATACTCAGGTTTCAGTTTATCCTATTACAAGATTGGTTTTATTTTCAACAATTTCCCCATAAATAATGAGTCTCTTAACAATTAATCTCCCAACAATTTCCATACAGAGATTCTCACAACAATTTCTTCAGTAATGGATCTCTCAAAGGATTCATCACCAAATACTTAATTTCTCAATCAATTAATCTCAGAGACAATCATTCAGGCATATCAAAAGTAAAAGACATGTAAATAAGATAATGAGATATTATCTTTTGAGCATAAATGATAAGTTTTCATTGATGATAGGTAGACTGTTACAGATTACAATGAATCTTATCTGAACAAAATCAAAAAGAAAAAATATATAAAAGATTACATGAATCTTCTGAGTCTTCATCTTCTGAGTCTTCATTCTGTTCTTCAGTTCAGCTCTTCAGTTCTGTTCTTCAGCTCTGTTCTTCCACCTCATCAGTAGGGACTTCTAGGTTGAACATTCCGTAATATCTCTTCTTCAGTGCATCTCTTTCTTTGATGATATCCGGATTGTTTCCTGTCAGACCTAACTGAGTGGCGTACTGAGATATTTCCTGAGAAATTACTTTCTCATTTACCGATTCTTCTCGGCCGGGAGGAGGGTACACATATGGACCAGGGGCGGTTATCTGCACCTTTCCTTCATCCGCTAGATTTATCCATCCTTGGAGATATTTTGGATAGAAGGTCAGGAGATAATCGATGAAAGCCTCATTCGGATCTGAGAATACCCTCTCCATTCTCTCGAGCACATCATAGTAGAACCAGAAGGTTCTCTTGATTTCTTCCCACGCATCGTTGAGCTGGATAGGCATCCACTTGTCAACGTGCGGCCATTTCTGTGCTTTTGTGCTCCCTCTCCTCTTGCTTGCAAACTTTTTGAACCCACTCCTTCTTTTCTGCTCTTCTTCTACCTTCTTTCTGATCACTGGTACACCAGAAACAGAAGCAGCAGTTTTCTTCGCTTGTTCAATCTGGAGTGTTTTCAGAGTGCTTCTGGTATTGAAGACCTTCTTGTTTGGCTAGACTTCAGAATCTTCAGTACCTAGCAACAATTTCCTCTGAACTGGCTTAAAAGCCTTTGCTCTTTTGCCCTCAGGCTCTTCTATCACCACGACCTTTCTCTTGATGGGCAATTCAGCACCAGCCTGGCTTGTCCTAATCCTTCCTCTACCACTCAGTTTCTCTACAGCAACTTCCTGCATTGTTTCCTCTGAAACCTGAGTGTAGATTGGCTTCTCCACCTTCTTGAATTTAAGCTTCTCAGTAGCTTCAATCTCCTTCATGGCTTCGGCAATTATCTTCTTTTCAGCATCTTTAACAACCTTGCCCTTCAGAGTATGTTCCAATAAAACCCTGAGATCAGCTCCAGGTCTTTCCCCCTTCTTGAACCATACTCTTGGCGGAAGCTTTCGAGA
The DNA here is from genome assembly GCA_037126765.1 of Stenogyne calaminthoides. Classification (NCBI taxonomy): domain Eukaryota; kingdom Viridiplantae; phylum Streptophyta; class Magnoliopsida; order Lamiales; family Lamiaceae; genus Stenogyne; species Stenogyne calaminthoides. Next base: position 25,620,912 of record JBBCBC010000016.1, read on the forward strand.
GTTTGTGTCCATGTGATATTGCTCTTTCTTTGACGACTCCGCACCTCCCCGCCCATCCGATCTTGCTCCTCCTCGAGCACCCTAAGGTGGTTCTTCGCCCACGAAGAACTCTTTTCAGACAAATGTGCAAATTGGCTTGAGAGAGCTTCCTTGAACATGTCTGTCATCTTGGTCATGGGCATTGAGCTCATTTCCTCAACAGCGTTCTTCACTAAAGATCTCATTCCTCTCAACCAACTTTGCTTCAAGAATTTGTATCCGCTCTGATGCTTTTTGCTTCACTCTGCATTCAACTTTCGACCTTGACCCCCCCATCTTGTCTTCTAGCTTTGCTTCCATGGAGGTCGACTTTTTTACGTCATAGAGCTCTGAGCGGCACAGCTAGAAGAAGTACTCAATCCTTCAAACTTCGAGATTGGTTGGCCAAAACTTCCTCCATCCCGAGCAATTTTGTTCAAGATTGGCTCAACCTTCTCCAATTTCTCCATCAATGGTGAGATCAATCTCGTGAGCATTCTTGATCTGCTATGCCTCCCCGAGTTGGCCGGTCATCCCGAGTCTCGGATCCGAACTCGAGCTTCGGTTTGAACCGAGGTTTCACCACGAGCTTGGGTGTCCACCGAGCCTCGATCTGCATATCGACATTACATTTAAAGGTAGGAACTTGAAAACCTGCATAATTATTAATTGTGCCAAAAGTTACCTCAAGACTAACTTCATCTAAGGATGTTAAATGAAAGGTACTGACGGCATTAGTTGAGTCTTTCTCCTTCTGAGATTGACTCTCATCATCCCCTTGTTGGTCCCCATCCTGAGATTTGTCAATGGAGCTCGGGGCACCAACTTCAAAGCAGCCTTTCCTCTCAAAGAACCCTTCCTCTTCACAAGCTCATCAAAATCGAGATTTTCATCCCGAGCTCTTGGTTTTTCTCAACCCCGAGAATTCAGTGAGAAAAGTTGTCTCCTCGTTCCACCAGTCTTTCCCTCCGAATGAAGCAATATTAAGCATCTCTGGAAGAGTCTGGTTGAGGATGTAGACCGTTGATCTCAATCTGAAGAAGATATCTTGGAGGTCAGGGAATGAGCTCAGCTCAGGGTAGCGGTCAAGAATGAACTGTTCCCCCTTGCTTCGCCATTCGGTCTCTTGAACTCACCTTTCTTGAGCATCGGGCTCTCGGGTTCATGGAAGGTCAATCAACGGCTCACTCAGGAGCTCTTCAAAGTTCATCGGCTCCCCGAGGCTCGGCCTTTCGAGGTTTGGACAGACAGCTCCTCGATGCGGATATGACTTGGTTAAAGTGCAGTGGCGCCTCCTTAGTGGGAATATCTGCTTGCTCTGAGAACTGAGTGGGCATATCCTCAGCAGGAATTTGAGCATCTTCTGCGGTCTGAGCCGGCGTATCCTCAGAGGGAATCTGAACTTTCTCTGAGGTCTGAGGTCCTTGGAAAATTTCACGAGAAAAATTTATGCGAGCTCGGTGAAGTCTCAAGAACCTCGCAAGAAGACTTATCCTCGGTTTGATCCTGTGCCTTTGAGATAGCCTGAGCCAAAACATGTAATGGCGATTTCTGAGCAGTTTGGCTCTCAGGCTGAATCTCCTCAGTCTCACTTTCCTCATCTTCATCAGTGAGAACCACCATCCTTTTGCGTTTTGGAGCAAGGGTTTTCTGCTTCTTCAATTTCTCACCCTGCTCCTTCTTAGCTTCCAACAACACCTTCCCCCTGGCTTGTTGGGTTTCCTTTTTCGGCCCGGCCATGGCCGTGATTCCACTTTCTTCTCTTTCTTTCCCTTAAAAGTCCTCTTCGCAGCAATCGGTTTGAACATAATTTTGGACTTTTAGTTGGCAAAAATATCCTCCTCCTCTCGTCACATCTCCAGAGTGAATGCAATTTTGGTGGCGTGGAGGATTCTGCCTTTGATTGATATTGCCCCATCATCCTCCCTTTTTATGACCTTGGCTTGCTCAGTTACCACCTTGATCAGATATTTCAGCCAGTTGAAATCCTTGGTGGGTGAGTCCTCAATCACCGCCATCAGTCGGAGTTTGGGAGTGCTGATCTGCTCAAAGCTTCCAGATCGACTTGTTATGCACTTTCCCACAATATCCATCAATACTCTGTATTTCGGCTGTAGATGCTGTTTGTGCAGAGTTGCCTCAAACTTCACAGGTTTCTCGACAACCTTGTCAAGATACTCCTGCTCCCATCCCAACATATACAATGAGGGATCATCTCCCCTATCGCACAACTCAAATACATCGTTCAAATGCTTCGGGACTATATAGAGCTCTCGAATAAAATCTACATATTTCATCGATTGTTCGAGATGCAAAACGGAAATTTTAGATTCTATACAATCTTCCTCATCGATTTCCATATTTGCAACAAACTCTATTACCTCACGGGTATACTCCGCCTCTGGTCGATTTGCGACGAGGTTCGTCAGTTTCGCCAATCTGATTAAGTGGAGTGCTTCTTCTTCGTGCTTGGCATTTGACGTGCTCTCCAGAGACACCACGTATTCGTACCATGGCTTATTCGTCTCGGCTAATCTTTCGAATATGGTAGGAGCCATTTTAGATTTTGAAGATTTAGGTTTTGGGTTTTCTGGGCAAAGGGATTTTCTTGCAGAGGATTTTGGGAACGAAGGGTTTGATAAAGTTTGGCTTGAATGGCTTCAAAGGATTAAATAGCTCGAGATCGTGGGAAGTCGTACCGGTTTGGTGAAAAACAACGGTTAAGATTAATCCACGATTAATCGGGTATGCGAAAGGTAGATCCCCGAAAAGTAAGCCGCCATTTTAACTTCATTGGAGATTAAATGTAACAGAGCATTTAATGACTGTTGACCTTCTTCGGAATTTCAAAGATCCCGCCCAAAAAAACATTCCTCAGGTGTTTTGTATTTATTGCGAATGATTACTGAGTTTCACTTAAGCAATAAATGAGTCGCATGAGTCATTACTTCTTCAAACTAATTTCCCTCTATCAGTCTTACTGAGTATTGACCTTGATAAAATGTCAGTATGATACTGAGTACTGAATAGGTTCAGTATGCTACTGAGTACTGACCTTCAGTAAATCTGAGTTTCCTGAGACTCAGTTCAGTATTTCCATTTTATCCTGAGCTTCTCAGTAGAATTCTGAGAAAACTTCATGCATCTGAAAATCTTCAATTTTTTTTCAGATTTTACTCTATACACTTGGATCCAACATCCCTAATTCAACTGATAGTTCCTGAAATCTTGATTCAGCCAAAGGTTTAGTCAAGATATCAGCTCTCTGCTTATCAGTATGAATTTTCTCCATCCTTATGTCCTTTTTCTCGACATGATCTCTCGATGAAGTGATGTCGATATCCACATGCTTGCATCGGTGTGCAATACGGATTTTGTGAAATACCAATGGCACTATTATTGTCACAAAATATTGGTACTTCATTGGCTACAACTTTATAATCCCTTAATTGTTGTCTGAGCCAAAGAATGCATGCCTGGCCTTTCCTCGCACCATGTATTCAAATTTCAAGAGTAATTGTTGCTATCGAGGTCCTGCTTTCTTCGAAAACCAAGATATCAGCTTACTTCCTAGAAATTGACAAGTTCCTGTAGTGGACTTCCTGTCAATTCTGCAACCTCCATAATCAGCATCTGAGTAACCAGTTAATTCAAGGTTGTCATCAGCTGGATACCATAATCCTCTATTCACTGTGCCCTTAAGATACTTCAGTATCTTTTTGGCAGCCTCCATGTGACTAGCCTTAGGATTAGCTTGGTATCTTGCTTATATCCCAACAGCAAATGTTTTATCAGGTCTACTTGCTGTGAGATAGAGCAATGATCCAATGATTCCTCTATAATCAGTATGACTTACTGATTTGCCTTCAGAATCAGGATCCATCTTGTAGTTAATATTCATAGGAATTCTAACTGCATTGCAATTATGTACACCATATTTGGCAATCAGATCTCTGGTGTACTTTGCCTGGTTGATGAAGATTCCTTCCTTTGATTGTTTCACTTGAAGACCTAGAAAGAAATTCATCTCCCCCATCATAGACATCTCAAATTTGCCTTTCATCGATGTAGAAAACTTTTCACACAACCCGATGATTTGGGGATCCAAAAATGATATCATCAACATATATCTGAACCCGAGAAGATATCTTCCCCATCTTCTATCCTGAACAGAGTTCTATCAACGGTTCCTTTGACAAAACCATGGTTAGTAAGAAACGGAAAAAGAGTATCATACCATGCTCGGGTGCTTGTTTAAGACCATACAAAGCTTTTTCCGAGCACAGAAACTTGGTTATTCTTTTACGAAAACCGGGAGGTTGTTCTACATAAACCTCTTTCTTTAAGCACACCGCTCGAAATGCACTTTTCACATCCATTTGATAGATCGTGAACTTCATGTGGGCGATATATGCAAGAAACAATCTAATGGCTTCTAGTCTTGCAAATCGGGTGCAAAGGTTTCATCATAATTCAAGCCTTCTTCTTGGGAATAACCTTGTGCAACTAGTCTTTACCTTGTTTCTTACAATGTTGTTGTTTTCATCTCTTTTATTCTTAAAAACCACTTGGTTCCAATGACATTGTGCCTTTTCGGTCTATCTACTAGCTCCCATACTTCATTTCTTGAGAATTGATTCACTCATCTTGCATAAAGAAGAATCCAATGAGAATCTTGTAGAGCTTCACCAATCTCGATGAGGCTCTTTCTCCGATAGGAAGAAGCGAAATAGTGCACTCTCACCATGGAACCTTCTTGTTTTGACACCTTCGGTTAGATCACCCACAATCGACTTGTAGGATGACTATCTAACCATCTTCTTCTAGATGTTCCCCCTTCAATAGTATCCTCAACATTTGAAATGTTAGGTTCGATTAATTCAATGGCTTCGAGGAACAACAGAAAAGGAGAAAGGGAATCATCTTCCTCGGGGAAATTCTATTCGAGAACATTGTCGAGACATTTGTTCCCCTTTGGTTGATAGATTCAGAATTTGCCTCACCGTGACCACATCTTCATTGGCATCACATATCCGAGTCCTAATCGTGTCTGTTCAGATTGGTCACCTTTGTGTGTGTTGGCTTTCCCGAGTCTCACCATCCCGAGTTCCATCCTGAACTTCTTTATCTCGAGTCCGAGTCACTCCAATCATAGAATGTGGTGACTTCTTCTTTCCGTGTTCAATGGATGATTTGTCATTCTTTTTCGGGCTTAATCTGGTGATCCTCTTGGTCGGGTTCTTCGCATCATGTTTTTTCTTTTCTTACGAACACAAGTAGATTCATCAAAAACAACATGAGGTGTTTCCTCCATAATAAGAGTCCTACGATTTGTAAAACTCTGAAAGCTTTCTTGATTTGAGAATACCCTAAGAATATTCCTTCATCGGCTTTGCTATCAAATGTTTTCAATCGATCTTTACCATTATTGTGTATGAAACACTTGCAACCAAACACACGAAAAAAAAAGAAACAAGAGGCTTCCTTTCATTCCAAAGCTCATAAGGTGTTTTGCCTTGACTTTTGGTCAAGATGGATCTGTTACGAGAATAGCATGCGGTGTTGATGACTTCAAATTTCAAAATCTTTTAGGAATATCGACCTTCATTATCATTGTCCTTGCGAACTTTTTTCGTAGTCCCATTCCTTCTTTCAAAGAACACCATTTTGTTGAGGGTCTTTGCGATTGATGTTTCATGAGTAATTCCATTTCTTTGCACAATACTCGATATGATATGATTTATAAATTCGGTTCCTTTGTCGATCGATTTTTTGACCACACTCGATTTTTTTTCTCAATCTTGAGTCTTTTCAATGAATTAAAAACTTTATCTCGAGTCTCTTTCTTCTTGGTAAGAATATGACCCAAGTATATCTTGAGTAGTCATCAACTACTACCAATGTGTATTTCCGCCATTAGTGCTCATTTGGTGTTATTGGACCAAAAAGATCCATATCAAATGAATCAAGTATTCTTTTCAAGAGAAACATCTACTTTGCTTTTAAATGATGCTCTAATTTGTTTTCCTTTTTTTACGCATCACAAATATGTTCCTTCTTGAACACTTCATTAGGCAACCCTCTCACAAGAGCTAATCTTGCAAGTTTATTCAGGGTTTTGAAATTCAAGTGATTCATTCTTTTATGCCATAACCAACTGGTATTTGTTGAACTTTTAGCAACCAAACATGTATCTTTAGGAGTTGAACTCCAATCAGCAAGATACACATTTCCTTTTCTAGTACCAGTCAGTAATACTTTCTGTGAGATATCATCTTTCACATAACATAAGTTCTTAGGGAACTCAACATTAAAACCTTTATCACAGAATTGGCTTATTGAAAGCAAGTTATGCATCAATCCAGATACACATGAAACACCATGGATATGAACTGAGTCGATTTCCAAAGTTCCATATCCTTCAGTCTGTCCCTTGGAGTTATCTCCAAAAGTGATCTGAGGGCCTCTTTGTTCAACATAGTCACTGAGTATCTTCTTGAATCCTGTCATATGTCTTGAGCATCCATTGTCAAGATACCATACATCAGGGGCTTTTTCATCTCTTCTCATCAGTGCTATGTGATCTTTAATCAGCTCAGATCAATTTTTAGGTACCCAATTTGTGTAGGGTCCTACAAGGTTAAATTTGTACCTTCGGAATCCAAATCACTCGACAACTCTAATCACTTTAGAGTGGTCGATCATCTTCCATAAACATCTACATACACATTTACTACTCACGGGTGCCTTAGCGGTTTCACGTGTATGAGTCTTAGCCTTTTAGCATGAACATGAGCTTTTGAATTTTTCTTTGGTTCGGTCTTTTGTTCATTTGCTTTTGGCTTCATGCAAACCGGCAATCTTTGTTGACTTCGGGTTCGGTAACCTTTACCCTTAGGCAAGTGGGGTTCGAGTTACTTTCTTGAAATTTGGGGTCTTCGGTATACTAAGGACTTGGTCTCTTGATTGAGAATGTCTCTGCTTGTGTGTTTTTCTCTTCGAAGATTCCTCGATGGTTCAAATGCAGATCCTTTTTAGGTTTGCATTCTTAACTGAGGCTTGAAGTACTTGCTGACGAAATTTTCCAACTGAGTGCTTTCGGGTTTTCTAGCCTTCACCGAGGTTTAGGCTTTCCTACCTAATCATTCAGTTTCTTTGAACCATAGGTTCTTTTCCCTTGTCTACAACCTTGGGCATTTCTTGATTTGAAGTGTAGGTGCCACTGGTTTTACAAAGATTGTCTTCTTGCTACTTGATGCGAAGATTCGGATGACCTTGTGAGGTTCCCCTGGAATGTATCCCAATCCGCATTTTATAGTGGCGGATCTCTGGTAACTCAAATTTCATCTATTACTTTAGATGCGATTATTCAATAGAGTTAGCTTCTTCTTCGTGCACTATCCTCACATTTTTGTAGAGTTTCATGCTTCTCGGAGAGGTCATTGAACTTAGTTACGATCAAATTGAATCTCTTGATGGATTTCTCTAGCTTTTTCGATTAGGGTCACTATCAACTTCTCTTTCTCGAGAGTTGTACTTTCGAAACATCCATTCATCGGTAGCTCCCATTAATTGAGAAGTGATTTGATATTGCTAGAGTCTTTCCATTTTAGATTTTCAACTTTTCGGTTCTTTATTCTCGCTCTTGAGTTTCATTTAGCGAGTTCTTGTAAAAACAAAGATAGTCCTTCATTAGATTCTCAAAAGAATCCATCGGTCAAAATGATTTGTTTCTGAATGAACTTGACAACTCTTGTGCTAGTGTAGGAGCAACAATAGAGAAAGAAGAGTTTACCTCCTCAATGGCCATCAGACAGATGTCATAACTTTCACTGTCTGAGAATATTTCATCTGAAGAGCTAGATCCCTCCTCAGAATGTTCTTCTTCTGCAACCATGACCTTTTTGCTAGAGAACTTCTTGTCTCTTTTAGCTTGCCTTTCTCTTCTCTCCTTAGCACTCAGGTCAGGATAATCATACTGGAAGTGTCCTTTCTTTTGGCAATTGTAGCATCTGTTGGCATCATCATCCTGATCACTTTCTTCTTTGGACTTGGAGTCCTTCCTTTTGGATGAAGATCCCTCGAACTTCGTGTCCTTCTTCTTCTCGGTTGATCCGTCCTCGGGTTTCTTCCGGTACTGTGATTCTGTAATAGTTTTTGTATTTTCCATATCGACTATTAAGTCTTTCAAACCTCCTTGCCATCAGTGCTAGCTTATCCTCAAGCTCATCCTGATTTTTAGCAAGGGAGTTCTCAGACTCTCTAGTTTTACAGGTTTTATCCTTGGCCTTAAAAGCCACATTCTTACTAGATGATGAATCTTCTTTGTTGTCAGCCTTTTTAGATTTCTTATCAATTACGAACTCATAGGCCTTCAGCTCAGAGAAGACTTGTTGGTATGACATTGAATTAATGTTTTTGGTGTTTTCAATCACCACTGCATGTATATCCCATTTCTTAGAAAGACCTCTAAGAATTTTCAATGCAACTTCTCTCTGTGGATATTTCTTACCAAGTGCATTTAGATCATTCATAATGCTAGTGAATCTGACTTCTAATTTGTCAATAGATTCACCTTCTTCCATTTCAAAACTATCAAACTTTCCAATTGCAACTGAAAGTTTGTTTTCCTTGATATGATATGTGCCTTAGCACATCACAGCTAGTGTATCCCAAATTTCTTTTGCAGTATTGCAGTGAGAGATCATTCCCATCACACCATCATCAATTGTACTGTATAGTGTGTCTTTAGCTATATAGTCTAGATTGACTAACTTTCTCTCCTCAGGAGTCAGTTGGTCATCAGACTTAGGAAATTCTGCTCTAGGATCGTTTCTCTCATTTTCTGTTCCTCTGGGATTCACTACAATATATTGGAATGGCCCTTCAGAGACCACTCTCCACATTCGTTCATGTTTAGAATACAGGTGAGCCTGCATTCTCAGTCTCCATAAATCATAGTTCTCCACTGAGAACATGGGAAGTTTCTTAGAAGACATTTTATCTGAGTCTTTTAAGAATTCAGCAAATAAGATCAGTTCAGATAGACCACAAGTATTTTTGAAAATAAAACTGTGGTCAACAAAGCAGGTGGTCAAGATGAACCACTGCTCTGATACCACTTGTTGGTCCCGGTGCAAACGAGTCTTACACGTGTACGGGGGGGGAATACACGTGTTCAGTGTTTTTAAAACTTTTCTTACTGAGGTCAACTTGGGTCAGGTTGTCCTGATGATTTGGTCCTGAGAAGCACAAATCGCTCTGAGTCAAAGTCTACCTGAGACAGTGATCCTGAGCTGCATTCAGAAACCTCAGATAATCCAAACTGAGTCCTGAGTTTCAGAGATCCTGAGTTGCTTGGATCAGATAACTAACTTACTGAACCCTCAGAAGAGTAAGTTCAGTTTGGTAACTATCTGTTCTAGCTACTCAGATGTGCGGAATGGTTGGCCCTTAGTTTATACTCGTTTTAAGCTTTTGCTGAAAACCTTCCTTTAATGGAATAGTGATTATGCTGTGATTCAATTATATGCAACTTCAGTGGATTGATTCCAACAGAAATGTCAGTGAAAATATGCTTTCAGAATATATCCAACAGTTAAGCAAAGCAAAATAGAAAGCAAAGAACACAGCAATTTATAGTGGTTCAGAGACTCAAGCTCCTACGTCCACTCTCTCTGATCTCTTCAGAGAAATTCACTAATCACTTCTTTGAGCTTTCTGACTACCTCTGTAGTTTACTTACTCAACTCGGCCCTGAGTTTTCTGACTACCTCTGTAGTTTAATTACTCAACCCGACCTTGAGCTTTCTGACTACCTCTTTAGTTTACTTACTCAACTCATACAAGCTTTCAGACTACCACAAGTAGCTTACTAACTTTTCCTCTAGTGCTTTCTAACTACCTCAATGTAGTTTACTCACTCTTTACAACTCCAATCTCACCAACAATCACACTCAAACTACCTTCTAAAGGGTTTGGGGTTTCTTGGTTGGTTTCCAACTAGAATGAGATATCCTTTACAATAAAGAACAATGCAAAGGCTAGGATATCTCGACTAAGCTTTGGATATATCTTATTAAGGTAGGCTTAGTTTAATGAGCTCTCTTCAATATAAAGCACTTAGGAAATTCTTAGTTTTTCGAGTGCTTCAACTTGCAATAATAAGTTTGAGCTCTTGAGTTGCTTACAAATTTCCCGTAACCTTCCAATGTAGAAGGTCACAAGTATTTATAGGCATACACCAAGGTCACTCTTGAAAAACTATCCGTTGGAGAGATAGCTTCGTGAGTTTCCTCTTATGGTGTGTGAGAAACGGCTATATTTAGGGTTTGACACTCCCTAACACATTTTTTGGCAATAGCCTTTCATGTAGCCGGTCTTCACTTTTTGCAGTCTGGAACTTAGTACTTCTGACATCTTTTCAGTGATCTGTCGTTGTCAGTGTCAGTATGGTACAGTGTTGTCTTCCTCTCTTTGACTTTTGTCTCCAGTTAAAGGTAGACAACTCAACGGCTCTTTTGGTTACAATCTCTGAGTGATATAACCTTAGCAACACTTTGTCTTAGTTCCTTTTGTTTGCATTTGAATGTCTTGGCAAATATCTATTTTTCTAAGGAATCGCGATCTTCTCAGTATTGCATCTTTCAGATAGATATGTTCAGTGCCTCGGAACATTCAGGTTTATCTTGAGCATTGATGCATTCTCGACTCTTGATAATTATCGTGCCTTGATATTCTTGATCTTCGATTCTTGATCTTACATCTTACGTGTCTTGAGTCTTACGAGTCTTGAGGTCTTCTTGAGTCTTTACAAATGTCTTGGTGATATCTTGAGTCTTCATCTTTGAGTCTTGATTCCTCGGTTTCATCTTGAGTCTTGATATCTCGATTTCATCTTTGAGTCTTGATATCTCGATTTCATCTTGAGTCTTGATTTCTTCGTTTCATACTAAAACTTGAAACTTGGTTTCATCTTGAAACCGGTTTCTTCGAAACTTCTTGAGTTCTTGAAATCTTGGATCCTAACCTTGATCTATATCTGCTGACTATACATTTTGCAGATAACATCCTGAATACTCTAAAACTGAATCCTGACTCAACTATCAAGATTATTCTGAACATGTCATACTCAGGGGTTTTAGGATCTAATCAAAATCATATCTTTATTAAATTCATCTCCCAACAACTTCTTTGGCATCTAAGATTAGGTCATATAAATCCAAAGAGGATCCAAATGTTGGTGAAAGACGGTTCTCTGGAGCTTCTCCAAGTTGAACCGTTTCCAACCTGCGAATCATGTTTGGAGGGTAAAATGACCAAGAGGGCATTTGGAGCCAAGGGGAATAGGGCCAAAGAAGTGTTAGAGATCGTTCACACAGATGTATGTGGTCCAATGTCAACCAAAGCAAGAGGAGGTTATGAGTATTTTGTCACCTTTATTGATGATTACTCAAGGTACGGTTACATTTTCCTTATGAAGCATAAATCTGAGACCTTTGAGAAATTTAAAGAATTTAAAGCTCAAGCAGAGAATCATATGGAAAAACGTATCAAGTCTCTACGATCCGATCGTGGAGGCGAATACCTCAAATGATGAGTTTTTGAACTACTTATCGATGAAGGATTGTATCGACTCAACTTTCACCCGAACCCCTCAACAAAAGCGGGGTTGCAGAGTGAAAAAGCGAACTCTTTTAGAAATGGTTAGATCAATGATGAGTTATCGGGGATCTTCCCAAGTCGTTTCGGGGGTCATGCCTTGGAAATAGCGGCTTACATTCTCAACTTGGTGCCATCCAAATCGGTTCCCAAAACTCCCAAAGAATTGTGGAGCCGGTATGCAAGCCTAGTATGAGACACATGAGAATTTGGGGTGTCCGCCCACGTGTTGGACAAGGAAGCCGATAAATTGGATCCTCGATCGAAATTAAAATTTTGTTTGTAGGATACCCCGAGGGAACAAAAGGGTGTATGTTCTATGGTCCTGAAGATCAAAAGGTGGTCATAAGCACCCACTTTAGATTTTTGGAAGAAGACTATATGAACCAAAGAAAACCCAGAAGTTAGATTACCTTAAATGAGCTTAGAGGGCAAACCTCAGTGCCAATTGTATCTTAGATGATATACCAAACGATACGTTTTCACAACCAGAGCCTCGTCGTAGTGGGAGGGTTGTTAGACAACCCGAGAGATTCATGGGAATAGGAGAGTCCTCGGACTTGATTCCCGGACAAGACGAATCAGACCCATGGACATATGACGAGGCACTCCAAGATAAGGATGCAGATTCTTGGCAAACAAAGAATGAAAGCGAAATGGGTTCTATGTTTCATAATAGAGTGTGGGGGAGCTAGTCGAACCACTTAATGGGGTCAAACTCATTGGATGCAAGTGGGTATATAAGAGGAAAAGAGGACCCGGGCGGGAAGGTTGAAACCTTTAAAAAGCAAGACTAGTGGCGAAAGGTTATACTCGAAAAGAAGGGATCGATTATGAGGAAACTTTTTTCGCCGTAGTCATGCTTAAGTCCATCCGTATTCTCTTATCGATTCTTTGCGTATTTCGACTTTGAAATCGGCAAATGGATGTCAAGATGACTTTCCTTAACTAAGTCTTGATGAAGAGATCTATATGCAACAACTCCAAGGTTTCACCGAACAAAGCCAAGAACATCTTGTTTGTAAGCTCAAGAAGTCCATTTACGGACTCAAACAGGCATTCAGAGCTTGAAACCAATGTTTTGATCATGTTATAAAGTCTTATGGGTTTGATCAAAACGAGTTTGAAAGTTGTGTGTATAAAAAGCGTGTCAGAATCGCATTGGTATTCTTAGTACTATCGTAGATTTACATTCGATCATCGAACGCGATGTGAAGGTGTTATCAGACGTAAGGGCATGGCTTTCAAAACAGTTTGATATGAAGGACTTAGGGGAAGTCGGACACATCCTTGGGATCAAGATCACTCGAGATCGCAAGAAATGGATGATAGGCTTATCGCAAGCTTCATATATAGACACTGTCTTGAAACGCTTTGAAGATGCAAGATTCCAAGAAAGGATTCGTACCTTTTCGGGCATGGAATCCATCTATCCAAGAAAATGTCCCCTAAGACGCAAAGAGGAGATAGATGACATGAAAGGCATTCCTTATGCTTCGTGTCGGAAGCCTTATGTATGCAATGCTGTGTACGAGACCAGATATTTGCTTTGCCGTAGGCATGGTGGCAAGATATCAAAGTAACCCCGGGAAAGAACATTGGACGGCAGTTAAAAACATTCTGAAGTATCTGAAAATAACTCGGGATAGAATGTTGGTTTATCAGTCAGGTAGTCCAATCCCCATCGATTACACGGACTCGGATTTCCATTCAGACGTAGACTCCAGAAAATCTACCTCCGGTAGTGTGTTTTGCATGGGGGAAGGAGCCGTGACATGGAGAAGCGTCAAGCGAAATCGTCGCAGATTCTACCATGGAAGCGAATATGTAGGCTGCTAATGAGGCAATGAAAAGAAGCGGTTTGGCTCAAGCACTGCCTAGTGGACTTAGATGTGGTTCCGAATTTGCCCAGCAGAATCACAGTTTATTGTGACAATGCCGGAGCAGTTGCAAATTCAAGGGAACCAAGAGCCCACAGAGCCAACAAACACATAGAAAGGAAATACCATCTTATACGAGATATCGTTAAGAGAGGAGATATAGATGTAGCAAATATAGCGTCTGAGGACAACCTAGAAGATCCATTCACAAAGAGTCTGCCTCTGAATACATTCGAGAGACATGTGGAAGGAATGGGTGTCAAGACCATTGCCAATCTGCTTTGAGTATAAGTGGGAGAAATTATTAGGTTCGTGTAGGTGACATTAGATGTCACGGACTACGCGAGACATGTTGTAGTATACATAAAAGCAGACTTTGAGTATAAGTGGGAGATTGTTGGGATTATACTGAAAAGTATGCTTTTTACTTTGTATAATCGAAACTGAATTTTCAGACTTATTTACTGAAATAAATTGTTTATCACTATTGCTTTAAATATGATTGAATGTTACATATATTTACTGCATAACTGTTCAATAATTCGTACGTGTTACATTGTAGTTAATTTAGTGATACCGGATCACGAAGATTAAATTAACGGTCCTTGTAACTAAAAAAGTCGCCATTCACGACCTAGATGGAAATGAACAACCCATCGCGAAAGGTTGAGGTGTAAAGCTCATTGGTTTGTCTTGACCAAGAGATTACACTAGTGCATGACCGATGCCTTTGAATAGGACCTCTGAGGAGGATAAATTCTTGAGGCCCGAACAAGGAAGGAAGAATTAGACCTCAGTGGTTCGTTGTTTCTTAATCTTCGTCCCTTGAATAGGATCACGTGGGATTGGTAACTATTGCTTTGACTTATCATGGGTAGCGAATCAAAGAGATTCAATACTTTTTATCTTGGGCAATATTATTAGTCACATGTGATTGCTAAGATTTAATCTGAAGAATCGTTAATGCAATCGCTTTGTTTGATTTGCCCCCTTGGGAGGTTCATAAGCTTTATCATACCAAATCTTGCAAGTGGAATTAGTTTCCGGTATGGATAATAATGTTGAACCGTTCCTTGACCAAGGATAAAAGATATTAATTAATGGAAAGCTATTTCAGTGGCTTGAATTAATTAATGGGCTAGATAATCTTAAACACGGAAATAATGACCGGGAGCCATATTGACTGTAATATGGGTTAAGATGGATAGTCTGATATTAATTATGTAGTGGGATTAATTAATATTTATGGGCTTGAATTATATTGTGGCTCAATATTAGATATTCAAGGTCCATTAGAAGATCCAATCTTAATTCTCCTAAAGGCCCCCTGTGTAGCCCAACAAATAGTCCAATAACTAAAAAAGGTGATTAAAATAAAATAAATATTGTTGCTTATTTTTCCTCTAAATTTTCGAAAATTATGAATAAGTTGGGAGAAAGATTTTCTTTGAATTTTGTTATGGAATGAAGATATGTATTCTTGGAATACAAGATTATCTCATTAAATTCAAGAAATCTCCCACTTGGTTATTTCATAAGAGAATTTCGAAATTTTGAAATATAGTGGGCAAGAAAGATTTTCTTGATTTTCTTGAAAATATATTATGGAAGATATGTATTTCTTGAAATACAAGAATATCTCATAAATTCAAGAAGATCCAAATCTTGGATTCTTGCATCATTAATTTTCGAAAAATCCATAATTAGAGGAGGTGGGATTTTTGTGGAATATTTTAATTATGTGAAAAAGAATATAGGAGTTATATTCAAGATTTCTTGGTGATCAAGAAAAGTCTTTTCCCACATTGGTTTTCTACTGAAAAAATCGACCACCTCTCTCCTATAAATAGGGGATGATCATGTGCTGGAAAAATTAGCAAATCCACATAAGTGGTGCAACAAAGTTTATTTTTTCCTTTTGTTAATTGTTCGACAAGTGTCCTTCCACCGGATAGTTGAGCAAGGGCTAAGGGAATACTTGGGAAGTCCTTTTGGTTAGTCCGTCCAACCGAATTCACTGCCATCCCGAGAGGTACGTTCACGTAAACCCGTAGATTCCGCATGCGTAGGTTTTACGTGGCTTATTATATGCATGATATGTTGTTGCAATTATTATTTGAATTAATATAGGATTAATTCATGCTAGTAATAATTAAAGAATTAAATTTGTATTTAAATATTCACCCCGAATAGATCTGTGCAACTCATTCCCCAACAATTTCTTGACCTAAAAATCGCCCTCCCTCCTCCCTATAAATAGGGGATGAATTTTTCATTCCCAACTGCAATTTCATGTGTTGGAAATATTAGAAATCCAAAAAGGTGGTGGCAAAATATTTTTTTCCCTCTTATTAAAATCGTTCGTGTGAATCCTCCTACCGGATTGCGTTCGTGGACTTGGGACATATTTGGGAAGACTCTTTGGGTTGATCCATCGTCTCATCAGTAGTCTCTACAAGAGGTTAGTAATCTCGTAACTCCTAGATTCCGCATGCTTAGGATTTACGTGGATTACGTGTACGCATGTTGTTTATCCGCTTATTAATTATTATGTTGAATTGATTTAGGATTAATTCATGTTAGTAATTAATTGATTAATTTAAATATGTATTTAAAATCATCTCGAATAGATCCGGGCACCCCTAATTTCCCAACAGTGCTAAGACAACCGGCATCAGAAGACTCAATCAGGTAGACTAATCAGTCTGAACTGATCAGGTCAGCTCAAATCAGGTGACAACTAGAAGTTCACCAATTCATACAAGTTCATCAGACACGAAGAATGTCAACCTAAGTGGTAAATCAAACACTGAATAAGTGTACTTGATAACCAATGAGAGCAAGACACGTATGTACGGAGCTGACATTGCAGGACGAGGTACTTCAGAGTTAAACGGCTAGAAAGGACAAGCATACATGTTTTCAGCCAAGCCGCCTCTGTGCACATCAAATCGGGTCTGCAAACCTACCTCAAATAGACCGAAATTTGAATTGCTCCAACGGCTAGTTCGATTTCGTGCCTATATATATGGGATCAAACTTCATAGTAAGGTTACGGAAATTATACAAGCTCAAGCTCAAAGCAAGATTTCTGCAGGAAGAACACAATTCAAGATTTATTCTAAGTGTTCATCCCATAAAGTTCTTAGCATAGAATTCTTATCCTCTAGCTTTAGGCTACTCAAATACTATGATAGAATTCCAAGTTGGAACATACAAATCTTATACCAAAACCCAGAAAGTTAGGTTAAGTTTGTTAAGCAAGATTTCATACTAGGGTTTCTAGTTTCTGATTTCTGGGATTGTTGAGTGAGAACTCTTGAAACATCTGATGTATTGTGTTGGACTAACACATTAATCTAAGTCCGTTGGTTAAGTGAGTGTCCTGGCGATAGGGAATAGTGGACGCAGAATGAGTTGTCCAAACCACTATAAATCTTGTGTGATTTATCTGCTTTACACTCTTAACACACTACCTGTTTATATTCCATGCGTACTCTGAGTCTGGATCAGTTTTGCATCAATCAACTGATCTGATCAGTTTTTTGACACCTTTGTCATCTGATCTAAAATAAATTACTCAGAATCTGGTTTGAGCAAACTGATTTTTTTACGGGTTAACTTATCTTCCGCACAAACAGTTGAGCTGATAGACGCCGAACTGATCTGCTTCCAAGTTGTCAGTAAGTCGGATATCAGTCTGTACTGCCTCACACGCACTCTGATTAGGCATACTTGCTTATCCACACCTAATCTCACAAAAAGTTTTAGAAGTCTATTCCCCCCTCCCCTCTAGACTTCTACCCTCACATAACCCGTTCGGGACCTACACTATGATTAATTATACTTTTTTCCACAGAAGTGCTTTCTTTAAATATCTAAAGATATGTGTGCTTTAAATTATTTTTACAGCTATTGAAAATATAATACTTCATGGAGACTTTTATCAATTAGCTAGAATCGATGTCCATTAATCATGATTTATACTTAATTAATATAATTAATATAGTGGTAATACGATTATTCATAGTATCATTAGTTAATATTTGCTCGTTTAGAATTACAACCTTGTATCTTCTTGAGTTAGTTGTGGACCTTGTGACTTTCATCAATAACAAGTTGATGATATCCTTACAGCCTCACCTTTCATAACTTTTTTCAATGAAATTTAGTTTTTTTCTAAACCTTATCCTTCTACAATACGAGTCAATTTCAAATTTATATGAACAAAATTCTCATCTCATGATCACTTGGGTACATTTAGTTGTTTAATTATCAGATTCAGGGAAATTGTATTATTTCATAAACAGAACATTGTTATTCATCATTAAATATTTGAGAAAGATAATAGTAATACAAATTAACCCCTAAATGCTGGGTAAAATAACAATACAACTCAAGTGGTATAACCAGAAGATGATGAATATATTTGTAATCCATGTAACTAACAACGAGGAAGATCGGGTGGAGGTGGCTCTAACGTTTGCATTTCACCGACACCATTTTCCACCAGGAAAACCATCGCCAATCCCCAGGTGATGTGTACATCAAAGTGACAATGCATAATCCACATTCCTATTAAATTGTAATGTTAAAGAACTTATGTATTAGATCGATGCTTGATGCTTCAAAATATACACATGCTTATGCTTATGCTTATGCTTATGCTAACCTGGATTATCAGCGACAAATCTGATCACTGCCCACCCACCAGAAGGTAAACTTACTGTGTTGCGAAGAGGTGGATCCACGAGATTAAACTTGCTTATACCTCTGCTTCGATCTCAGCAACAATATAGAAGTCATAGCCATGAAGATGAACCGGGTGGTTCTCTGGTGTGAAGATAGTTGTTCCCTGCAACACTATCTCTACTGTTTCCCGGTATTTTAACTTGTATACCTTTGTACCCGCAGCAGGCTGCCATAGTGATCGACTCACATTTCCAGTGTAATTAAATTGTAGTGGTGGGTTCTCTGGAAAATCCGTTGTGAAAACCCCGAAAATACCCTGCTGATGTGCTTGAAGTAAGGAGAAGTTGGATGGGAGAAGGAATGACACATTATTCATGCTAGCTGTAAACCGAGTTCCATTTGGACCCTGGCAGTTTTTAGGGTTTTGACCACAGGTGCAGTTGTTGAGCCCTAGACCAACTACGAAGAAGAGATTATGATCAATTTTAGTGGGCACGGGTACTTTTTTTGGGCTTCTGAAGCTGGTGGTGAAGGCTGTAACTGTAGGTGTGTCATTAAAAGCGGGCATGTTTGGCATAACAGGCATGACTGAGGCACATGATTTAGAGGCAGATTCGTATTCTAGGATAGCGGTGGTGGTGGTGTTATCGAAGGGCGCGCCTTGAGAGCTGTCATAGGCACGTGCTGCAATGTAGTATCTAGTGGATGGTTGATCGGCGGTGATGAGAACATCGGTGGTTTGACCAGGTCCGATCATGATTACTGAGGTGTTGAAGGGTTTCGTGTAAGAGGCGTCAGCTCCGACAACTGTCAGCGTATGATTGGCAACTTTGAAAAACAATTCTTGATTGAGTCCCGAGTTAACAATTCTGACAAGATTTGTTTCTCCAGAACCTATTGGAACTTTTATTGTATCTGTAAGAGGATGGTCATGAGGTATGTGTTAATGTTTTTATATCTTTAATTATAATTATTTATCACACATGCATTTAAATATTAATGTATAAAGCAACCAACCTTTGGCGGAGCAATTGTATAGATCACCAGGTTGGCCATTGATGGTGTAAGCATCTGAAACGTTAGGGGCCGCTCCCGTTCTTGTAGCTACATTCACAACATCGATGGGGTTCGCATCCCACCACTGGCCTGCAGATTGTCAATATATCGTTTGAATTTATAAAAAAAAATATTGGTCGGTGGATAATATATAGTACTGATATGAATTTAGATAATTACCAAGAAGAAGGGGAATTTCGCGCTTGGGGTTGGGGAATGGGTACGAGTCTCCTTTTTTGGGGTGGATGATCAAAGCCCCGTACACAGTGGCCCTTAGCCATGAACTGTGGGCGTGCCACCAAAGAGTTCCCTCTTGGTCTTGGATGGTGAAGCGGTAAGTGTAACTTCCTCCAGGTCTGATAGGGCATTGAGTCACAAATGATGGTCCATCAGCTCATGCACTTCTCATTTGCCTCACTCCATGCCTACATATATGCATGCATTAATTAATATTGGAACATAACTGCTCTGATAAAATAACTAATATTTTTTAATGAAACAACTAATACTCTCCAATTAATAATTAAAAAGTTACCAGTGAATGGTAACGTTGTAACGTGCTTTGTTAACGACGTTGACGACCAGAGTGTCGCCATTGTTAACTTCCAAGGTGGGGCCTGGAAACATCCCGTTCACAGTAATGGCATTGTGGGTTTTGCACAGCCTCTTCACTGGGGTTGCTTGCACCTTCATTGCATAATTTGCATTCATATATTCATTAATCTAGCTGCTATAACTAATTAAACCTTTACCAAATGCCAAGTAAAAGAATAATTAAATTAATTAGTGACTTACAACAAAACGATGGTTGTGCACTTTTGCACTTGTTAACTGCAATGCAAAGAGGAGAAAAAAATGGCCAAGAACCAAAAAGGGTTGTTTTTTAATGCCTCCATTTAGTCCACCTTGATATTGATTAGTAAGTAATTAATGGTTATATTTCTGCAGAGTTAGAGGACATCATCTCCTTTTATACACAATGAATTAAGAAGGGGTAAGGTTTTGATTAATTAATATGCAGGAAACTAATTAATTAATTAGTTGAAAAGTACCCACTGCCTCTCATTGATCATTAGCAAATATTGTGATTGTTCACATGTCTTTTTTCGTTATGGAAATATTTGTCAACCTGCATGACTTTAATTCTAATCTAATCATCATAATATCTTTGAAACTCAACAATTTCAACGAGATGACATCTTCCTCATGCACGTACGAATGAGTGTCACAATATTGAACTAATTGAAATTGTTTATACAATTAAACTACTACCTCCGTCCCGAAAAAACGTGCACACCTACTTTATTATCGAGTTTTTGTGAGGGAATTGTATATTATAAGTATTTCAAATGATAAAGTAATTTTTAAAGAGGGGTATTATAGATCTACCTCTCATCTATTGCATGCATCTTTAAAAATTATTTTATCATTTCAAATACTAATAAAAAACTCGCTCGCAAAAACACGTGAAAACAGTAAACGTGCACGTTTGTTTGGGACGGAGGGAGTACATGTTACCAATATATATGCAGTATATATATATGTATATTAGAGGAATAATATTTTTTAAGGACAGTAACTTGGAGGGTTGTGTTTTAAGGACAATAATTTTACGGGCTTGGAAATGTAGGATACTATATTTTAAAACTTGTAAATATAGGATAATATGTTTTAAAACTGGTATACATAGGACAATATATTTTGGAAATTTGTAAATGTAGGACAATTGAGCCCGAATCTCACATGATATTTCAGCCCGTTTTGGGCTTATTCGAACACGATTGTCCTACATTTACAGATTTTAAAACGTATTGTCCTATATTTATAAATTTTAAAGTATATTATCCTACATTTTCTAGTCACTATAATTATTGTCCTTACACAAACACAACCTCCCTAAAGTTATTGTCCTAGAAAAATATTTTTCCCTATATATTAAAATAACATGTTAATTAATTACAGCTTTTCCTAATTACAGACTTTCTGGACACAAAACTAATCTCGCCCATTCTTCATTATTAAGTGCTTTAAATGTTAAATCTTTGACTAGCAAAATTAAGGTTGTACGATTAGAATCAATTTAACAATTACTCAAATTCTTGTAAAGTATATTTTCTGGAAAAAGAAAAAAAAAAGGAGTTAGATGAGGTGGGATATTGATAATTTATTAATTTATATAAATGGATGGAAAAAGTCATAGTTTGGTTGATTAGGTTACAATATACTTTTATTTAATTAATATTGACAATGGCTAGATATGATTTGACTGTACGTATAAACATAACCACAATTCAATTAACTAAAGTACAATTAGGTAGTAAAATTTTCAAACTTTTTTTAATTCTTGTTACCTGATCATCAAGTTATATATACTACTATATTTTATTTCTTTGGCAGTGTCTTTTATATATACTTTCGATTTCTTGGACGGAATTCATTTCTCAGTTCATGATTTGACCAATTTTAATCATGTGGTCTTGAAATTTTAACTTGCGTATAGAATATATGTGGAGTTTGAATCACAAATGATTCTATAACTTTGACCTCAAATAGATTTAGTCCAATAAATTTTTTTATCATCGATTGAGTTCAACAACTTTGTCAATGTCCAATTTTAGTCCAAAATCAGTCAGAATAACATTGTTTTGCCGTTTCAACATGAGGCTTTCAGGCGGATATTTTGATTGGACTGCCACGCGTATTTTTAAGTGTGTTTGACTAATTCTTTGTCGTCAATTCTGTTTTAGTTTGAAGTTCTTTTTAAAAAAAATGTTAATTATGCATGTGTCTGAAATTTCAGTTGTTAAAAAAATATATATGACATTCCAGTCACAGCATTCGCCGAAAAGCCCCAGATTAAAATGCAAAAAGTTCCAATTAATTTGGAATTAAAATTGAACATTGTCAAAGATATTGAGAATAAATCGACGATAATTTCTTTAATATGATTAAATCTATTTGAGGTCAAAATTATGAGATCATTCGTGATTCAAACTCGAATATGTGAGATTGTCTCACCTAAATTATTTTTCTTGTAGGTTGTAGCAGTTCACATTTGGTGTACCAATGTATATTTGATAGATATTAATTACAGTTTAGTAATTAATGGTTTCATTAATTGCACGTGGAAATTAATTATTTATTGATAACCTGCAATAGCTAGATACATATATTGATTTTCTTTTCTGTTTTTCCTAAAGACTAAAGTAAAATTTAAGCGAACTCAGTCATGATGGAACTGTTACGTACATTTTTAAAGGAAGCAAAATCATTGCATTTAATTAATCACACTTACAACTTCACGATTCATTTAGTAATGTTTAAAGATTGCTTATAAAAAAAATTGTGCACTTTTTTAGTTCAGAAAGTAATAGGGAAAATTATTAATATGTACAAATTTTTATACAAATTATTAATAAGTACAAACAAGATTGTATATATAGTTAAAGTTGTACATAAAAATGTAAATGTAACTACGTATATACAATTATTTTCTACATATTAATAAGTTGCAATTTTAAAATGTATCTATCAGTAAATCACGGTTCGATTCCCCTATTTCAATTTTCGTATTATATACATTGATGTTTCACCATTTTAGATCTTTAATAAATGGATTCAGTGGTGGTTCATTGAATATTTTTTATTATTCAACACGCCATTCATCCATATTATGAAATATAAAGTGGAACAATGGAATAGGTGATCTCATTCCAGTAAATCTCCTGAAATTAAATGCCCTAAGATGCAAGTTATATTAATGAGAAACAAAGTTTCTTGGTCCAATAGGTTTTTTGTAATCCGTTTTTTGTCCCATAACTATCTCGATTGATCAATTTTGGTTTCATTTTCACCGAAAAACATAAAATTTCTTTTTTTATCACACGCAAATCACGTGCCGATTAAAATTAAGGTTTCCCGAACTCGTAGTTGACGTGTACACTAAAGATTTATTTTTTCCACACTTTGATAAATTTTTTTGTTCTTTCTATTTTTTTAGAAAAAATGAACTTTTCCTTTAACAATTGGTGTCCACATCAGCTATGAGCTCGGAAATTAACATTTTTAACCGATATGTGACTTTCGCATGACCGAAAATGACAATTTTTTCTATTTTTTGGCAAAAATATATATGATCAAAAATTGAACAATCAAGATAGTTAGAGGACCAAAAATGAATAGTTAATTTTTTTGGAATGAAAAACGAATTATAGAAGAAAAAAAAATTCTCTTATATTAATCTTAATGTCGAATTTTTATTTGCAACTACATTTCGAACCACGTTTATACATAAAGTAGAGTAGTACACTAGTAATATAGTAAAAATATTTCATTTTTCGATAAATATATATTAACCAAAAAACAATTAAAAAAATAATATCAATTAACAAATTATACAATAATAAATATTTTATTAATTTTTAATAATCATAATTTTTTTATTCATTTACATTTTATATTATAGAAAATTATCCAATTATAGATTATTGCATGTAAATCCTGTATTAATATCACGCAAATTCACCCTAGTTGCCACAAAAAAAAAGACAAAATATTGTGTAGATCTGGTTAAATGCTATAAATTAGGGTTCAAACTTGACTCAAATGCGTTATAAATGGGTCAAATATATATATTTGAATCCATTCTTTGAAAACAAAAATACCCTCCAAAGTCGTTCTTCTTATCATCAGCCTACCTCACTTCGCCCCTCTCTCCTCCGCACCATTTCTGCAACTCTTCTAATGTCTTAAAGAAGAAGAAACGAAGCTATCTCCCTCTAATGTGAGAATACATATATAATTTTTGCAGATTCGTAGTTGTAAAAGAGCAATCTACTGTTAAAAAAATTGATAAGAAAATTGAACAATGTCGTTCGCTTTACTGGTTCACACCACGTGATTTCTGAACATTCATCTCTTCTCTTAAATTTCCTAAATTTTTTATTTGTTCTTTGTAATTTCCGGCTATCTCACTCGTAGGTCTTTTTCATGAAAAACGTGTAACATAAGCAACCCAATTAAGCAGAGTTTAATAGCATTTTGGTTTCTCGGGACTGGCTTTTTTCAATTTTGGGATGATAATGTTTATTTAAATAACAATGATAGTTTTTTGAATAAACAATGAGAGTATTTTTTTAATAACAGTGAGAGTTTTTCCGAATAACGTAACAGTGAGAATTTTATAAAATAATAGTGATAGTTTTATAGCTTAACAGTGAGAGTTTTATAGAATAACATTAATAGTTTTATAACATACAAGTGAAAAAATCTTACAGTAATAATTTTATAGCATAACAGTGGGAGTTTTATTAAATAACAGTGATAATTTTATAGCATAACAGTGAGAGTTTTAATAGAACAACAACGATGAATAAATTGAAGGCAAAAATTGGGGTAAACCCATCCCTTCAAGGACGGAGCCAAGGGGGGTGGATGGGGGGCACTGGGCCCCCACCCCCAAACTCTTTTAAAATGTGTAGTATATAAGTGTTTGTTTTCAATATTATTACTAATTATTATGATGCTTTAGTGGTTTTTGTGTATTGGGATGGTCCCAGCCTAAGGTTCAATCTCGTTTAAACTTATTTTTTATGTATCACTTTCAATACATAGTGCTCAATTAGTCAATCTCTTTTCTTTTTTCTAATATCTTTTAACACTTCTAAACATATGTAGCTCAATTTCTTCTCCTTTTACATTTTTTTTTATTTCTTTATATCATTATTAATTACTTGGTTATATAATTAGCTTATTTATTTTACACGCATTTCATGATTAATATGTACTAAATTTGCATACTTTTATTTGATGATTCAACTTGTGTATATATATATATATATAATTTTCTAGTGAGATCAATTTTATGCACACGTTGAATATTATTATGTTAAGTATATTAACAATTCTAATGTAGTAAAAGTATATTTTTGACTCCATAATTAATCGATTCTAATACGCAATATACTTTTAAAATATATTTTAAAAAAATTCTATTATCTATTAAATTGGACTTCAATTTTAAGCTCATCTTAAAATGGGTCATATAGAATTCGGGTTCATAGTGTGAACCTGATTCACATGAGTGTTAATAAAAAAAAAAGGAAAAAATAATAATCCCAAGTAATTATTTTGTGAGGCGAATTAAAGATCCGTAAACCTTATGAGTTCTTAGTTCTTACGTCTCAATTTTTACGTTTTCACTTTAATTCTCCACAACCACTTTTTATGCCGTACATGTCTCATACAACTTCGTTAAATAGGAAATTTACCAACTTTTAACTGCAGATTTTGCCTTCAAGTTGTTGAACTGTCTTATTATTTGTAAATCAATGTACATGTACATGTTTAATCACTGACAATATGAAATCTCTCTTTTACCTTTAATTCAAAGTGATCTATAAGCTTCGCTTATCTCAACCTTCACCTTCTCGAAATATATGTATAAAGTAATGTTGGAAATTTAGTTTTGAGAGTGTCCTAGCACTCAAGTTTGACCAAATTATTAAGGAATTAAAACGTTATTTTTTGTAAATTAAACGTGACGAGATCGTTCTACTCGCGGAGTAGATGATCGTGGTATATTTAATATCTCAAAATCGAATTGCGGTGTGTGAGAGATTAATTAAAGAAGATGAGATATTAATGCTCTAGTGAGAGAGTAATTAGTGGGTGAGTGTTGACCAAGTGTAGTCTTCCCACTCATCCCACATTGGAAACTAGAAGGAAAGTTTCATAGTATAAATAGAAGCTTATGGTCATGTTCTCCAAAATGGTGCATGGGGACCCTAACCATGAACCATACGCGCGAGCGCCCCTGCCCCGGTCCGGGCCCGGGTTCTTGGCAATTGGCAATTGGGCTTTGGGTGGGATTTGGTGTCCATTTATCTTTTTAGATACCCAAAATCTTAATTTGGACCATTTATTTTTGAACTTAATTAATTGGGTGGCCCATCCGGATTTGGGTTGGCCCAGGAGTCCTGACTTATCTGTGCGCGGAGCTAAGCTTATCCATGATTCGAAATTTGAATTCGAATCATAGGTTCAACGAACCTGGACGGTCTCATGTGGTAGAAGAAAATGTTGATACATCCAAAAGATGTGAGATATGTGTAGAAGCAAAAATGACTAAATTACCATTTAAATATGTTGAAAGGAACACAACCCCTCTAGAATTAATTCACACGGATGTATGAGATTTAAAATATGTGCAAACTAGAGGTGGAAAAAAGTATTTTATTACTTTTATTGATGATTGCACTAGATTCTGCTATGTTTATCTTTTACGAAGTAAAAATGAAGCAATTGAAGCGTTTAAACGTTACAAAACTGAAGTAGAGAATCAATTAAACACTAGAATTAAAACAATTCGTAGTGATAGAGGTGGAGAGTATGTGGCTCTGTTTGAACAGCTATGTATTGACTCTGGCATCATACATCAAACAACAACCCATTACTCACCTCAATCGAATGGTGTTGCGGAAAGGAAAAACCGAACACTAAATGAGATAATGAACGCTATGTTAATCAGCTCGGGTTTGCCTCAAAACTTGTGGGGGTGTTTGACTAAAGTTGAAGTGTCAATTCCTAAACAAGTGAGAATCGGAACTAAAACGATCGATTGCATCTTTATAGGATACGCCTTCAATAGTAATATTTATGCCTGCCAAATGTTTGATGTATCACAAAAACTTGTATGCAATATTGCATACAAGTGATATGTGCAATTTAGTTTTTTTATTTTATTTTTTCTCGGGTCACGTAGCTGGGTCGGGTTATGGCAGATTGCTGACGGGTTAATAGACTTCCTTCTTCTTCTTCAAGGTTGCGCAGTCACAGAAGCTGACATATTTCTTCTTCTTCCTCTTCTAGCGTTGCAACAAACGCGACCAGATCTCCGTTGATTTTGATGGCGGTGCATCTCTAGATTTTTCCTCTTTTTCTCTTGTTCTTCTTTTTCTCTTTCTCTTCCATATTCTTCTTGCTTTCTTCAATTTTCTTATCCTCACAAATTTACAGGTTATTCCGTTTTTTTTCTACAATTTTGTGAAGCAGTCTTTCAGATCCTTCTACACTCTTCTCACGATGTTCTTTAAATCTGTAATTTTTTATTGAGGATTTGTTTTTCGCGCTTGTACTGGTTTTTGTTCATGTAGTAACACTCTTTTGTTCATATGGTAACACTATTTTATTCATGTAGCAATACATCAAGTTGTTTTTTAAATCTGTAGTTTTGAACTGAGGATTTCTTTTCACGCTTGTACTGATGTGGTAACACGTTTTTCTTTATAGGAATTGAACATTCGACCACATACATTAACAACAAACTTGAATCACTAGCCTACAACACATATTTGATAAAGATATTCTTCTATAAATATATATGCACCCGTGCCAACCCACAACCCACTGCCCTGACCCGCCCCGCCGGCCCCGACACGGCCGACCCGCCGACCCGCGCTTGACCTGCAATTTTATAAAAATTAACTTAATTATAGTGTATTACACATATCAATAGGGTGCAATATTTCGCAAGAACCCTTCTCTTGATGTATTGCTTGAGAAGAAGATTTTCGACGCGGAAGAATATGGGTATTGTTAGCCGCGATTATAATTCCTGAGCGGAAAGATAATAATAATAATAATTATTATTATTATTATTATTAATTTTTTTTTTATTATTTTAATCAGAAATATGTTATTATTAATCGACAAAGTCTCATGAATAAATATGCTGGATATACTAGAATTAGTTGTGTTCTTAAGGTGTTTCAGGTAATTAATATCCTAGATATATTGAGAAGTCAAAGGATTGTGAGTTCTGAGAAGAAATTGGCGCGTGGAATAGAAGGCTAAATATCAATGTTTTTATCAAAAAATATCTATGTGATTTGTTGTGTAAATATCAATGTTTTTACCAAAAAATATCTATGTGATTTGTTGTGTCTCCGGATTTCTAGTAAACAAAATATATAATAAACGTATGAAAACTTAATTAAGAACACAGAATAATAATATACACATCTCTTTTGTGTAATAAAAGTTTCGGGCAAAAACTGGTATGCAATATTGCATACAAGTGATATGCGTAATTGAACCTTTATTTTATTTTATTTTTCTCGCGGGTCAAGAGGACGGGTTAGGGTAAATTGCTGGTGGGCTAATGAGCTTTCTTCATCTTTTTCGCGTCGCGCAGCACGGGCGCTGTTAGGTTTCTTCTTCTTTCTCTTCTCTTCAGATTGTTGACGGATCTCACGGGTTCTTCTTCTTCGTTCGTGCCCTAATTTCTTGTCCAATTTAATTTTCATCAATTCGCTCTGATCACTGAATAAAATTAGATTGTTCAATTTAGTTTTTGATGTTGATCCTGCGAGAAGAAAGAAGAATATGTGTGTGGTGTTTGAATTACTCATCAACATAAAGTGTGTGCTGAAATTCAGATCCTTCTGCACTATTTTCACGCAGTTCTGTAAATCTGTAATTTTAGACTGATGATTTTTTTGCGTTTTTACTGGTTTTTGTTCATGTAGTAACACTCTTTTGCTCATATGGTAACACTCATTTTGTTCATGTAGTAACACATCAAGTTGTTCTTTAAATATGTAATTTTGGACTTGGAATTTCTTTTCGCGCTTGTACTTGTTTTGTTCATGTGGTAACAATCTTTTGCTCATATGGTAACACTCATTTTGTTCATGTAGTAACACATCAAGTTGTTCTTTAAATCTGTAATTTTGGACTGGGGATTTCTTTTCGCACTTGTACAGGTTTTGTTCATGTGGCAACACGTTTTTCTTCATAGGGTAACACTTTTTGTTCATGTAGTAACACATGTTTTTTTGAGTAATATGTAACACTGTTCATAAATCGTCGTAATACTATGTGAATACTCATGTGTTACCATATGAACAATAATGTGTTACCTTGTGACCCATGTTACCTTATGAATATTTATGTGTTACGATATATTTTATTACGTGTTACGTATGATTTGAAGTTTTTTTAATATAACAATGTAGTAACACTTATACATAGATGTAGTAACACACAAAAAAGTTGACAAAAAAATAAAATAATTATGTGTTCAGTAGGAATCGAACCTACAACCAAATTCATTAACAATGAACCTGAACCACTAGGCTACAACACCTATTTGATAAAGATATCCTTCTATAAATACATATTCGATCTCGCCAACCTGAAGCCTAATGCCCGCGAGCTGCCCGCCCTGCCCGCACCCGCGCCCGACCCGGCACGCCCCTGTTGACCCGCGAATTTTAATCATTTTTGCCTTATTTATGTTGTATTACACATAACACTAGTGTGCAATATTTCACACAAGATCTTCTCAAAATTTCGACTTTTATCTTGTGGGTTTAGACCCTTATTATAGATGTTATAAGATTGTGCTTACAATCATTTATGAGGCGTTATTTAAGCCCTAAATATCAACCTTTGCATTAAATGGGTGAGGTCGTCGCATTCTGGATTGGTTGCTGCGATGATCGAGTCATGATTCAAGCTTCCCTGATTTGTCCCTTGTCTCCATTCTGAAAGCGTGACATGGGCTCTTTCCATAATAGCAAAGTCTTCTCATTTATATGGGCTCTTACCTCACTCACATCGCTAATTGATCGTTCGTTACTCAGCTTCATCTGTGATTCGTGTAAATTGCAGAAATAGTTTCCACGTGAATTTTTGGTCTGCAGTTTTAGTCCCACATTCTTTTTTGGTCAATTTTTATGCAGAAATATTCCCATTCTATTTTTATTTAATAATTTTGGTCCCACAAGAATTTTCAAAAAACAAATTTGATCTCAAAAATTCATTTGTTTTTTTCTTGTAAAATTCTGTGGGACCATTTTTGTTAAATAAAGGACCATTTTCATAAGGGCAAATTCACATGGGACCACTTCTGCAATTTACCCTTTCGGATCCCATAATGACTTGATCTTATTATGAATTCGTTTGGTTTAATATTTTAAGTCACCACACAATCATGAGGCCGCCTTATAAATATGAGGTTGCTATTACATCGCTCACTCTTGTTTCTTAAATTCGAAATTGCCCCGTGATATACTTAGGTAAATCCGTCTATCGTTTCTTGTGCACATGGGGGTACAACAATTACCCCTAGGTCGCCGTTTAGACATTGTTGTCGAACTATGAGCTGATCACCGTCGACTTCCTTTGGATAAGATGGTCCTCGGTCGTGCGTGTGTTATTGTCTGATATGACGCTTCCAATCCCGTATTCGGCGCCTCGTAAAAGTGTGGATAATATTTTTGGGGCCGTTGACAGTGATGACGCGTGCGATACAATCGCTGCCCCTGAAGCGTCACGACTGACCCAACACGCATGCGTGTGTTTCAATCGCCTATAAAATTCTCGTTTAATTTGATTTTGAAGCCCGCATCAATTTTAAAAAAAATCAAAATTGCCCCCAAGACTTGCCTATAAAATCCCAAGACCTTTTCTTCTTTGCGCTTAAATTTGCTTTTGTTTGAAATCCTTTCTCCCGTGAATCTCAACTCCGCATTTTAGAGCGATTCTACAATACCCCGAAATATTATAAAATAACAATATATATATTTAATTAATTAATTTTACAATGTTATCATAATTTCTATTTTATGCTTTATTGAGATAAATTTTTTAAAAATCTTTGATATTTAAATTCTATTCCATATTTTATTCAAGCCCAAACCCGAGCTCTTTTAGTATTTAAATTCTTAATCAAGCCTAAGTCCATCTTTTTTATACATCTATATAAATGAGTCTTTACCCTAAATAATTCACGTGCCCAAGTCACAAATTTAATTAGCGCTGATTTTTCTTATCAAGCAAGTTTGGACGGCACTTTTGCAAGCCGCAACCTGTTCTCGATTTTCTTCGGCGGTATCAATCATCGGTAATATATGGCAGTTCCTTTTTCACATTCTTTTAGACGTTAACCTTTATTGCTCTCTCCCTATACTATATTAAAATATATAGGTTTAATTGCGAATAAAATCGGGGAAATTAGTCTTAGGTGCCATATATAAAACATCTCTACTCTAAGGTCCATTACATTTTAATCATGACTTTAAGGTGCTAAAATTAGACCAAAATATCTAAATTACCCTTGTGTATAAAATAATATACAGATTTTAGATTTTACTATTTTATTTATTTATCTGTCCTTTTATTAAAAAAAATCGGAAATAAAATATTAGCAAAAAAATTTACATATTTCAAATTTCAAATTTTATTAAATTTTTTTAGTATTAGACAAAAAATTCCGCACACCCCAATTTTTTTTAATCATCTGTCCTTTTATTTAAAAATTCCGTACACCCGAAAAAAAAATTCTGCACACCCATAAAAAAAAATTATGCACATTCATAAAAATTTCTGTACACCTAATTTTTTTTAATCATCTGTTCTTTTATTTAAAATTCTGCACTCATAAAAAATTTTGCACACTCATAAAAAATTCTGCACACGTATATTCTTAAATATTTTGCACACCCGTAAAAAAAATTCTGCACACCTCAATTTTTTTTAATTATCTATTTTTTTATTTAATTAATTTTTTTCAGCAATAAAATATTAGCCCAACATTACAGCAATTGGCCCCCAAAAAATAATGTCATCACCTGTAAAAAAAATCTGCACACCCGTTGAAAATTTTTTGCACACCCGACATTACAGCAATCGGCCCACAAAAATCAAAATAATGTCATCTTAAATATGCTCAAACATTAAAATACATATATAACAAATTACATAAAAAGTGCCCTTTTCAAAAAGAATTACAAAAAAAATACAAAAAATTCCGTCATCACCAAATCATCATCTGCAACAAATAAAAAAAACTAATTATGGTTCAAAATTTGAAATCTGCAAATAAAAAATTTCCAATATGAGGATATTTGCTACAAAATTTTAAAATCTGAAACAAAAATATTGAAAAATTGACCTACACGCATCCATCTTAGATCCATGGCGGCCGCCAACAGGACCGTGCAGGGAACTCTGGCTTTGATGTGGGACAAATGAATTCGTGTTTGACATCGACATTTGATAAATAAACTACATTAGAAAAGATTGTGCAGTCCAACTCAGAGATTGAAGCCACAAACCATTAAATCAAGCAATTCCATAACTAATCATTCTTAGCTATTAATTGTCTCAATTCCACAGTTTCAAGCCTTTTGATATATCAAATGAGTTTAGCCTAAATTATTTACTATTTGTCAAATCTTATAAATTAATGAAATATAGTATTAACAGCAATCTGCAACAACCTCTAGTGCGCCAATACCAATTCACCAGCATAATCAAGGCCTGGGAACAACTAAATCCCAAAAACACAGAGAGATTGCCAAGTCTGGTGTAATGTCAAACAACACAATAATAATATAGGCTAGAGAAATATTGCTCTTAGTTGTGAAATTATAGCTACTTGATTGACTTTCATTTTCACCGAGGGATGCCTATGTTTATTGCTTGGATAGGTTCAATTTCAAACTCCATTTCAAATGCATATGTTATAAAAAAGATCACATTTTTACAGAGACAGGTAATTAATTAACCTAGAAGACAGACATAAGAAAGAACTCGTATCCATCAATTCAAATAGCTGAAATACTAATAGATTATACAAGTAAAAAAGCATGCGATAGGTCAAAGGCAGAGAAAGGCGAACCGTGGCTTCGGCGGCGTTGCCGCTGAATCGCTTCTAAAGCTTCGCGCTGACGACGGATTTCTTCCTTGGCTTCAATTTCGCTCTCTCTTTCCTCTCCTTCTGCTCCTTCTCCAGCTTCTCTCTCGCTCTTCTCAATTCGAAATCCATAGCTGTGATTGGAAACGGAAAAACTCGTTCTTTAATTTAACAAAATGTGATCGATCTCAATTGGGAATTATTTGATCGAATGATTGATATTGATAAGGGAATTCCAGATTTCTTGGGAGAAATAATTTGGCAATCTCTCTGTGTTTTGTAGCGAGAGATTACCAATTTCAATCTCTCTGTGATTTGGCCTCGACGGATCTGTTGCACAAACCCAGATCCACCACCCTTCTCCATCTCCACTGTCAAACCGCAGCCACAACCCGGCCCTACATCGCCGCCGCCGTCAGATCCGCCCCCACAACGCCGTAAAATATGTGTTCGCTGGCGGAGAGGGCACAGGTGTTGTTGAGCGCCGAGAGTGAGATTTTGTTGTGGGTGGGGTTGGGTCAGAGCGTGAGTGGGAGGAACATTCTCAGAGATGGAATTTTTGGGCAGTGGGGGTTGATGCGTGAGATAAAAATTGAAATAATATGGGATAGACAGAGGTGGCTGCAATGAATAGTAAGTAAAAGGGTACCTAAGAGTATTATTAAAAACTACTAGAACCTAAGACTCATTTATAAATAGTACTTTTAAGCAATTTTTCTAATAAAATTACCATTTTTTTTATAAACTGCCATTTAAGTTAAATTTTTTAATTTTGACAAATAAATCATCACTTTTACTTTTTTTTGGCAATTTCAACTTAGAGTAGTTTGCCCTCTTGCCCAATAGATGATGTATAAAAATATATACACAATCATCATCCTAGTCAGTGCCCACATCAATAAATAATTATAAATATAATAAATAATAGTTTAAAAACAAATTAAGTATATATTATAAGCACTATAAATAAATTTAAATATAATAAGATATTAAAATCAACACAAATAAAAATCAAAATCTAATTTTTTTCTAATAAAATCAAAATTAGTAACCAACACAAACAAATAATATTCAAAAGCACAATTATAATTAAAATATCGTTATTAAAAATTAACACAAATAATATTTCTTGGGGAATATTATTTGCCCCCGAGTAACACAATATTTAAAAAAAAAAAGAAGAAAAAAAAAAACAAACCGAGGAAATTAAATCTAGTGAACATTTACCTCCAACCCATGTTTCTGACCACCCTCCCCAACCCCACTCCCATTCCAGATGCACCTCCATCTTTCATTCATATTCCCTCCTCCCAACACTTGAATTAATTTTGGAGAATTTGTGATTTTTGCAGAATTAAGATTATTTTGTGAAGATGCCACTCGGAAGGAACGTGGGGGCGGGGGTGAGGTAGGGGCGTAGGCAACATCAGGTTAAAGATGAAGGGATGAAGATGTGAAGATGATGAATTTTTTATTTTTTTTTAATTTTGCATTTTTATTATTTTATGTGTATATTTTTTATTTTATTCTTTTAATTTCTATTTTATTTTAATTCATTTTTAGAAGTGTTATTCTAAATTTTTTATTATTAAATTTATTTTTTACTTTTTTTTAAGTTTTTTAACTTTTAATACATTAAAAAATATAACTTATATTTTTATTAAATGTATTTTAAATTTATTTTATAATGTATATAATATTAATTTATTTTTTTAATTTTTATTTATTAATGTTAATAAGTATTTATTGACGTGGATGCTTACAGGGCTGATGACGGTGCATTTTTTGTACACATCGACTTTCGGGCAACGTGACAAACTGTCCCAAGTTGAAATTGCAAAAAGGAGTAAAAGTGATGATTTGTTTGCCAAAATTTAAGGGTGTGGTTGGAATGTTGGAAGTGATAGGGAATTGAATGATCATTCCTTAATCTATGCCAAATACATTGATTGGTATGTATTTTTGGAAGGAATCATAATTCAATTAGGAATGGTTATTCCCAAAAATAAAGGAATTGTGATTCCTTACATACCCCATGCGTTTATGTATTCCACATTTTGAGGAATGAATTTTTTTTCCACAAAAATATTATAATTCATTTCATAATATTACCGCCTTCTACCCAACAACAACAATGATAATTTAATAATAATATTATTTTATTAAAAAACTTATTTAATAAAAATAAAAATAATAACCAACTTCAATAATAATAATAATCATATTAAATATAATAATATTAAAATATATAAATAATATAAATTTTTTAATAACAATACTATATCTCAAAAAATGTAAATTAAAGCGAATTCTTAATAATATTTTAATAAAAATAAAATAAAAATATTATTATTTAATAATATTTTATTAATAATAAAAAATATAACAAAATATATATAACGTTATTATTAACTCATACTTTCAACAATGATTAAAAACATATTAATATACATATATATGTTTACTAAAATTATATATTATTATAGTAAACACAATATAAATATTATTTTTGTAATTATAAAAAATATTATTTTAAAAATATATATTAAAAAGCTAAAAATGATAATATATTAAAAATGTATATAATAATCAATAATAATATTAATATTAAAGTATAATTAATAATTAATAATGATAATTTTAAAACAGATTCACCAACACTTATATTTCATTCATAAGTCATACCAATTATAAGAATGATCATTTCTATATCATTTCATTCAGACATTTATTCCATTCAGTCGCAATTTCATTTAGTTAATTTGTGAAAATGTAGTGATTTTATTCGCAATTAAGCAAAATATATACTATAGTATTTAAGTGGGTAGTGTGCAACGTGGGTATGTTGCATATAATTTTGAGGGATTGATGGATATATTAAACTGAATAAAGGTGAACTATGTAATTTGATATAGGAGGTTGATTTTTATTTTATTTTTATTTTAGTGGAGACGTCAGATTAGGGTTTTTTTCAAATTGAGTTTTATAATTAATTCAAATTTGTATAATTGATTTTTGTTGGAAGGTGAATACGTGAATTATAATTTTATTAATTAGGAGGCTTATTTCATTATTCCAAGGATTATGGTTTTGGCTGATAAAGGAACATGGTATTCAAATCGAATTTTATAAGTTATACTATACATGTTCTAAGTTGATGAATAATTTATGGAATTTGTATAATTGATTTTGGTTGAAAGGTGAATACGTGAACTATAAGAGCTCGTTTGGTTGGGTGTATGTGATAAGATAAGATAGTTTAAACAATGATTTATTAGACAGTTTAATGTATATATATTTTATTTGGTTCACATTAATTATTCAAGTGATGTATTCTGTATTTTATTTGTTAGCCATTATAAATTCCTTGATAATTGTTAAATAGTCATGATTACCCTCCATATTTTAACACATTTTACATTTTTACCCTCGTTAAGCATCCTTCTCTCTCCTGCTTGCCTCAGAAAGAAGGGCAACATGGTTTACTAAGTTTCTCCTGTTAATAGCCTCTATAATAAGCCCTGTCTTTGTCTTCTTCACCAAGACTAAAATTTTCACACTCCTCAAATTGCTCAGTCAAATCATGGTTCCTTTTCAAAGGAGTTCTGGTGGTAGGAGTACTCATCAAAAGACTCTTATTCATCCTCCCCTCAATCATCTACTCTTATACACCCACAACCACCGCCACAATTAATCCCATGGCCTCAGCCGGAAAATGCCCCATTGACCTCTCCGCCGTCCCCACCTCCAAGCGCCGCCACTCCAACCTCGGCACGTACTCCCCACTCGCGCATCCCATTCAAATCGCACCACCAGAAACTTCTAACCGCCCTCCAGATCTACAATTTCGTCACTCCGTTGATCAAACTCTCTCACTTCACCCCTAATCATGCCATCCAGCAAGCCCTGGACGGCGCCGATCACTCCGTTGCTTGTTTCAAAGGGAAGTGGAAGGGAAGGAGTATTTTTCCTTGTTCAACGCAAAATAAGAGAACTGACGGTGTCGTGGGATTAGTATGTGAATAAGTGAGGATCAAATTTGGAAAAAATATTATAACAGTTGAGAGTTTTATGAATACCATGCCATGAGAACTGATCCATTATATGGCGAATTCAGTTTAGTAGAGATCGGGCTTTACTTTTTTAAAGGACCCATATGTTATTGCATAAAACCTACCAAATATCATATTATGGGGGTTAGTGTATCTATCACTCACTAATAACCCTTAACAAACAAGCTCTAATTTTATTCAGGAGGTTTATTGCTTTATTTCAAGGATTATGGTTTTGGCTGATAAAGGAACAAGTTAAAGAGTTCGATTATAAATATGAGATACTATATATAGATCAACATGTTGAATAGATTAGGAGTTTTATTGATTGGGTTTAGTATTTATGAAATTAATTTAAGAATTCTAATGAAGATTTATACTATTTAATTTGAGAATTTATCTTTTAGGTAGATGTAATTTTATGTTAGTTACATGGTGACTGCAAGGAATGAGCTAGCTATAAGAATTTTGCATCCATTTCATCCACGGCATTCATACAAGGTGAAATTTTACTTGCTTTGTTATTTTTGAATATTCATATGAATTTAATTGTTGTTTGCTACATGATTTTACGTGAAAATATTATATTGAATTATTTGGTTACTTACGATGGAAAAGTTCACTGCAACTTTAAAAATTAAAATAAACACACTTGCATGAGACGGCTCACAATGAGACGGGGCATAATTTGGGCACTGACGTTTTATAACATTGGGAGGGTGGATGTTGATTTATGCTAGATTGTACCCCGTGTCATGCATGAGACCGTCTCATATGAGTTTTTGTTATAAAATAAAATACATCTGTTTAGTAAATTTTTGTGGAACTTGAATGATTGTCTATTTAAATTGTCTTAAAGCTTTATAAAATTGAGATGTGATAGTGTAGTATCAGAGCAAGTCTACATTCTCGTAGACTTGTAAAAGAAAAAATATTTTAGAGTTGTTTTAAATATACATGTGTATATATATATATATTGCTAAGGGAAAAATATAAACGAATTAATTCTGCACAACCAGGTGGCTTAGCCCACCTGGCCACTAGGCTCCTCAATTGAGTGGGAGACCCATGTTCGATTCCCTTTGGGAACGAATTGGAGTATGGGAGTTATAAGGTGGCTTGGTGAATTTGTGGAGTGTTTAGGTGCTTGTTGTACTAACAACTAACAACTAACTTTGTCCGATCAAAAAATAAATAAAATTCTGCACCTCTCTACAAATTTGGACTTTTAGATAAGACGAAATTCTTTCATGGTATCAAAGCCTCCAGGCTCACGCCCACGCCTTGGGTTCGATTCCCGCTGAAAGCAACTCCACCCATATTCAAGTTTCTACTCAATGGGCCTCCTCCTAATGATGGAGTAAGAGATTTAGCCCATGAGTGAGGGAAAATGTTAAGGGAATAATATAAACGAATTAATTATGCACCTTTCTACAAGTTCGGACTTTTAGATGAGACGAAGTTTTTTCCTATATATACACACACAAAAAAAAATTAATTAGATCATGCACTTTTTTATCTTTAAATTATGCTGACATCCACCACCGCCGACTGCTACAACTCCAAGGTATGATATGAAAGTTTAGATGTTATATAATATTAATATTATTTTATGGAAAAGGTGATTAGATGATATACGATTATTGACATGGATATAACTAACTACGATTTTACGAATAAATGTTTTATTTCCTAATAACTATGGTGATTGATAGATGAGATGCATAGTTGTTTTAAGATTAGATGACAGTTTTAATTTTGGGTACTAAGACAATCGAATCCTTACAGGAAAATGCCTTCACGAGTTCCACCAGCTCTTCCAGCCAATCAGCTTCAAGTGGCGAAGCAATTCAATAGTTTCAAGCCCCTTCTTTAAATGGTCGAGCTGGACCAGCTGCGCTAGAAGAATGGTTAGGATGGATTGAAGACATTCTTGGACTATTGATGTGTACGGACGTTCAAAAAGTGTCTTGTGCTACTTTCATGCTACATGAAGATGCGCGAATATGGTGAAACTCCTACAAAGGTATGCGGCCAGCAAAAGAGATAGCACAACTCACATGGGAAGGATTCAAGCAGATCATCAATGAAAAGTATTATCCACCATCGTACAAAGTGAGAATGGAGACGGGGTTCTTCAATCTTAAACAAGTAAACATGAAGGTGGACGAATACAAGCGAGAGTTCACCCGTTTGTCTTGCTTCTCTCTGCACTTAGTTGACACCGAGGCCAAGAGGTTCAAAGATTCAGGTAGGGCCTACGCTCTGAAATTCAAAATGTGGTAGTTGATCAGGGAATCACAATGTTGGCAGAAACGTATGCTCGGACCGAGAAAATTGCAAATAACATAGCCATGGATGCTCCATAGCCAAAACTTGCAGAATACTCAAGGAAAATGAAATGGAATGGTGCAGGATCAAGCAGAAATTCGACCCCTAACAATCAAGGGCGTGCTACGGGAGCTGAAATGCTTAGATGGAATGCAAGTCGACCGGCTTGCACGAATTTTGGTAAGAATAATGGTGGAGAGTGTTTACTGAAAAAAACGAGTGTTACCGGTGCAACGAGGAGGAACGTACTATTGCTAATTGCACATAGACGAATTATGGAAGAGGCAGGAAATGACCTAACCCCAGATCAAGTGGATGAGTTAGGATGTTTGCTATGACTCGAGGAGAAGTAGATAAGCAACCATGTACTATGACAAGTATGCTTACAGTGTCAAATAGTCCTACTTTTGTACTTTTAGATACTGAAGCAACACATTCATGATAAGTATTCCATCTGATAAGGGATAAGGGTAGAAGAACCATTAATGATAAGTATTCCATCTGATAAAATGATAAGTACTTGCACCATGGTTAAAAACGTGAAAGTTGATGTGAATGAACATGATTTAGAAGTTGATTTATACGTGTTGGATATGAGTGACTTCGATGTTATTTTAGGGATGGATTGGCTTAATAAGTACCAAACCGATATCAAGTATCGTGAAAGAGAAGTGACTTTGCACCTACCTTGAAAGGAAAATATTGTCTTTTATGGGGTAAAGTCTAAGATCGTGCCATAAGTGATAAGTGCAACGAAGGAAAATATTGTCTTTTTTGCAATTATTATTCCTTAGCATCTTCGTCGTCTCATTGCACTTATCACTTGTGACACAATCTTAGATTTTACCCCAAAAAAGACAACATCTTCCTTGTCAGGTAGGTACAAAGTCACTTTTCTTTCAAGACAATTGATATCGGCTTGGTATTTATTAAGTCAATTCATCCCCAAAATAACATCGAAGTCGCTCATATCCAACACTTATAAATCAACTTCTAAATCATGTTCATTCACATCGACTTTCACATTTTCAACCATGGTGCAAGTAATTATTATTTTATCAGACGAAATACTTATCATTAATGGTTTTTCTACCATTATCCCCTTTTCCCCAGGTAATGTATATAACCTTGCGGACATAAATGAATGTGTTGCTCCATTATCTAAAAGTACAAAAGTAAGAATATTTGACACTGTAAGCATACTTGTCATAGTACCTGGTTTCTTATCCACTTCTCCTCGAGTCATAGGAAAAATCCTAGCTCTGCCACTTGATCCGGGGTTCGGTCCTTTCCCGCCACTTCCATTATTCATCTTTGTATAATTAGCAATAATATATCCCTCCTTCTTGCAACAGTAACACTTTTTCTTTCCCAGTAAACACTCTCCACCATGGTTATTACCACAATTCATGCAAGCCGGTCGATTTGCATTCCATCTAAGCATTTCAGCTCCTGTAGCACGCCCTTTTTTGTGGTCAAATTTCTACTCAATCTTGCACCATTCCATTTCCTTTTCCCTGAGTATTCTGCCACTTTTGGCTTTGGAGCATCTATGGCTATGCTATTTTTGATTTCCTCGGCTCGAGCTTATGTTTCCGCCAGGGTTGTAATTCTCTGACCAACCACATTTCGAATTTCAGAGCGAATGCCCTGCCTGAATCTTTGAACCCTTCTTGGCCTCATTGTCAGCCAACTGCGGAGCAAAGCGAGACAAACGACTGAACTCTTGATCATACTCTTCCACCTTCATGTTTCCTTGTTTCAGATTGAAGAACTCCATCTCCATTCTCACTTTGTACGACGGTGGACAATACTTTTCATTCATGATCTACTTGAATCATTTCCATGTGAATTATGCTATCTCATTTGCTGGCCGCATAACTTTGTAGGAGTCCCACCATATTCATGCATCCTCTTGTAACACGAGAGTAGCACAGAACACCCTTTGAGTGTCTATACACATCAATAGTCCAAGAATGTCTTCAATCATTCCCAACCATTTCTCTAGCGCAGCTGGTCCACTTGAAGCTGATTGGCTGGCGGAGCTGGTGAAACTCTTGGCGGTATTTTCATATAAGGATTCGATTGTCTTAGTACCCAAAATTATAAATGTCATCTAATCATAACACCTCTATCCATCTCGTCTATCAATAACCACAATTATTAAGAAATAAATATCATCTTATCATCTTTTCCACGATCAAATAATAATATAACATATATAATACCTTGGAGCTATTGCAGTGGATGGTGGTGAATTTCATAATTCAAAGATGAAAAAGTGCATGATCTATATATATTAAATGAACTCTAAAAGATTTTTTTTTTTTTTTATAAGTTTACAAGAATGTAGGCCTGCTCTAATAACACACTGTAACATCCGAGTTATATAAAGCTTTAAAGATAATTTAAAAAGACAATCATTCAAGTTCCACAAAAATTTACTAAACAGACGCATTTTAATTTTTAAAGTTGCAACGAAAACAATTAAACTTAAGAAATTTTAAAAGACATAATTCAACAATTTGAAAAATTCTAATAAATTCTCACTGATTAATGTAGATATATCACCATACTAAAGTAATGTAACTCAATGCTTTAAATAAAAAGAAAAATCAAAACTCAATCTTCAACATTCAAGTGAATCGTTATATATGCAATAAAATATATTACTAAACGAATTCGAAATAAAGATTCGAGGCAATCCACCACACTCCATAATTACTCTACAAGTTGTTAAAAATTGAAGTGAGCAAAACAACTAGCTCAGAGGGATTCCCTCACTTTGTCACAATTAAATATAACGTAAATAAAATTATCAAATCACATAACATGCATATAGTAACAGGTCAATTCCAACCTAAACCGTATTGGCCTAAACAGTATTGGCCAATCTCTATACGGTGGAGTTGCCCTCAAGGATCTTTTCCATCCTGGTAAGTAACCAAATAATTCAATATCCTCTTTCCACGTAAAATTATGTAGCAAGAAATAGTTAAATTCACTTGAATATTCAAAAATAACAAAGCAAATAATATCCATCATGGACCGTAGCCCCGCAAGTTACAACGATATTTTCCATCGTAAGTAACCAAATAATTCAACATACTATTTCCACGTAAAATCATGTAGCAAGAAACAGTTAAATTCACTTGAATATTCAAAAATAACAAAACAAATAAAATCTCACCTCGTA
Organism: Stenogyne calaminthoides; assembly: GCA_037126765.1. Classification (NCBI taxonomy): domain Eukaryota; kingdom Viridiplantae; phylum Streptophyta; class Magnoliopsida; order Lamiales; family Lamiaceae; genus Stenogyne; species Stenogyne calaminthoides. Next base: position 25,663,500 of record JBBCBC010000016.1, read on the forward strand.
TGAATGAAGGGGATGAAATGGATGCAAAAGTCTTATAGCTTATTACTTGCGGTACTATCACCTAACATAAAATTACATCTACTTTAGAAGATAAGTTTTCAAATTAAATAGTATAAATCGGCATTAGAATTCTTAAATTAATTTCAGAGATACTAAACTCAATCAATAAAACTCCTAATCATTCAGCATGTTGATCTATATATAGTGTCCCATATTTATAATCGAACTCTTTAATGTGTTCCTTTATCAGCCAAAACCATAATCCTTGAAATAAATAAATAAAATTATAGTTCACGTATTCACCTTTCAACCAAAATCAATTATACAAATTCTATAAATTATTCATCAACTTAGAACATGTATAGAATAACTTATAAAACTCTATTTGAAAAAAAAAAAAAAACCTAATTTGACGTCTCCACTATAATAAAATAAGGAAATCAACCTCCTACATCAAATTACATTGTTCACCGTGTTCAGTTTAATATATAAACCCAAACCATATCCATTCTTCATCCATCAATCCCTCAAAATTCTATGCAACATACCCACTTGCACAATATTATAAGTATTATAAGTATAAAATATTATAAGTAATAGTATTACTTAGCCACTTAAATATTATAAGTGTATATTTTTATATAGAATAGGGGAGCAATAAAGGTTAACCTCTAAAATAATCAGAGAAAGGATCTGCCATGTATTACCGGCAAAGAAAATCGCGAGTTCCTTATGGCGATTCCAGCTTCTAGTTTGTCTGATTATTTCTAGTTTATTGATACCGTCAAAGAAAATCGAGAACAGGTTGCCGGCAAAAGTGCCGTCCAAGCTAGAAAAGTCGGCTAATTAAATTTGTGTACGTGAATTATCTAGGGTAAAATCTCATCTATATATAAATGTATAAAATTATGGGCTTGGGCTTGGATAAGATAAGAACTATAGGATTTAAATATTAAAAGGCTCGGGCTTGGACTTTAAAAGAATATGGAATAAAATTTAGGGTGAAAAAATTAGGGTACAAAGTGTTAAGATAAAAAGCATTTTAGTACACGGTTTTTTCCCAATTACATGTAACTACAAAAGCAGCTTCTAAATTGTTCTTAATACCCTCAATTTCCATTGCCTTAATAAACTGCACTGATTTGACGGTTGCTTTACAGAATGAACAATTATATTACATTTAATAATATTTTTCGGCGGAACCGAGGCAAAGATTGTAGATTTCCAATGTATATTTCCCAATGTATTATTGTAGCTTGTCTGAAACCTCATTTTATTATACAAAAATTTTGAATTCTCTCATACCGAAATCAAATGCGAAGAAAAAAGGAAAATTTCTGCTGAAATCTTCAAAATTGCTTCAGCCCAGGTATTTTCGATCACAACAAACTTGTAAATACTACGATTCTTTTTGTTACAAGTGGTTATTTCTTTTAAAATTTGTTTTTATCAGAAAGATTTGGGTGAAATTACTATTTAAATATATATATATATATATATTTGTGAATATTTCTAGTTCGTATTCGTAATTTAGGTTTTCGAAATTTTTGTAGTTATACATTTTTATTCCGGTTTCAGTTTTGGGTTTTGTAAGTTTGTATGTGGTGTTTGTCAAGTTTTTGTAGTTGTACAAATCATTTCTAGTCACATGATTTTTCTTGTAAAACGTAGGAACAACTCATTGCGTGGAGGCTCTTAAATGGGTAAAGGTATGAAGCTCAGGAGGTATTATTATAGTTCTTCGGATGATGAGGAAGAGGAACATGCCGTGAAGAGAAAGCATGATGGAACAAGGAGAAAAAGCTATGAAGGTACAAGTATACACATTGTACTTTTGTTTTTATTTTGATACTGACGAACATTTTTTTTTTGCACTTTTGACTTATTTATGGTACTATAGTGTGTGTGATTGTACTTTTGTATTTCTATATAGTTTGTACTGTTATATTGATGCATTAGTTATGATTTTCATTGGTACTATATTTTAGGATCTTCTACTGGTAGAAAGAAGAATCAGCAGAAATGTATGAAGGGAAAAGGTTTGGTTTTTAACCTTTGGGCAGCTGATAAAGAGTATATAACTTGTTACATGTAATTTGTTCTATTTTATAATGCAATTTATATACACTCCTGTTTATGATAGGGAAAAGGACAGAAACCTATTCGACTTCGACTGAATCAGGTGTTTTTTGTGCTTTTATCATTGTATAATATGGTTTTGTTTTAAAATTTGGTTTTATAAGAATTGTTTAAACTTTATACAAACACTCAAGCTTATACAAGGCAAAGAGATGAGACTAGAAGGAAAAGGAAGAAGAGGAAGACCGATTCAAAGAGAGGTAAACTCTTTTGTAATTATTTTTTGTTTATAAATTTCAAATTAGTATAATAATAGAAGATTTATATGTTGTATGGTTATCAGGTAGTAATAGGTTGAAGGGTCCATTAGATGAATTGCTTGATGTATCAACCTCGGAGTACAGTGATTGTGATGAAGTATTAAAACCGAAGAACTGTTTTGGTTATATATGTTATACATTTTCTATGCAGATCTGAATATACTTATAAAAGCTATTAAATCTGATGCTATTCTTTTGTTTCACTGTTTAGGTGGTGTGGAATTTGATGATTCCTGTATAAACTACATGGCTAACTTACAAACAACTGCTCGAGAATTGAAGTATCTTCATTTCACCGAAAAACATAAAACTGAGTTAAAAAGGACTCCTTTCTGGCTGTTAATTGATGCACTTTTAAAGGCTGGTTTTAATAAGTTGAAGACTAGATGTCACAAATATGAGGAGGATTTACGGAGTATTCTAATGACATTTGATATGTGTACTGAAAGTTTTCTGATTGGAGATGAGAAGCTGACTTTAACGTCGATAGATGTGCATTTAATCCTAGGTGTGGGTGGTGGTGGGAAGGCAATTCCACTTAGGTATACTGACTATGATTTACCAGATTGGGTTAATAGGTGTTTTGCGAAAGAGTTAAGTGACACAAATGGTGGGTATGTTCTATACAAGAATAATGTTCATTCAAAGTTAAAGGAGATGATTAGTTTGGTAGATGATTGCAGTGTGCAGGATGTAGCTAGATTAGCACACCTTTATATGTTGACATCATTGTTGACACCGTGCCAAAATTCATCAGTCCCATGGCATATGACAGTTCATTTAGAAGATTTGAATAGTGTTTGCAATTATGACTGGTGCAAACTGGTGGTTGATACACTGATCAGCAGGATTAAGACAAGCAACAATTTGAAAGTAGGTGGTTGTGCTATTCTATTACCGGTAATGCTACTTTTTTTTTTTGGTACTGTTTTTAAAATGGACTTAATAACATCTATATTATATCTTTATGCAGTTTTGGTTGTGTTGGGATATTTTAGTTTTGATGAATTATGCCAAAACATTATCAACTTGTGTTATTGAAGCTAATTTACAGATAACAAGTTGAGGGGGAACGAGAGAACAAATTGAGGGGGAACTCACTTAAATCGATTTAGATGATCGAGATCGACGAGGTCGCATTTTTGACCGATCGAGATCGGATGAAAGTAGATGAGTTCGAAGTTAACCGATGAGCCATGGCAAAATCGAAGAGAAGAAAAAGCTAAGCCACTTATCGTAAGATCGATGACTGTAATGCACTGATCGGATGATCGAAGAACAATGAGTGATATGGTGATCGGAAGAGCGCATGTTGATCAAAAAGAAATTGACCAAAAGATCGTAAGAGAAGGTTGCGTATCGGAAGAGGAGCGGATGAGATCGATCGAGATCGACGTGATCGAGATCGATATGAAGATGAGCGGATGATCAAGATCGACGTGATTGAGATCGGATGTGCTAAACTTATATGCTAAACCCTAATGTAATCGACTGATGCTATCCTCGAGATATTGATCTCGAAGATGTGTTGATCGGATCGGTCGAAATTTGATCGGATCGTGCAAAGAATAAATCGATAGCTTTGAGTCAAAGTGACTGAAGGTCGGGATCTCTGAATTCGAGAAACCGAACTCGGTCGGCTGAGTGTCAATATGCCCCATCGAAAAGGTCCACTAAAGAGAAGTCTCATCGAATCAAGTATCCCGAGGCTCGGATAAACCTGATGCTCGATGAGAAATCTGAGACTCGGATAAACTGAAGACTCGGATAGAATCAAGACTCGGTATGTCTCTCAAGACACCGAGACTCGAGAATCTGAATGATTCAAAGGCGAGGAATCTGAGGAATATAGCCGTTAGAATCACCGGCGTGGACCAATGAGAGGAAAGACAACCCGGCTGAAGAAGTCAGATACTTACAAGAATAGTATGGATTTGAATGTGATTCTCTCCAACGGTAACATTCAAATCCACACTATAAATACAAGATCTTCCTTCATTATCAAGTGTGGAAAAAATGCGAAAAACATCCATCAAGCCAAATCATCAAGCATTCCCACCATAGAACCTGAGCAAGAAAAATACACACATATATTCAAAAGTGTTCTACCCTAGATCTAAGCACAAATGTTATATCCTAAGCTTAGAGAGATTTTCCCATCCTTAGCATTGAGGCTAAACAAATGTAAGGGAAAATCTCAACCTAGTTGGAAACCAAACAATCTTATACCCAAACTCAAGAGTTGGTTAAGTTTGTAGGTGAGTGTGAACTCGGTAAACATCTAGCAATCCCGGGAGGAGGGTAGGCAATCCCGTGAGGGTGATAAGTCCCGTTTGAGTGTGAACTCGGTAAACATCTGTTGGGTGTTGGACAAACACGTTAAACTAAGTCCAGTTGGTTAAGTTGGTGCCCCATGAAGGGAAGAGTGGATGTAGGACGAGTTGTCCGAACCACTATAAAATCGTGTGTTCTTTACTGCTTTATGCTCTTACTTGCCATATGCATTCGATTATAAGCAAAACAACACACATGAGCTTAAAACGCAAAAATCTGTAATCACTCTGCCCTCTCCCCTGTTTTATATGCATCGCTTTTAAAATATTTTGCTTCCGCACGCGCAAAATGGGTTTTCCACCGGGACCAACAAGTGGTATCAGAGCGGGTAGTTCAACAGATCACTATTTTCAAAGTGATCGCCTGAACTGGTCTTTTTAAAACAAAAAGACCCGATCTCTGTAAATGCATATATTCTAATGTTTTGACTTCATTATCAAAAAGGGGGAAATTGTTGGGATATTTTAGTTTTGATGAATTATGCCAAAACATTATCAACTTGTGTTATTGAAGCTAATTTACAGATAACAAGTTAAGGGGGAACGAGAGAACAAATTGAGGGAACTCACGAAATCGACGCGTAGATGATCGAGATCGACGAAATTTGCGAGACGAGACCGATCGAGATCGATGAGTTAGATGAGTTCGAGTTAAGCGATGAAATTGGCAAAATCGGAAGAGAAAAAAAAAAACCGGTGATCGGAAGATCGATGATGACGAAACCGCACTGATCGATGATCGGAAGAATGGGGCAATGATCATATATGGTGATCGAAGAGCGCATAAAGCCGATCAAAAAGAAATTGACGGAAGATCGGAAGAGAAGGTTGCGGTCGGAAGAGGAGCGGATGAGACCGATCGAGATCGAGACGATCGAGATCGATATGAAGATGAGCGTATGATCAAGATCGACGTGATTGAGATCGGAAAAGTAAACCGATATACTAAACCTAATGTAATCGACTGATGCTATCCCGAGATATTGATCTCAAGATGTGTTGATCGGATCGGTCCGAAATGATCGGATCGTGCAAAGAAGAAATCGATAGCCTCGAGTCAAAGTGACTGAAGGTCGATGTCTGCGAATTCAGAGAACTCAACTCGGTCGGCTGAGTGTCAATATGCCCGATCGCATAAGGTCCATCAAGAGAAGTCCGTTTGAATCAAGTATCCCGAGGTTCGGATAAACCTGAGGCTCGGATGAAAATCCGAGACTCGGATAAACTGAAGACTCGATTATGTCTCTCGAAGACACCGAGACTCGAGAGAATCTGAATGATTCCAAGGCGAGAATCGAGGAATATAAATAGTTTAGAATCACCGGCGTGGACCAATGAGATGAAGACAACCAGCCTGAAGAAGCTGCTGTACTTACAAGAATAGTATGGATTTGAATGTGATTCTCTCCAACGGTAACATTCAAATCCACACTATAAATACAAGATCTTCCTTCATTATCAAGTGTGGAAAAAATCGTGAAAACATCCATCAAGCCAAATCATCAAGCATTCCCACCATAGAACACGAGCAAGAAATACACACATATATTCAAAAGTGTTCTACCCTAGATCTAAGCACAAATGTTATATCCTAAAGCTTAGAGAGATTTTCCCATCCTTAGCATTGAGGCTAAACAAATGTAAGGGAAAATCTCAACCTAGTTGGAAACCAAACAATCTTATACCCAAACTCAAGAGTCGGTTAAGTTTGTAGGTGAGTGTGAACTCGGTAAACATCTAGCAATCCCGAAAGGGAGGGTAGGCAATCCCGTGAGGGTGATAAGTCCCGTTTGAGTGTGAACTTTCGGTAAACATCTGTTGGGTGTTGGACAAACACGTTAAACTAAGTCCAAATTGGTTAAGTTGGTGCCCATGAAGGGAAGAGTGGATGTAGGGCGAGTTGTCCGAACCACTATAAAATCGTGTGTTCTTTACTGCTTTATGCTCTTACTTGCCATATGCATTCGATTATAAGCAAAACAACACACATGAGCTTAAAACGCAAAAATCTGTAATCACTCTGCCCTCTCCCCTGTTTTATATGCATCGCTTTTAAAATATTTTGCTTCATGCACGCATAAAATGGGTTTTCCAACGACCAACAAGTGGTATCGAGGCGGGTAGTTCAACGAGATCACTATTTTCAAAGTGATCGCTGAATCGGGTCTTTTTAAAACAAAAAGACCCGATCTCTGTAAATGCATATATTCTAATGTTTTGACTTCATTATCAAAAAGGGGGAAATTGTTGGGATATTTTAGTTTTGATGAATTATGCCAAAACATTATCAACTTGTGTTATTGAAGCTAATTTACAGATAACAAGTTAAGGGGGAACGAGAGAACAAATTGAGGGGAACTCACGAAATCGACGTAGATGATCGAGATCGACGAGGTCGAAGATTTAGACCGATCGAGATCGGATGAGTTAGATGAGTTCGAAGTTAACCGATGAGTCATGCAAAATCGTAAGAGAAAAAAGCTAAGCCACCGATCGAAGATCGGATGACCAGTAATGCACGATCGATGATCGGAAGAACAATGAGCCGATATGGTGATCGGAAGAGCGCATGTCGATCAAAAAGAAATTGACCAAAGATCGTAAGAGAAGGTTGCGGTCGGAAGAGGAAAGATGAGACCGATCGAGATCGGGCGTGATCGAGATCGATATGAAGATGAGCGGATGATCAAGATCGACGTGATTGAGATCGATATGTGCTAAACCGATATGCTAAACCTAATGTAATGACTGATGCTATCCCGAGATATTGATCAAGATGTGTTGATCGGATCGGTCGAGTCGTCGATCGATCAAAGAAGAAGAAATCGATAGCTTTGAGTCAAAGTGACTGAAGGTCGATGTCTCGAATTCAGAGAACTCGAACTCGGTCGGCTGAGTGTCAATATGCCCGGACGACAAGGTCCATCAAGAGAAGTCTGGCTTGAATCAAGTATCCCGAGGCTCGATAAACCCGAGGCTCGGATGAGAAATCGAGACTCGGATAAACCTCAAGACTCGATAGAACTAAAGACTCAGTATGTCTCTGAAGACACTGAGACTCAGAGAATCTGAATGATTCCAAGGCGAGGAATCGAGGAATATAGCCGTTAGAATCACAGCCGGACGTGGACCAATGAGATGAAGACAACCAGCCTGAAGAAGCTGCTGTACTTACAAGAATAGTATGGATTTGAATGTGATTCTCTCCAACGGTAACATTCAAATCCACACTATAAATACAAGATCTTCCTTCATTATCAAGTGTGGAAAAATGCGTGAAACATCCATCAAGCCAAATCATCAAGCATTCCCACCATAGAACACAGAGCAAGAAATACACACATATATTCAAAAGTGTTCTACCCTAGATCTAAGCACAAATGTTATATCCTAAGCTTAGAGAGATTTTCCCATCCTTAGCATTGAGGCTAAACAAATGTAAGGGAAAATCTCAACCTAGTTGGAAACCAAACAATCTTATACCCAAACTCAAGAGTTGGTTAAGTTTGTAGGTGAGTGTGAACTCGGTAAACATCTAGCAATCCCGAAAGGGAGGGTAGGCAATCCCGTGAGGGTGATAAGTCCCGTTTGAGTGTGAACTCGGTAAACATCTGTTGGGTGTTGGACAAACACGTTAAACTAAGTCCAGTTGGTTAAGTTGGTGCCCCATGAAGGGAAGAGTGGATGTAGGACGAGTTGTCCGAACCACTATAAAATCGTGTGTTCTTTACTGCTTTATGCTCTTACTTGCCATTTGCATTCGATTATAAGCAAAACAACACACATGAGCTTAAAACGCAAAAATCTGTAATCACTCTGCCCTCTCCCCTGTTTTATATGCATCGCTTTTAAAATATTTTGCTTCCGCACGCGCAAAATGGGTTTTCCACCGGGACCAACAGGTTGTGTGAACACACAAAATTGATTGATCCTACCAATGAAATGGTTTTTCCACGTTTCTTGAAGTGGGATTTGACAAAATTGAATGAGCGGATTCATAAGCTTGATCTTTTAAAACTAAAGCTCAAATATGTAAGAACCTCTATTAATCTGCAGATTATTACACCCCTTTTTCTCCCATTAACTGGTTTTTCTGTCTATTTCATTATAAACTTTATTAATCTGCAGATTAACAGATTGTTCTTGAAAGCAACCAGCTCTGAGAAAGATATAATACGTATTATGCTTGAATTTTGGAATAAGGTTGCTAAAAATTACAAGAATGCATCAGGCTCAGATTTAGATGATACTGATACACCTCGCAGATCAATGGGTCACCATTACACAGATGTCTTATGTAGTGATGATGATGTAGATCCTACTGTCAATTTGGGAACTTTTGGGACAAATGACTATAGTGAGAGGCCTGCGACTACTAAATATAATACTGATCAGCCTTGTAGCCCAAAAGATGATCTTGTGCAGCCTTCAGAAACAAGAGATGAACCCGAGCAACCTTTAACCACAAGAGATGACCCTGAGCAGCCTGATACCTCAAAAGATGCACCATCGACATCTACCGTACTTATAAACACTGATGAGCACGGGAGTGCATTAGGTGAACAAGGAACTGTTCACTGTACAGGTACTGTTAAACATATATTTTTTATGCAGATCATTTAATTTGTTGGGACCCTTATGTTTCAACTTTGAACAGGTACTGTTGTAGAGACGCCTAAGACTGATTCTGTGTTGGGGAAAGACCGTTTGTACAAGAGTGATTGCCCAACATTCAACTTGAATATATCGCAACCTATGGTGAAAAATGTGGAATTGGGGGCTGATATTTTAAAAAAATCTGAGGTTCTATCTCAAGTTGAAGATGATATCACATCTGTTTTGCAATCTCTGAAGAATGAAAACAAGAAGCTGAATGAAGATTTGGATGGGTTCAAAAAAAAGTATGTTGATAAAGAGAGTGAAATGGTATGTATTAAGAAGAAGATGGCTGAGGACAAGCTTAGAATCAATTCTTTGCATGCTTTTGAGATTCGGAAAAGGGATGACTACATTGGGTTTCTTCGTTCCGAAGTAGACCAAATGAAATCCAAATTGTTACCATCTGCAACGCAACTCTATGAAGATCCAGAAACGATTGAACGTCTTGATACAGCTGCAAAATTGCACATGGTAACCCGACAAAATGAGAAGCTTTTAGCTGAGAATGTTGATCTTTCAGATACATTGAGAACTTTTGAGACAATTGATACATTCAATGTAAGTGATGAGAAAAAACCAGAAAATAATAATGTGAGGAAGAAGCGTGTTTGTGAACCAAGTACACTAGCGAAACGAGTTAAAGAAAGGACTGTCAAAGATGATAGAAAACGGGTTGAAATAACCCCACAGATGCCAACAAAGGACCTTATTGTGATTCATGAGGGTGCTTCCCATAGGGTAGGATTCCGATGGAACGAATCTATTCATGCTGTTCAACTATCAAGTCCTTATATCAAGAGCGTAATTGAAGAGAGATGGAATGAAGGCAAAGAGGAGTAAGATTTAAATTTGTTTTACACTACATTACTTCCTAATACTAGTTTTTTTAACATTTACTGTTGCTATCTATACACAGGCAGCTTACTTGGAAAGGTAAGCATGCTCTTTCAAGAGTTCGTGTCAAAGACATTCTTGTTATACTTCACAACGAGTGCCTTTCAAATGGGGTAAAACACCTATGTACATTTTTCAACAGGTAGATCCTCAAGCCACTCTTCAGCAACCTTACCACCCACTTCCTTGAACATGACTATCTTTTCTTCAAAAATTTGCTTGTTTGGAGCATATGCACATTGTTTGAAATGTTCAACCATTGCTTCTTTCTTATCCTTGCTCCAACAACTCTTGAAACGTCCTTTTAGATTAGTCACCAAGTGGTATAAACAAAAAAAGTGAAATGGTTTTTCAAAAACATTGTTGAACGCCGTCATTAGACCACAATTGCGATCCGACATGTAGAAAATCTGCCTATCATGCTTCACGTGATCCCTGATCTTTCTTAGAAATCATTCCCAATTTCATATATTCTCAGCGGACACTACTGCAAATGCAACCGGGAATAGCCCTATAACAAAAGTAGCAATACCAAACATTAGATTCACAAAAAATCAGATCAACATATAGCCAAAAAGCAGAATTTGAAGGTAACTATACTGCTGATTTTATAGGAATTAGACCATCTGCTGATTTTATAGGAACTATACTGCTAATTTTTAATGAACAATTATTTGAAAACAGTTTGCATAAGATTAAAAATTCAAACAAAAATCAAGAGATCAACAAAAACAATTGTTTGATTCATGGGTCTTTTGGGTTCAGATAAATACAAGGAAGATCAGCAACAAGATTCATGAACTAACATACAAACATATTATTATTGATCACATATTGCAAACACCAAAAAAATGTATGAGGATGATCAAAAAGCAAACATTCTAACTGTAATTTGAAAAATGTAATTACCTTTATTCCCATCTTTTACTGTAGCTATTAGAATGGTACCCTTTGCACGTCCCTGTTGGGATTATACTGGAAAGTATGCTTTTACTTTGTATAATAAAACTGAATTTCGGACTTATTTACTGAATTAAATTGTTTATCACTGATGTTGTGAATATCATCGAATGTTACATATATTTACTGCATAACTGTTCAATAAATAGTACGTGTTACATTGTAGTTAATTTAGTGATACCAGATCACAGAAGATTAAATTAACAGTTCCTTGTAACCAAAAGTACATCATTCACGACCTAGATGGAAATGAACAATCCATCATGAAAGGTTGAAGTGTAACGCTCAGATTGACTTGTCTTGACCAAAGAGATTACACTAGTGCATGTCAAGTGCACTGAAGATGACCTACAGGAGGACAAATTCTTCAGAACTGAACTAGGAAGAATTAGACCTCAGTGGTTCGTTATTTCTTAATCTTCGTCCCTTAAATAGGATCACGTGTGGTTAGTAAGTATTGCTTTAACTTATTACGTGTAGAGAATCAACGAGATTCAATACTTTATATCTTGGGCAATATTATTGGTCACATGTGTAGCTAAGATTTAATACGAAGAATCGTGTGCAAGTACGCTTGTTCGATTTGCCCCCTTGGGAGGTTCATAAGTTTTATCATACTAAATCTTGCAAGTGGAACTAGTTTCCGGTATGAGTAATAATGTTGAACAGTTCCTTTACCAAGGACAAAAAGATATTAATTAATGGAAAGCTATTTCAGTGGCTTGAATTAATTAATGGGCTAGATAATCTTAAACACGGAAAATAATAACCGGGAGCCATATTGACTATAATATGGATTAAGATGGATAGTGCAATATTAATTATGTAGTGGGATTAATTAATATTTATGGGCTTGAATAATATTGTGGGTCAATATTGATAATTCAAGATCCATTGGAGGTCCAATCTTAATTCTCCTAAAGGTCCCCCAAGTAGCCCAACATAAAGTCCAATAACTGGAAAAGGTGTTTAAAAATAAAATAAATATTTGTTGCTAATTTTCCTCATTTTTCAAAAATTATGAATAAAAGGGGAGAAAGATTTTCTTTGAATTTTGTTATGGAATGAAGATATGTATTCTTGAAATACGAGATTATCTCATTAAATTCAAGAAATCTCCCACTTGGTTATTCATATGTATATTTCGAATTTTTTGAATAATTAAGGGAAAGAAAGATTTTCTTGATTTTCTATTATGGAAGATATGTATTTCTTGGAATACAAGAATATCTCATAAATTCAAGAAGATCCAAATCTTGGAATCTTGATCCTTAAATTTCGAAAATTCCATAACAAGATGAGGTGGGATTTTTTGTGAAATATTTTAATTATGGAAAAAGAATATAGGAGATACATTCAAGATTTCTTGGAGATCAAGAAAAAGATTTTCCCATCTTATTCAGGCACAAAATTTCGACCAACACCCCTCTATAAATAGGGGATGAATGTTTCATTCCCAAAACACACGAAAATTGGTTTTTCGGAAAAATATCAGCGTCGATAAAATATCAAATATTTTGAAACGTCGACAGATTGTATATTTTCGAAAAACGTCAATTGTGAGTGTACAATTCCATGTGCTGAAAAAATTAGTAAATCCACAAAAGTGGTGCAACAAATTTTATTTTTCCTTTTAGTTAATTGTTCGCGAGTGTCCTTCCACCGGATTGCCGAGCAAAGGCTAGGGAATACTTGGGAAGGTTTTTTGGTGTGTTTTCATCAACAAGGCCATCGCCATTCCAAGAGGTAAGTTCACGTAAACTCGTAGTAATTCCGCATGCGTAGGATTTACGTGAACTGTTTATATGCATGATTTATTGTTGAATTATTATTTGAATTAATATAGGATTAATTCATGCTAGTAATAATTGTTAGAATTAAATTTGTATTTAAATATTCATCCCGAATAGATCCAGGTAATTCGTTCCCCAACAATTGGTATCAGAGCCTCGATTTTGGGCTCTGATCTTTAAATTGTAATTTAATTCACTTTCATTAAATTTGAAATTGGATAGTAGAATTGCTAGATCTTTTTTTTGCAGGTATCCAATTGTCATGGAATTTAATGTGTTTATTTATGCATGCATATAAATTGTTGTTTTTAATTCGATTCGCTCAATTCGCTTTTGCCTTATTGAGAAAATCCACGAAAAGAGATTAGAATTTGTTTGATTTGATCAATGTAATTGACTAAATCTCTAGATCTAAGTTTATTTATTTTTTGTAAAATAAATTGTAACCGATCGAAACGGAGGCGAGACGAATAATTAAAAGATGGGATCCGAACCAAAGCGTACCAGGCGGCGTCGCCCGAAACGTGACAAAGGAGGCACGCGGGCGATGACGCGACCGGTGCACGCGACGGGCGAGGCCGCCCCTGCCGAAGCGTCTTGGGATCGAGGTCGTATGACGTCGCCTTCGGACGGACTGGCGATGGTATGGACGACGGAGCGACGCGGCGAGATCGGCTTGGATCGGCGTAATGGGCGTCTTTTAGGATGACGAATACGCCCAAACCGCTTGTTTGTCATTACTGGCGGGCGTATCTGTCGAGCTGACGTCGTCGGGCTTTTTCTTGGCGACGCCAGACCGACACTATCGACCGGGAGTGCTAGGGCACTCCGACCGGCCGAAATGGATCGATGACATGGCTTGACAAGGCGTTTTTTAAGACGGTCAAGTGGGAGCTTTTCGAGACGAACGTTGAAGGCTATGAAGACGCGATTTCTCAAGATCAAGACATGATAAAAATTAACCATGACAATTGGATATATTTGCCCAATATGTTTAATTTTTTGTTTTGATGTTATGCATTATTTTATGCTTATTTAAATTGTGTTTAAATTTGCAATGCATGAGAAAATGTTTTGAAAAAATCTCGATTTAAAATTACTAAGTATGCTTATAATTAATTGACAATTTTATGAATAATAAAATTGAATTAATTTTGACCTCCATGATTTATTTATTTGTGAATTCTTTTGGAGAAATTCCCCCACGGACCGTCAAAAAGATAGCTTTCACATGAATAAATTCCAAATGGATGATTGTGGATTATTACTAGTGGCGGCGATGATGACCTCCCCACGAGGCTCGTTCAAAGCGAAAATAATAATTCTGCATTTAATCATGGTTATTACTTAGGTATAAAATTGATATGCATATACTTCCCCGAAGTCCCTGTCAATTTTATATTGGTCAAGTGGGAGCCAACTATTAATCTAGCTATTAAAGGTTTGTAATTGTTCTTGTTTGTAACCTGCTTGAATGTCTTTAAATAATGACCCACCCCACGTGGCTTATTTAAACTGTTTTGAGATATTGGCTGATGCATGTTCATATTTTTTTGAGATTTTAATATGAAACATGTGATCGAACCTTGTGATATATTTGTGCTTATGCATATTATTATTTATTTCAGTGCAGCATGTCGTAACCTTTTAATCCACTATTCAATATACTTAAAAGTTAATAGAATATGTATGGAAACTATATTGATTGGAAACGGAAAATTATAATTGTCCTAACTGCACAAAAGCACAAGTGAATTCTTGACACACCAAAATCAGATGAGCCAACTGACGAGCCAAAAATGCGAGACTCGTCAGATCACCTTGCGAGAGATGTCGTCGCTGAAAATGGTGGAGGGCAAACCCGTAAGGGATTATGTCCTCAAAATTGATGGCCCATCTGAACAAACTTGAGGTTCTGAGTGCAGATTATAATCTGGAGACTCAGATGAATTTGGTACTTCACTCTCTGCCCAAAAGTTTCTGAGCATTTTGACCTCGCTAGCTGATTTGTTGCAAGCCTTGGTCTCGGCAGAGATGTTGATGGGGTACCAAACTCAAGCTTTGACGGCAAGTGGTAAGTCTTCATTTTCTAGTCCAAAGGAAGGCAAGAAAAAGAAGAGGACCAAAAGCCATAAGCAATAAAACTCAACTGTTGCCAAGGGCAATGGTAAGATGAGGAATGCTTGTGGTGTCAAGGAAAATCCAAAGAGGAAGTGCTTAAGTTGCGGAGAAAGAGGACAATGGAGGTTTGCATGTTCCAACCCCAAAAGGGATGGAAAGGAAGGTAATTCTCACGCACTAGTTGTTGAAACTTGTTTAGCGGCGTATACTTCTCATTCGTGGGTAGTTGATATGAGATCCACTAATCATGTTTGCTTCACGGGTTCAAACTGATCCGGCAACTTAGTGGGAGTGAGATCCTCATCACACTGGGCGATGTTACGAAAGTAGCGGTTATTGCAATGCTACGTAAGTAGCAGATATTGCAATGCTACGTAAGTAACAGTTATTGCAATGCTACGTAAGTAGCAGATATTGCAGTGTTACATGAGTAGTGGTCAAAGCAGTGGGAGAAGTGCACCTATCTTTTGAAGATAAAGTTTTTTTAAGAGATTATCTTTATGTTCCCAGTTTTAGAAAGAATTCACTTTCAGTTTCTAAAATTCTGTTAATGGATACCCAGTTTCTTCCAATAAGAATGATATCATTTCTCCAAATGATGAGTGTATCTGTTATGGGACATTAATAGACAATCTCTATACAATTAAATGTGCACACCACTCACGAAATGCATCCTATAACACATCAACTATTTCCGGTAAAAGAAAATGTTCATCAGACGTGAACCAAACACTTCTATGGCATCTAAGATTGGGACATATTAATCTAAAGAGGATCCAAAGGTTGGTGAAAGACGGTTCACTGGAGTTTCTCCAAGTTGAACCAATTCCAACCTGCGAATCATGTTTGGAGGGTAAAATGACCAAGAGGGCATTCGGAGCCAAGGGGAATAGAGCCAAAGAAGTGTTAGAAATCGTTCACACAGACGTATGTGGTCCAATGTCAACCAAAGCAAGAGGAGGTTACGAGTATTTCGTCACTTTTATTGATGACTACTCGAGGTACGGTTATATTTTCCTTATGAAGCATAAATCTGTGACCTTTGAGAAATTCAAAGAATTTAAGGCTCAAGCAGAGAATCATAAGGAAAAATGTATCAAGTTTCTATGATCTGATCGTGGAGGCGAGTACCTCAGCAATGAGTTTTTGAACTACTTGTCAGATGAAGGGATTGTATCCCAGCTAACTGCACCCGGAACCCCTCAACAAAATGGGGTTGCAGAGCGAAGAAACAAAACTCTTTTGGAAATGGTTAGATCAATGATGAGTTATGCGGATCCTCCCAAGTCATTCTGGGGTCATGCCTTGGAAACAGCGGCTTACATTCTGAACTTGGTGCCATCCAAATCGGTTCCCAAAACTCCCAAAGAATTGTGGACCGGGCGCAAGCCCAGTTTGAGACACATGAGAATTTTGGGGTGTCCGGCCTTCGTGTTGGACAAGGAAGCCGGAAAATTGGATCCTCGATTAGAATTAAGGTTGTTTATAGGATACACCGAGGGAACAAAATGGTATATGTTCTATGGTCCCGAAGATCAAAAGGTGGTAATAAGCACCCACTTTAGATTTTTAGAAGAAGACTATATGAACGAAAGAAGACCCAGAAGTGAGATTACCTTAAGTGAGCTAAGGAGGCTAACCTCATTGCCAACTGTACAAGATGACATACCAAACGACACACTTACACAACCGGAACCTCGTCGTAGTGGGAGGGTTGTGAAACAGCCCGAGAGATTCATGGGAATAGGAGAGTCCTCGGACTTGATTCCCGGTCAAGACGAATCAGACCCATGGACATATGATGAGGCAATCTAAGACAAGGATGCAGTTTCTTAGCAAAAGGCAATGAAAGAAGAAATGGGGTCTATGGATCATAACAGAGTGTGGGAGCTAGTCGAACCACTTAATGGGGTCAAACCTATTGGTTGCAAGTGGGTATACAAGAGAAAGAGGGGATCGGACGGGAAGGTGGAAACCTTCAAGGCAAGGCTTGTGGCGAAAGGTTATACTCAGAAAGAGGGGATCGACTATGAGGAAACCTTTTCACCTATAGCGATGCTCAAGTCCATCTGGATTCTCTTGTCGATTGCTACACATCTCGATTTTGAAATCTGGCAAATGGATGTCAAGACAGCTTTCCTTAACGGAAGTCTTGATGAGGAAATCTATATGCAACAACCCCAAGGCTTCGTTGAAAAGGGCTAAGAACACCTAGTTTGTAAGCTCATGAAGTCCATTTACGGACTCAAACAGGCATCCAGAGCTTGGAACCAATGTTTTGATCATGTTATAAAGTCTTATGGGTTTGATCAAAACGAGTTCGAAAGTTGTGTGTACAAAAAGCGTGTCGGAACTGCATTGGTATTCTTAGTACTATACGTAGATGACATTCTGCTCATCGGGAACGATGTAAAGGTGTTATCGGACGTAAGGGCATGGCTTTCAAAACAGTTTGATATGAAGGACTTAGGGGAAGCCGGGCACATCCTTGGGATCAAGATCACTTGAGATCTCAAGAAAATGATGATAGGCTTGTTTCAAGCTTCATACATAGACACTGTCTTGAAACGATTTAGCATGCAGGATTCCAAGAAAGGCTTCGTACCTTTCAGACATGGAATCCATCTATCCAAGGAAATGTGCCCTAAGACACAAAGGGAGATAGATGACATGAAAGACATTCCTTATGCTTCGGCTGTCGGAAGTCTTATGTATGCAATGCTGTGCACGAGACCGGATATCTGCTTTGTCGTTGGCATGGTGGCAAGATATCAAAGTAACCCGGGGAAAGAACATTGGACGGCAGTTAAAAACATTCTGAAGTATCTGAAAAGAACTCGAGATAGAATGTTGGTTTATCAGTCAGATAGTCTAATCCCCATCGGCTACACGGACTCGGATTTCCAATCAGACATAGATTCCAGAAACTATCTGCCTCAGTTAGTGTGCTTTCATTTGGGAAGTGTAGCCATGAAATGGACGAGTGTGAAGCAGAAATGCATCACTGACTCAACCATGGAACCAGTTTGGCTTTAGACCTTCTTAGTGGACTTGGATGAAGTTTCGAATTTGTCTAGCAATATTTGTTAGGGGCAGTTGCAAATTCAAGGGAACCAAGATTCCACGAGTCAAACAAGCACACTTAAGGAAAGGAATCTTAGACGAGAAATCGTTAAGAGAGGAGATGAAGAGGTGGCTAAGATCGCATTGGAAGATAACCTAGTGTATACTTTCACAAAGTGTCTGCCTATGGAAACATTCAAAGAGACATGTGGGAGGAATGGTTGTCAAGTGCGTAGCCAATCTGCTTTGAGTATAAGTGGGAGACATTATTAGGTTCGTGTAGGTGACATTATATGTCATGGATCTACACGAGACATGTTGTAGTATACTTAAAAGCAGACTTTGAGTATAAGTGGGAGATTGTTGGGATTATACTGGAAAGTATGCTTTTACTTTGTATAATCAAACTGAATTTTGGACTTATTTACTGAATTAAATTGTTTATCACTGATGCTGTGAATATCATCGAATGTTACATATATTTACTGCATAACTGTTCAATAAATAGTACGTGTTACATTGTAGTTAATTTAGTGATACAGGATCACAGAAGATTAAATTAACAGTTCCTTGTAACCAAAATTACACCATTCACGACCTAGATGGAAATGAACAATCCATCGTGAAAGGTTGAAGTGTAACGCTCAGATTGGCTTGTCTTGACCAAAGAGATTACACTAGTTCATGTCAAGTGCACTGAAGAGGACCTACAGGAGGACAAATTCTTCAGAACTGAACTAGGAAGAATTAGACCTCAGTGGTTCGTTATTTCTTAATCTTCGTCCCTTAAATAGGATCACGTGTGGTTACGGGTAGAGAATCAACGAGATTCAATACTTTATATCTTGGACAATATTATTGGTCACATGTGTAGCTAAGATTTAATACAAAGAATTGTGTGCAAGTACGCTTGTTCGATTTGCCCCCTTGGGAGGTTCATAAGTTTTATCATACCAAATCTTGCAAGTGGAACTAGTTTCCGGTATGAGTAATAATGTTGAACCGTTCCTTTACCAAGGACAAAAATATATTAATTAATGGAAAGTTATTTCAGTGGCTTGAATTAATTAATGGGCTAGATAATCTTAAACACGGGAAATAATAACCGGGAGCCATATTGACTATAATATGGGTTAAGATGGATAGTGCAATATTAATTATGTAGTGGGATTAATTAATATTTATGGGCTTGAATAATATTGTGGCTCAATATTGATAATTCAAGATCCATTGGAAGGTCCAATCTTAATTCTCCTAAAGGCCCCCCAAGTAGCCCAACATAAAGTTCAATAACTGGAAAAGGTGTTTAAAAATAAAATAAATATTTGTTGCTAATTTTCCTCATTTTTCGAAAATTATGAATAAAAGGGGAGAAAGATTTTCTTTGAATTTTGTTATGGAAAGAAGATATGTATTCTTGAAATACAAGATTATCTCATTAAATTCAAGAAATCTCCCACTTGGTTATTCATATGTATATTTCGAATTTTTTGAATAATTAAGGGAAAGAAAGATTTTCTTGATTTTCTTGAAAATATATTATGGAATATATGTATTTCTTGGAATACAAGAATATCTCATAAATTCAAGAAGATCCAAATCTTGGAATCTTGATCCTTAAATTTCGAAAATTCCATAACAAGATGAGGTGGGATTTTTTGTGGAATATTTTAATTATGGAGAAAAGAATATAGGAGATATATTCAAGATTTCTTGGAGATCAAGAAAAAGATTTTCCCATCTTATTCAGACACAAAATTTCGACCAACACCCCTCTATAAATAGGGGATGAATGTTTCATTCCCAAAACACACGAAAATTGGTTTTTCGGAAAAATATCAGCGTCGATAAAATATCAAATATTTTGAAACGTCGATAGATTGTATATTTTGGAAAAACGTCAATTGTGAGTGTACAATTCCATGTGCTGGAAAAATTAGTAAATTCACAAAAGTGGTGCAACAAATTTTATTTTTCCTTTTTAGTTAACTGTTCGCAAGTGTCCTTCCACCGGATTGCCGAGCAAGGGCTAGGGAATACTTGGGAAGGTTTTTTGGTGTGCTTTCATCAACAAGGCCATCGCCATTCCAAGAGGTAAGTGCACGTAAACTCGTAGTAATTCCGCATGCGTAGGATTTACGTGAACTGTTTATATGCATGATTTATTGTTGAATTATTATTTGAATTAATATAGGATTAATTCATGCTAGTAATAATTGTTAGAATTAAATTTGTATTTAAATATTCATCCCGAATAGATTCAGGCAATTCGTTCCCCAACAGTCCCGTCATGAATGTTCCGTCAACGAACAACATCGGACGACAATTCAAAAATCCATTAATACATGTTTTATATGCCACAAACACACGTTCAAATCGATGTGTGCTATCATTCACTTCTAAGCTAACGACACTCCTCGGATTTTTTATTACAATAGCTTCACAGTACCATCTAAGGTCGTTATATGATTCATTGAATTTCCCAAAAACTGCACTCCTAGCAGCCTCAGCAGAACGATATCCTTTGTGGAATGGAATATCTAAACCATACCCATCTTTCAATATGTTCACAACATGCACACCGCCAAGGATAGGATTGTTCTTCACATTTTGTGAAACCAGGTCACACATAATTTTAGGCCCGAAACGTCTATTGTTCTTCTTGTTTACAAGTTGTCCAACACATTCGTGAGACATGTTTGCTTCTGAAATGATAAAGTAGTTAGACCCGGACTGGATCTTTGCCTTTATCAACCAATTGCATCTCTTGCCATCAATCGAATCCTCACCACATATCGCAGTTACATACTTGGCATCGTTCCTTTTGTATATAAAGTTGAATCCCATCTTGGTAGAATACTTAATTAGAGCCTTTCTAAATTCTACAACACCACCCCTAAAAATCTACCCAACACCACCATCCAGTAAATGTGCCCAATCATCAGAAAGTTTCTGCCTCTTTGAAACAGATGGGCAAACATCAAAAGATGGTATAATTCCTAATAGAGAATCACTTCCTAAACAGCCACCAACTGCCCCATCATCATCATCCAAATCAGAATCGACGACTTCACTATCTTGCAAACAAATCTCATTTGACCCTTGCACTCCAACATTGCTACATACACCACCAGAAATTGCCACATCATTTGCACAAAATTGAACCCCAATTATATTCTTACACTGTAATTCACAAATTGTCATCAAATTTCTAAAATCATCATCACTACCCAATGCCACGTCGGTAAAATCACCCACAGATGCAGAAAATGAGAGCTCCCTTGAAAGAAATTCGGGCGAACAGACGCATACCTAATTAACACTCCAGAAAAAACACCAATAGAAGCATTAAAAACGCAAATACCAGTAATCAGCTTGACTAATAGAATCAGAGCCACTTGACTACATGTAACTACAAAAATCAGCTTCTAAATTGTCCTTAATACACTTTGGGTAAAATACCAGTAATCAAATTGACTAAGAAATTCTGGCAAAAAAGACGCATACCTGATTTTTGAAATCGATGAAGGATGAAATAGCTTGTAGTGATATTAGCTTGCACCGATCACCGTGTTTCACGCTAATGATGATTGTCGAGTTCATCAGCTCGAATTTTGCTCAAAAGGATTCAAGAAATTTGACAAATGCCTTAAGAAATTGGGAAAACTTCTCCCCAATAGGAAGAACACAAGGAACCCAAAATACACAGTGATCGACTTGTATCTAATTTCGTCCCCAATCTGTAAAAATTTTGGAAGAATTTTCCAGAACTGATTTTCAAAACCCACCAGAAACTCGTTTCTGTGGGTATACCTAATATTTCCTTCAACAAATGAACCCATGCAATAAATGATATACCATATAATTTGAAATTCAAATTCGGATGAACAGTATATGACGGGACAATCTGATGATGATGAAACTTCTGCAGAGTTTACGGCGGCTTGGAAAACCAAGGATGGGGGAAGCTGAGCTTTGGGGATTCAATTAAGGGGTATTTGTGTCTTTCACCCTATATAGTTTGTATATTAATGTAATTGTAAAAAGCAAGTGTATGTAATAGTTAGTGTAACCAAAAACTCGTACCTAACTGTAATTTTTTCTAAAATTTAAATATCAAAGAGCTTTAAAATATTTATCTCAATAAACTAAAAATAATAATAATATCGTAAAGTTAATTAATTATATATATATATATATTGCTATTTTATAAAATTGTGGGGTATTACAGAATCGCCGAAAATGTTGAACTGAGGAATCACTGGAGAAAGGATTTCAAACAAGGGAAAATTAGTTGAGCAGGATAACCCAGATTTTATAGGAGAGGTTCGGACAGTGTTTTTATAATCGAGTCGGCGATCAAATCGGACTGAACACCGGTTGACAGTTTGACAGGTCGGCGGACCGTCGGTCCAACCGTTCAAATGACTCCTGCATATATTTTCTCAATATTTTATAATTTATATTAAAATCAATATTTATATATAATTTTATATTTGATTTTTGGGAATAAATTGAAGATAAATGTTGGTACGAGGGAGTGGAGAAATGAGAGGGTACGAGAGAAAATAAAGGAGAGAGAAGTTGAGACCAACTATTTTACTCCACTATGTCGATACCAAATTATAGGGCATCACATATCACAATTCAAATACATAACAGTAATATATAAGATCTAGAGTGAAAATTTTTATAATTGAAAAAAATTAAAAAAAATCGCTAATTATAACATTGAAAACGCTAGGGAAGTAAATTGCTGTCAATAGTCTATAGCCCAGCTGTAGACTACTGCATATTTCAATCAATAGACAAGGGTTTGACCCTTCTCAATTATAAATATTTTTTCCCATATTTTTTACTCCGCAAGTAAAAAAAAAAAAAACTGCTATTTTTTCGAAATCGAACCTGGGTCTTAAGGCTACTGTAGAAGCGAGCAAACCAATACAACACATTGAAATTTTTTTCCCATATTTTTTATTCTGCAAGAAATTAAAAAAAAAAGAAAAGAAAAGAACTGCTATTTTATCAAATCAAACCTGGGTCTTTAAGGCTACTGTAGAAGCGAGCAAACCAATGCAACACATTGAAATTTTGTTTTATGTATTTCTCATTAATTTATTTAACTTTATTTCAAAAGAAATACTGACAAAAAATATATTTACTCATATATAATATATTTACTCATATATAGTTAATGTCATGACAAGTCCATTGAAAGAATTGATGTACACATTTTGAATGTTCATCTCACTATAAAATTTACACACATACTCCACAAAATTTAAAGTAATTCTTGTCAAACGGTTTGCTCAAGTATATATTTTTTTAGTTAATAATTTTATAAAATACGAAATAATTAACACATAAATACGAGGACGCCATTTTCTTCTGGAAAAATAGTTTCGAGAGTTTTCCAATGTGTTTTCACCACATATTATTTTGAATAATAAAATAATATTTTTCTTCTAGTCGTTTTGAAAGCATTTCTTGTATCATAAATTCAAAACATAGCTAAAATGTAAGTTCTTAAGGGTTTTTAATTTAAAGGAAAGTAGTATTACACTCAAAACATAAACAGTATTATAGGAAAAATATAACAGTATTACATGAAAAAGTATAAAGTATTACATCCAAAATAAAAATAAATAAAAAATTTGAAGTGTATTAAATGAATAGATGAAACAATATTAAAATTCATAGTCAACAAGCATTAATGCCTTCGACTTTGATTTCAAATAGGACACTCAAGCAGTATTACAAAAAAAACATAACAGTATTATAAACAAACCATAACATTATTACATACAATAATATAACAGTATTACAACAAAAAAAACATAATGAAAATTACAATCTAAATATAAAAAAAAATTAGGTAAGTTAGGAAGGTTATCTAATCAAAACGGAATAGTATTAGATGTAAAACATAACAATATTATAATAAAAAAATAATTTTAAATATAATATATGTACAATTTGTAAACAGAAGTAATAATAAAAAATATTTCCTTATATACTTGAATCAACTAAATAACTAATTAATTCTATTTTTCATTCATCAATAAATTGTGAATGTAATTTATAAATAATTAAAATATATATATACCTAACTAAAATGATTAAGTAAAATTTATTATTTAGAAAGTTATAATTTTAAAATATTTAATGGGTTGTAGTATAGTGGTAAAGAAAATCTGTATTATTAAATTACATTTTTAATTAAAATTGAATAACTCTGGCTATTATATATAAAAACTCAATTTTAAAACATATGTTATTGTGGCAAAGTGGTTTAGCTATCTTCACAGCACTGCAGAGACAGACAGGTTTGAACCTTGCAAGGGGAGTTGATTGTCTTTCTACTATTAAATTATATTTTAATTAAAATAGAACAACATTAATTATTATACAGAAAAATTCAAAATTTAAAATAAAAGGGGAGTTGATTTGTTTTTCTATTATTAAATTACATTTTAATTAAAATAGAACGACATTAATTATTATACAGAAAAATTTAAAACTTAAAATAAAAGCGGTTGGGGTGGAGTGGGTTTGCTGTATTCTCGGTGCTCTCTAGATGTAGACTCAGGATCGAGACCTGCTATTGGCGTCTTTTACCTTTATTTTCTAAATAAAGTAATTTTCAAATATTTTCATGTATACAAATTTTTATACTAAACTTTGTCAATACATAAATAAAAGCAATGTTTTCAGAACCGGACCGGACCGGCCGGTTCGACAGGTTGAACCGGGAACCGGTCCTGGATCCGGTCCAATCGCCCCCTAAAAACCGTTTTACAGGTTGAACCGGTCAAAACCGGTTAAAACCGGCAAAACCGGAAAAAAAGCTGTCAAAACTTGATAAAACCGGTTATATGATGCTCGGACCTTCAAAATTGCCGGAGTACCGGTGTCGTACCAGATCTTCCATCTTCCATTTCAGAGACGAACACGACAATGGTTGTTCCAGTTCGATTGGACTTTTTTTTAGAAAAATAGAGAGTCGAAACTTGAAAAACGATGGAAATATGAAGATGAAATGTGAATCGTGGTTTTGGCAGCGAAGATATATCGGTAATCTGAGAATTTTTTCGTCAATGAAAATATGAAATGAAGCCGATGACACGAAAGGAGGAAGAAGATGGTGAACAGTTAATAAGATATGAATGAGGCGGCGAATTAGTAATTAGGGCTAGGAGGTCTATTGTGGCTTGGGGTATATTTTAATATATATATATATATATATATATATAGCATTGTTAATCCGGGCCGGGCTAAACGGGCCGGCCCGTTTAAACCTATTATATGCAGGGTTAGGGCCGAGCAATGGGAGGCCCGTTTAAAATCGGGCCTTTTTGGCCCGGACCAATTAGCCCGCGGGCTAAACGGGCTAGCCCGCGGGTTAACCGGGCCAACCCGTTTAGCCCGTTTATATTTATATATACTCAATTTTTTTATTTTTTTTATTTTTTCTAATTTTTTAATTAATTTTTTTTAAAGTGTTTTCACAAATTTAAATAAGGCAAAAATCAATTATGGCCAATCAATTACAAATTAAATATTTATATTTGATTTAGTCAATTAATAATTAATCCTCTCCAATTCAATATTTTTTACTTGATTTTGAATTTCTATTGAATTGAATAAATAAGTAAAATATTAATCCAATATAAAATAATAATATAATATTTTTATAAATTCTATTATGAAATTTGTTCATAATATGAAACTGATATCATTATAATTATAAATTAATATTATGGTATTAATTTATAAATGTGATGATACAAATTTTATATTATTAACTAATTTCATGGGAACTTTGCTCAATTATGTTATTAAAGATGATGGAAACTAATTTTATATTTTGAACATTTGTTATTAAAGATGATGGAAAGATCCGGATCGAAATTTTTGTCATTATGTAATGTTAATGTTTGAACTTTTTTTTTTTTTATTTTTTTCGGAGCCCGTTAGGTGGCCCGTTTAGCCTGTAACCCGCTAGGGTTAGAGTTAGGTCTCAACTATTAGAGGCCCGTTTAAAATGAACCGCTTAAGGCCCGGGACCGTTTGGCCAGAGTAGCCAGAGAGGGCTGGCCCTAATGGATTAGGGAAACTGTTTAACAATACTATATATATATATATATATATATATATATATATATATATATATATATATTTAAAACAAAATTAATTTCAATGAATGTGAAGGTCTGTGGGCTTGGGCTTTAAATTTTCCAATCTTTTTGTTAAAACGAATTTGCAATCCTTATCTTAAATAATCTTCTTATTACTTGTATATAAATTTTTAATTTCTTTTTGGATTCAATCAATCTTATATAATATTATTATAACTTATATATATTTATTTTATCATAGATATAAATATTATATATACATAGAAGATATTTAAAAAAATTGGTAGGAATCATTTTAATGGTTGAACCCCGGTCCAACCGATCCGACCGGTTAAACCGCTAACCGGTGTTCAGTCCGGTTTGATCTCCGGTTCGATTATGAAAACACTGAATAAAAGGGCCAAAACGTTATTAATGACCCAAATTTAAAAAAAAAGTAAACATATTACCAATAGTGCACGGAAATCTCTTGAATTAACAACTGTTGATATTCCTCGGGATAGCTTCTATCTTCAGATATTATATTCCCAAGAATCGGTAAAACTCACTTTGCAATATCACTTCCTCTCTCACCATATCAATTCCTTGGTTCATCTTCTCCACCATTTTTTCTCAATGTCGTTACCAAAGATCTCAATTCATCTCTAAATTATTTTTAACCTCTATAATATATAAGTAAATTTAAATCAGTTTTCTATATACGGTCATGTCTCTATATTGAAGAAAGCAACTATTCGAAAAAATACATAGAAAGCATATATGTTGGAGGACACCGTCGATGTGGGTGGGGATGCGGCCGGCGATGGCGGCTCCGTGGGTTGGACGCAGAGAACAACGAATTTTACTGAAGTGGCTCATATTTTTGTTCATGTGGGTTTTGAGTGTAAGTGAAAGCGGTCCGGTCCAAGCGGTTTACCGATTTTCCCGATTTTCTCCGGTTCTCAACGGTTCTACTCGGTCTAACCGTAAAAACGGTTATTTGGGGTTAATTGGACCAGTCCTCTGGTCGGTTCCTGGTTCAATCGGTTGAACCAACCGGTCCGGTCTAGTTCCAAAAACACTGGGCTCGGGGACAGCTTTGAATTTTTTTAAAAACCCACGCGAGGTCAAAATCAAATTAAACAAGAATTTATCGAGGAATGAACTACAAGCAGGCGCGTTGGATCAGTTGCGACGCTTCAGGGATGGGAATTACGTCGCACACGTCATCATTGCCAACCGCCCAAAAAGATCATATAAAGTAGTAAAAAATGGGCCCATAGAAATCTAAAAGAAGTCTTAATGGATATGTTAATTGATCTCATAGAAGGACCGATCCTAATTGTTGTTTAAACCTCTTGATTCAGTGGAATTTGGATTTGAACAGATGAACAGTCTGTACATGAATCTTGTGTTGGAAAAAATGAGCAGATAATAATACTCCTAGAATTTTTTGTTTTTAAGATTTTCTAATTATTAATATAATTTAGATTTTAGAATTTACTAGTTTAATATTTTAGAAAGTTATACTCCAGTACTTTATTTAAAAATATTATATTTATGCAGATTTTAAATAATTTTCATATTTTATGTGGTTAAAATTCTAATATATAATATTCTTAATGGTTTTTTTGATTAAATATTTTAGAATTATTATACATATTTTTCACCTTAATTAATTTTTCTAATTAACTTCATATTATTTTGAATTTAATTTTTTATTCCCACGTATAGTTGGGTTATTTAATTAAAACAAAAAGAGATCGCATGAGTGTTTATCCGTCCAAAATGAACATGAGTATTTCTTAATTAAAAAAAAGGTGAAATATTGAGGCATCGTAATTTTTACAGGTCGTGGGAAAGAAAAAAGTGTGTAAGTTATAAAAAAATATTAATTTAAAAACCAATAATACAAAGATAAAAAAAAATGGTAAAATTGCCAACGATTTCCCCATAAAAATACAAATACAATCAGAAACATTCTGAGCTAACAAATGAAACAAAAAGAATCAATTGGTTCTTGTGTTTCTCCTATATAACAAAATAATAAAAAAACTAACCCCTATGCACAGATGTGGTAAAGAAGAGTAAAACTCTAAGCAGAAGAAATAAACAATTGCCCCTACATGTTGATGGGCATACAAAGAAGTTGGAATCAATGTAACTAACAACGAGGAAGATCGATTGGAGGTGGTTCTAACGTTTGCAATTCACCAACACCATCTTCCACTAGGAACGCCATCGCCAATCCCCAGGTGATGTGTACATCCAAGTGGCAGTGCATAAGCCACACTCCTGTTCAATTGTAAATATTCAAGAACTTGTATATATATATATATATATATATATATATGTGTGTGTGTATATGAGGATATGATAAATATGCATGGTTGTGCTAACCTGGATTATCAGCGACAAATCTGATCACTGCCCATCCACCAACAGGTACACTTACTGTATTGCGAAGAGGTGGATCCACGAGATTAAACTTGCTAGTATCTCTTGTTGGATTGAAATTTCCGAATCCCTCACCAACAATGTAGAAGTCATAACCATGAAGATGAATCGGGTGGTTCTCAGCTGTGAATATACTTGTTCCCTGCAACACTATCTCTACTGTTTCCCCGTATTTTAACTTGTATACCTTTGTACCCGCAGCAGGCTGCCATAGTGATCGACTCACATTTCCAGTGTAATCAAATCGCAATGGTGGGTTCCCTGGAAAATCCGTTGTGAAAACTCCCGGAATACCCTGTTGATGTGCTTGAAGCAATGAAAAGTTGGATGGGAGAACGAATGATACATTGTTCATGCTTGCTGCAAATCGAGTTCCATTTGGGCCCTGACAGTTTCTAGCCCTTTTACCTGGGGGACAGTTGTTGAGTCCTAGACCAACTGTGAAGAAGAGATTATGATCAATTTTAGTGGGCACGGGTACTTTTCCTGGGCTTCTGAAGCTGGTAGTGAAGGTTGTGACTGTAGCTGTGTCATTAAAAGCAGGTAGTTTTGGCATAACAGGCTTGACTGAGGCACATGATTTGGAGGAGCAAGAGACGGATTCATATTCCAGGATGGCGGTAGTGGTGGTGTTATCGAAGGGTGCACCTTGAGCGCTGGCATAGGCACGTGCTGCAATGTAGTATCTATTGGGTGGCTGATCGGCGGTGATGAGAACATCGGTGGTTTGACCAGGTCCGAGCATGATTACTGAGGTGGTGAAGGGTTTCAGGTAAGAGGCATCGGCTCCGACGACTTTCATTTTGTGATTGGCAACTTTGAAAAACACTTCTTGATTGAGTGCAGAGTTTACAACTCTCACAAGATTTGTTTCTCCAGAGCCCACCGGAACTCTTATTGTATCTGTAAGAGAATGGTGAGGCATGTGTTAAATTTTGTCTTTAATTATGATTGATGTGTTATTATTTATTAAACATGAATATAAATAACTCTTTGGCCATTTTTTTTTGTCTTTTTTAACACAACAACCAACCTTTGGCAGAACAATTGTATAGATCACCAGGTTGACCGTTGATGGTGTAAGCATTCGAAATGTTAGGGGCGGCTCCTGTTCTTGTAGCTTCTTGCATAACATCAATGGGGTTTGCATCCCACCATTCACCTGATTTCCAATATCGTTTGAATTTATAAAAACATAACAATGGATAATATAATGATTTTTATATGAAGGTAGATGATTTGTTAATTACCAAGAAGAAGGGGAATTTCGCGTTTGGGCTTGGGGAATGGGTACGAGTCTCCTTCTTTGGGGCGGATGATCAAAGCCCCGTAAACAGTGGCTCTGAGCCATGAACTGTGGGCGTGCCACCAAAGAGTGCCCTCTTGGCCTTGGATGGTGAAGCGGTAAGTGTAACTTCCTCCAGGTCTGATTGGGCATTGAGTCACAAATGATGGTCCATCAGCCCATGCACTTCTCATTTGCCTCACTCCATGCCTACATATATTTTAATGATGGAACATAACTACTTTGATAAAATAACTAATATTTTTTAATGAAACAACTAATACTCTCCAATTAATAATTAAAAAGTTACCAGTGAATGGTAACGTTGTAACGTGCTTTGTTAACGACGTTGACGGCCAGAGTGTCGCCATTGTTAACTTCCAAGGTGGGGCCTGGAAACATCCCGTTCACAGTAATGGCATTGTGGGTTTTGCACAGCCTCTTCACTGGTGTTGCTTGTACCTGCATGCAATTTCATATTATTCATTAATTTATAATTTAAACATCCAAGCAAGACATATGAAAAGGAAAATTTAGTGACTTACAACAAATTGATGGTGGTGCACTTTTGCACTTGTTAAGGGCGCCAAAAGGAGAAAAATGGCCAAGAACCAAAAGGGGTTGTTTCTTAATACCTCCATTTTAGTCCTAATTACTCAATGAATATTATATGTTATATATTTTGGTTTTTGTGAAGAATAAAAGGAGCGGGCATCCTTTTATATATGCACAAGGGGGGGTTCTAACTTCTTAAGTTGGCAGGGGTTAGGTTTTGATTGATATTTTGGAAACTTAGTTGAACACCTTTGGTAGTAGTTGTTTTGTTACACCCACTGTCAAGTGTCAATTAATCATGTCAAATATTGGGTTTGTTCACATGTCTTTTTTCCTTAATTTTTCAACCATGAATGAGATCTAATGTCAATCATAATGCCTTGGAAACTCAATTTCAAGATGATGTTAACTAACAACCTATCTATTTTTAGTTATAGTACTAATGTGACGCAAAGTCAGAAGGGTTATTAATTGAATTAAATGCATATATTTTATTCGTCTTAAATTATTAATTTTTAATTTATTGATAATTTTTTTATTTATCTAGTAGGACCTTCTCATATATATTGGGATGCAACCGAGTCGAAAACATGCAAGATCGAACTCAGTTCAATTGTAAAATGTAGAGTTTACGAGTAGTTCGGTTCGCAAAATATTGAATAAAAGTTTATGAATCTGAAAAAATTGAATAAAAGTTTATGAATCTGAAAAAAGAGAAAATGTTCATAAATACTTTAATAAAATTTAATAATTATAAAAAACAATAGAAGTTCATAAATTTGAAAATAACAATGTGAGCTCATTACGCGGACTAAGGATGTATTTTAGAACACAGGTGAAAGGCTAGAAACGCTTATTTTTTCCAAAAATTGAATCACATTAATTTAAAAAATAAGCACTTCTACATCCATGCGTAGAGATTGAAAACACCCTTAAATCACTTTTCCGCTTTTTGGCCTCCTCATACATGGCTAGAGGATCAGTGCACCCACTTGGACATTTTAGAGCCACGAATGGTACTTTTACTTGGAGGCTTCAAATAACAATCAGAAATATGTGAAGTTGAACTCATTGAGTCCAATTTCTCACTAGCTCTATGCCATTATTTTACTGAAAATTTGTAAAAAGATAATTTTAATCGTTATGTTCTTCAAACTTAATTTTTTTCGTATTTTCTATGGTTGTTTTTCATCTTTTTATTCTCGGTATTTTATTAAATTCTGTAATGTTGTTTTGTTCATACAGTTAAAACAATTTTTTATAGGGTAACATAATTTTTGCTACTATAAGGACATATATGTCATGTGTTATTATATAAAGAAAAGTGTATTACTATTGTTAAAGTAACACATATAATTATCCATTTAGTAATACATACTTGTTTCTATATAACAAATGGATTTGAGAGCATATTTTTCTGTTTGGCATGCACAATTTTTTTTGGAAAGACCCGATTAGCCTGTGAATAGGAGTGGGAACATCCCAGAACATCCAACAGGGGCCTACGGACAGGTCTACTAAAGTTCGACTCGGTCTTTTTAACAAACGTGGCTTAGAACCTTTTCAAAAGTTTATTTATTTACACAGCCGGCTCATTTAAATTTATATATATATATATACACACATAATATTTCATGTATAAAATATTTAATATTCAATTATTATTTTTTATATTAATAAAATTATAAAAAATAATACTCCCTCCGTCCTGATTTTGATTATCCGCTTTCCATAAATAATCGTCCTAATTTTGTTTATCCATTTCCAAATAAGGCAATAAAGCAACATTCAATACTATTTAATACTATTATTTCTCTCTACCAAAACCTCTTTACACCATTTAATACTATTATTTCCCTCCACCAAACTCATTTTACCCACTTTACACCATTTAATATTATTATCTCCTATTTTTTCTTAATCTCCGTGTCTACAGTAAATGGATAATCAAAAATAGGACGGAGGGAGTATATATTTATATGAACTATTCAATTAAGTAAATTTAATCATTAATAAATTTTATATCTTGCTAAAATTAGAATAAATTAACGGATCTTATTACCAAAAATATTAGTATAATTTTTAAAATTTATATATATTAAGGTTAAATAGACTTAAAAAAAAGTTTAAACTATTTTAAAAATCTACTAATTAAGAAGCCTCTTACAGGTAAGAGGTCATATTTGGGCCTAACACCTATATACTAGATCTATACCTTTTAACGAGAAGTCTAGCTCGGCCCGACCTATTCCCACCTCTACTCATGAAGGATTCATGATTTTTTTTATCCTTTCTTAAGTTTTCGACCAGGGAGATTACCTTTCTATTTTTGTCTAAAATTTGAAATGCAATTAATTAATATTGTGGTGTGCAAAAAGTGGTTAAGAGATGACCTGGAGTTCAACGGAGATTTGTACGTTGAATGTTGAAAAATCCTTCGAACTTTGACCATGGTAAAGTTTCCAATGCCACGTGCTTGCCTGAAAAACACGCCGGGGGAGGTCCCGACGCGGGTCCTCCAACGCTCAAGTCAGTAATGATTATCAAATAAATCGTATGGAATAATCAAATGAAGTGTATAAGTAAATTAAGTGCTTGTGTGTGTTTTGTGATACCTGGATGGGCTATTTATAACCCCTCCAGACGGGAGTTCTTCTTCTTCCTCCACTCTATCCACGTTCTGTCTCATACCTGCCATCTCCTCTCCTCCTTTCTCGGAACTGCTCCATGATACCACGTTCTTCTTATTTACGTCGGTTGCTATCTGAGCCATCCATCATAATCTAATGGTTCTCCACTCTTCCTGTGCTTTTTAACTTCTTTGTTAGTAGTCCCTTAAATATCAGAACTGCCTCCCGAGATCCGCTTTCACCACGTCCCTGTCTATCTTCAGCCTTCATCAATTATCCCATTTAATCCCATGGATATCTCATTCTCTAACAAACCTCCTCCAGCTTGGGCTATTCTTTATGGACTTGCTCGATGCATGCCCATTCTCCTAACTTGGTTTACTCTCTATTGGGCTTTATTCTAATCTGGGCCTTTTACCCAAACTCGGCAAATACCAGGATCCTGTGCCTTGTGGCCGTGGTTAGGCTCCTTCTTTTATCGATATGTATTACTTTTAAATGGTCAAAGGTACACATGTCACTTCCTTATTGGTCGACATAAATATACCTGTTGGGGTTATACTGAAAAGTATGCTTTTACTTTGTATAATCAAACTGAAGTTTCTTATTTATTTACTGAAATAAATTATTTAATCACTGTTGCATTAAATATGAATGAATGTTATATATGTTTATTGCAAACCCGTTCAATAAGACAGTACGCATTACGTTGGAGTTAATTTGCTGATACTCGATCACTGAAGATCAAATTAACAGCCCTCGTAATTAAGTATAAATTCACAACCCAGATGGAAATGAACGAACCATTATGAATGATTGAAGTGTGAGACTCAGATTGACCTGTCTTGACCAAGGGATCACACTAGCGCATTTAGGTGCGCTGAATGAGGACCTACAGGAGTACAAATTCTTCGGTACTGAATATACAAGAATTAGACCTCAGTGGTGCGTTGTTTCTTAATCTCTGTCTCTTAAATAGGATCGTGTGAAATTAATAACTATTGCTTTGACTTATGATGGAAAGAGAGTCAATGCGATTCGATACCTTATATCTTGGGCAATATTATTAATCACATGACGATTGCTGACATTTAATACGGAGAATCGCGTGCAAGTACGTCTTGCTTGATTTGTCCCCTTGGTGGGCTCATATCCTTTATCATGCCAAATCTTGCAAGTGAAAATTTATTTTCGGCATGGATAATAATGTTGAGTTGTCTTTACTCCAAGGACAAAGATATTAATTATATAAAGCTTGTTCAGTGGCTTAATTAATTAATGGACTAAGATAATCTTAAACACGGGAAATAATGACCGGGAACCATGTTACATGTGAAATCATAATATGGGTTAAGATGGATAGTTCAATATTAATTTTATAGTTGAGTAAATTAATATTAATGGACTTGAATAATATTTGGCCCAAAATATTATAACTTCATAGTCCATTGGAGGTCCAATCTTAACTCTCCTAAAGGCCCCCCAAATAGCCCAAAATAAAGTCCAATTAATGAGAGAGAGAAAAAAATATTCTTGCTAAATTTTCAAGCTATAATTTTCGAAAATTTGTATAAATATAGGAAGGAAAGATTGTCTTGATTTTCTTGTATGTATTTTATGAAAAGAGATAATTATTGTAGGGATACATAATTATCCCATAAATTCAAAAGTCAAATCTTGACTCCTTATTTATTGTAATTTTCTAAATATATAGGTAGAAGAGGGGAAATAGATTTTTATGGAAAATTTAATTAAGGAGAAAAGAATATAGGAGATATATTCAAGATTTCTTGAAGTCGAAAGGCTGAAAATGATCTAGGGAACACCCGTAAGGGATCACATTCTCAAAATCAGACGCCATTTTGAAAAACTTGCTTACCTTGGTGCACGATACGATGATGAGGCTCAAATCCAATTCTTGTTCCTAACTCTTCCAAGGAGCTTTAATGAGTTCTATTGTAATTTTGTGATGAGCGATCACATGTTTACCATAGATACCCTACAAGAGATCTTGGAGACGGTAGAGAAACACTTGGGACAAGAAGACGAAGCTTTGGTGACTAAGAAACTGCTCTCAAAATCTAGGTCAAAGGAAGGCAAGATTGAGAAGGAGATGAATAGTCTGATCCAAAGCAAGGCCACAAAAGAAAAGGGTAAGAAAGCAAGTTGGTTGAAAGTCCAGAAGACACCAAAAGGAAAATGTTTTAACTGTGGAGAAAAATGACATTGGAAGTCGGCATGTTCCAAACCCAAAAGGAATGGAAAGAAAGGTAATTCACACTCACTAGTTGTTGAAACTTATTTGGCGGAGTATGCTACTCATTCGTGGGTATTGGATACTGTTGGGGAATAGGTTGCACAGATCTATTCGGGGTGAATATTTAAATACAAATTTAATTCTTTAATTATTACTAGCATGAATTAATCATATATTAATTCAAATAATAATTCAACAACATATCATGCATATAATTAATTCACGTAAATCCTACGCATGCGGAATTCTACGAGTTTACGTGAACGTACCTCTTGGGATGGCAGTGATCTGGCTGATTAGACTAACCAAAAGAACTTCCCAAGTATTCCCTTAATCCTTGCTCGACAATCCGATGGAAGGATACTCGCGAACAATTAACAAAAGGAAAAAATAAATTTTGTTGCACCACCTTTTGTGGATTTACTAATTTTTCCAGCACATGGAATTATACTTGGGAATGAAAGAATCATCCCCTATTTATAGGTGAGAGGTGGTCGAAATTTTTGATGAAAAATCAATGTGGGAAAAGACTTTTCTTGATCACCAAGAAATCTTGAATATATCTCCTATATTCCTTTTCCCATAATTAAAATATTCCCCAAAAAATCCCACCTCCTCAAATTATGGAATTTTCGAAAAATATAGTCTTGCAAGATTCCAAGATTTGGACCTTCTTGAATTTATGAGATATTCTTGTATTTCAAGAAATACATATCTTCCATAATATCTTTTCAAGAAAATCAAGAAAATCTTTCTTGCCCTATATTTTCTAATTTTCGAAAATATCATCATGAGTAACCAAGTGGGAGATTTCTTGAATTTAATGAGATAATCTTGTATTCCAAGAATACATATCTTCATTCCATAACAAAATTCAAAGAAAATCTTTCTCCCTACCTTACCCATAATTTTCGAAATATTTAGGAAAAATTAAGCAACAATATTTATTTTATTTTAATCACATTTTCAGTTAATGGACTATATGTTGGGCTACTCAGGGGGCCTTTAGGAGAATTAAGATTGGATCTTCTAATGGACCTTGAATATCTAATATTGAGCCACAATATAATTCAAGCCCATAAATATTAATTAATCCCACTACATAATTAAATTTTGCACTATCTATCTTAACCATTATTACAGTCAATATGGCTCCCGATCATTATTTCCCGTGTTTAAGATTATCTAGCCCATTAATTAATTCAAGCCACTGAAATAGCTTTCCATTAATTAATATCTTTTATCCTTGGTCAAGGAACGGTTCAACATTATTATCCATACCGGAAACTAATTCCACTTGCAAGATTTGGTATGATAAAGCTTATGAACCTCCAAAGGGGTAAATCAAACAAGCGTACTTGCACTCGATTCTTCGTATTAAATCTTAGCAATCACATGTGACTAATAATATTGCCCAAGATAAAAAGTATTGAATCTCATTGATTCGCTACCCATGATAAGTCAAAGCAATAGTTACCAATCCCACGTGATCCTATTTAAGGGACGAAGGTTAAGAAATAACGAACCACTGAGGTCTAATTCTTCCTTGTTCAGTTCTGAAGAATTTATCCTCCTGTAGGTCCTATTCAGTGCATCAGTCATGCACTAGTGTAATCTCTTGGTCAAGACAAGCCAATCTAAGCCTTACACTTCGACCTTTCACGATGGGTTGTTCATTTCCATCTAGGTCGTGAATAACGATTTTTTTAGTTACAAGGACCGTTAATTTAATCTTCTCGTGATCCGGTATCACTAAATTAACTACAATGTAACACGTCGACTTATTGAACAGATTATCACGAAGAAATATATGTAACATTCAATAATATTTAAAGCATCGATGATAAACAACTTATTTCAAGAAATAAGTCCGAAATTGATTTCGATTATACAAAAGTAAAAGCATACTTTCCAAAGATAATCCCAACAGAATCACGGGATCCATCGATCATGTATGTTTCACATTGCGGGTTTCAAGCGGACCCGACGACTAAGTGAGAGTGAGATCCTCATCACGCTTAGGCGATCTTCTAGAGTGACAAAATGAAGCGATGGGGGAGAAGTTCACCGTCCTTTGGCGACCTGACGTTAATTTTAAGAGATGTTCTTTATGTTCCCGCCGGAAAAACCTATTTCTATTTCTAAATTGTTTATCGATGGATATTCTGCTCGTTTTAATAAAGATGTTCTTGTTTTTAAATAGCGATGTGATTATCCGTCGTGGAACTTTGAGGAACAATCTCTATATTATTAATCGTGCACATCACTCACAAAAATGCATCCTATAACACATCTACTATTTCTTGTAAACGAAAAGCTCTAGGGCCGACGTGAACGAGACACTTTTTTTGGCACCTAAGATTAGGTCATATTAACCCAAAAAAAGGATTCAAAGGTTGGTGAAAGATGGTTCTTTGGGGTCTCTCCAAATTGAGCCATTTCCGACTTGCGAATCGTGCTTGGAAGGTAAAATGACCAACAGGCATTTGGAGCCAAGGGGCTTAGAGCTAAAGAAGTGTTAGATAGCGTTCACACCGATATGTGTGGTCCAATGCAAATCAAAGCTAAAGGTGGCTACGAGTATTTCGTTACTTTTATCGATGATTACTCACGCTATGGATACATTTTTCTAATGAAGCATAAATCTGAGACCTTTGATAAATTCAAAGAATTTAAGGCTCAAGCAGAGAATCATAAGGGAAAAAGTATCAAGTTTCTACGATCTGATCGTGGAGGCGAATACCTCAGAGATGAATTTTTTAACTACCTATCGGAAGTGGGGATTACATCGCAGTTGACTGCACCCGGTACCCCTCAACAAAACGGGGTTGCAGAACGAAGGAATAGAACGCTTTTAGAAATGGTAAGGTCAATGATGAGTTATGCGGATTTACCAAAATCGTTCTGGGGTTACGCATTAGAAACAACGGCTTATATTCTGAACCTAGTGCCATCCAAATCGGTACCTAAAACCCAAAGAGAATTGTGGACGGGGCGCAAGCCCAGTTTTGGACACATCAAGATCTGGGGGTGTCCGGCATATGTGCTAGACAAGGAAGCCGATAAATTGGA
This sequence comes from Stenogyne calaminthoides, assembly GCA_037126765.1. Classification (NCBI taxonomy): domain Eukaryota; kingdom Viridiplantae; phylum Streptophyta; class Magnoliopsida; order Lamiales; family Lamiaceae; genus Stenogyne; species Stenogyne calaminthoides. Next base: position 25,702,095 of record JBBCBC010000016.1, read on the forward strand.
TGCACGTTTGGAATTAAGTATGTTCATAGGGTACCCCGAAGGAACTAAAGGATGCATGTTCTATGGTCCCGAAGATCAAAAGGTGGTAATCAGTACCCACTTTAAATTTTTGGAAGAAGACTATATGAACAGTCGAAAGCCTAGAAGTGAAATTACCTTAGAAGAACTTAGGGGGCCGACTCCATTGCCAACTATCAAAAATGATATACCAAATGTCAAGCCTACACAACCGGAACCTCGTCTTAGTGGGAGGGTTATTAAACAACCCGAGAGATTCTTGGGGATCGGAGAGTCTTCGGACTTGATCTCCGCAGAAGAATCAGATCCATGGTCCTACAACGAGGAGATCCAAGACAAATATTCTCAATCTTGGCAAACAGCATTGGAAGCCGAGATGGGTTCAATGGATCACAACAAGGTGTGGGAGCTAGTCGAACCACTTGATGGGGTAAAACCCATCGGATGCAAGTGGGTATACAAGAGAAAAAGGGGACAGGACGGAAGGGTTGAAACCTTCAAAGCAAGACTTGTGGCGAAAGGGTACACTCAGAAAGAAGATATCGATTATGAGGAAACTTTTTTGCCCGTAGCCATGCTCAAGTCCATCCGCATTCTCTTGTCGATTGCTGCGCATCTAGATTTTGAGATCTAGCAAATGGACGTCAAGACAGCTTTCCTAAATGGAAATCTTGATGAAGAAATCTATTTGCAACAACACAAAGGCTTCATTGAAAAAGGTCAAGAGCATCTGGTTTGCAAGCTCAGGAAGTCCATTTATGGACTGAAGCAAGCATCCCGAGCTTGGAATCAGTGTTTTGATCAAGTTATAAAATCCTACGGATTCGATCAAAACGAATTTGAAAGTTGTGTCTATAAAAAGCGTGACAGAACTGCATTGGTATTTTTGGTACTATACGTGGACGACATTCTGCTCATCGGAAACGATGTAAAGGTGTTATCAGACGTAAGGGCATGACTGTCAAAACAGTTCGATATGAAGGACTTAGGGGAAGCCGGTCACATCCTAGGGATCAAGATCACTCGAGATCGCAGGAAAAAAATGATCGGGCTTTCGCAAACCTCATACATAGACACTATTTTGAAGCGCTTCAGCATGCAGGATTCCAAGAAAGGCTTTGTGCCCTACAGACACGGGATCCATCTATCCAAAGAGATGTGTCCCAAGACACAGAAAGAGATAGATGACATGAAGGGCATCCCTTATGCTTCGGCTGTGGGAAGCCTCGTGTATGCAATGCTGTGTACGAGACCGGATATCTGCTTTGCCGTAGGCATGGTGGCAAGGTATCAAAGTAACCCTAGGAAAGAGCATTGGACTGTAGTAAAGAACATTCTGAAGTACCTGAAAAGGACACGGGACAGAATGTTAGTTTACAAGTCAGATAGTCTAATCCCCATCGGTTACACGGACTCGGATTTCCAATAAGATGTTGACTCCAGAAAGTCTACCTCGGGTAGTGTGTTTTGCATGGGGGGGGAGCCATGACATAGAGAAGCGTAAAGCAGAAATGCATCGAGGATTCTACCATGGAAGCCGAATACGTTGCTGCTTGTGAAGCAGCGAAGGGTTTGGCTCAAGAACCTCCTAGTGGACTTGGACGTCATCCCGAATTTGCCCAACATGGTCACGATTTACTATGATAATGCCGGAGCAGTTGTAAATTCGAGGGAGCCGAGAGCCCACAAGGCCAGCAAACACATTGAAAGAAAATACTATCCCATACGAGAAATCGTTAAGAGAGGAGACATTGAGGTGGCTAAGATTGCATCGGAAGACAACCTAGCAGATCCATTCACATAGGGTCTGCCTCAGAGTACATTCGAGAGACATGTGGAAGGAATGGGTGTCAAGGACGTTGTCAATCTGCTTTGAGTATAAGTGGGAGAAATATTATTAGGTTCGTGTAGGGTGACATTAGATGTCACATAGAACACGAGACATGTTGTAGTATACTTAAAAGCAGACTTTGAGTATAAGTGGGAGATTGTTGGGGTTATACTGAAAAGTATGCTTTTACTTTGTATAACCAAACTGATGTTTCTTATTTATTTACTGAAATAAATTATTTAATCACTGTTGCATTAAATATGAATGAATGTTATATATGTTTATTGTAAACCCGTTCAATAAGACAGTACGTATTACGTTGTAGTTAATTTGGTGATACTCTATCACTGAAGATCAAATTAACAGCCCTCGTAATTAAGTACAAATTCACAACCCAGATGGAAATGAACGAACCATCATGAACGGTTGAAGTGTAAGACCCATATTGGCCTGTCTTGAACAAGGGATCACACTAGCGCATTTAGGTGCGCTGAATGAGGACCTACAGGAGGACAAATTCTTCGGTACTTAATATACAAGAATTAGACCTCAGTGGTGCGTTATTTCTTAATCTCCGTCTCTTAAATAGGATCGTGTGAAATTAATAACTATTGCTTTGACTTCTTGAATTTATGGGATAATTATGTACTCCTACAATAATTATCTCTTTCCATAAAATATCTACAAGAAAATCAAGACAAACTTTCCTTCCTCTTATCCACATATTTTTCGAAAATATAAGCATGGAAATATAGCAAAATATTTTATTCTCTCTTTCATTAATTGAACTTTATTTTGGGCTATTTGAGGGGCCTTTAGGAGAATTAAGATTGGACCTTCAATGGACTATGAAACTTTAATATTTCGGGCCAAATATTATTCAAGTCCGTTAATATTAATTTATTCCACTATAAAATTAATATTGAACTATCCATCTTAACCCATATTACGATTTCACATATAACATGGCTCCCGGTCATTATTTCCCGCGTTTAAGATTATATTAGTCCATTAATTAATTAAGCCACTGAACAAGCTTTATATTAATTAATATCTTTGTCCTTGGAGTAAAGACAGCTCAACATTATTATCCATACCAGAAATAAAATTCCACTTGAAAGATTTGGTATGATAAAGGTTCTGAGCCCACCAAGGGGACAAATCAAGCAAGACATACTTGCACGCGATTCTCCGTATTAAAAGTCAGCAATCGTCATGTAATTAATAATATTGCCAGAGATATAAGGTATCAAATTGCATTGACTCTCTTCCCATCATAAATCAAAGAAATAGTTATTAATTTCACACGATCCTATTTAAGGGACGGAGATTAAGAAATAACCCACCACTGAGGTCTAATTCTTGTATATTCAGTACCAAAGAATTTGTCCTCCTGTAGGTCCTCATTCAACGCACCTAAATGCGCTAGTGTGATCCCTTGGTCAAGACAAGCAAATTTGGGTCTCACACTTCAACCGTTCATGATGGTTCGTTCATTTTCATCTGGGTTGTGAATTTGTACTTAATTACGAGGGCTGTTAATTTGATCTTCAGTGATCGAGTATCACCAAATTAACTACAACGTATTACGTATTGTCTTATTGAACGGGTTTACAATAAACATATATAACATTCATTCATATTTAATGCAACAGTGATTAAATAATTTATTTCAGTAAATAAATAAGAAACATCAGTTTGGTTATACAAAGTAAAAGCATACTTTTCAGTATAACCCCAACAATCTCCCACTTATACTCAAAGTCTGCTTTTAAGTATACTACAACATGTCTCGTGTTCTATGTGACATCTAATGTCACCCTACACGAACCTAATAATATTTCTCCCACTTATACTCAAAGCAGATTGACAACGTCCTTGACACCCATTCCTTCCACATGTCTCTCGAATGTACTCTGAGGCAGACCCTATGTGAATGGATCTGCTAGGTTGTCTTCCGATGCAATCTTAGCCACCTCAATGTCTCCTCTCTTAACGATTTCTAGTATGGGATAGTATTTTCTTTCAATGTGTTTGCTGGCCTTGTGGGCTCTCGGCTCCCTCGAATTTACAACTGCTCCGGCATTATCATAGTAAATCGTGACCATGTTGGGCAAATTCGGGATGACGTCCAAGTCCACTAGGAGGTTCTTGAGCCAAACCCTTCGCTGCTTCACAAGCAGCAACGTATTCGGCTTCCATGGTAGAATCCTCGATGCATTTCTGCTTTACGCTTCTCTATGTCATGGCTCCCCCCCCATGCAAAACACACTACCCGAGGTAGACTTTCTGGAGTCAACATCTTATTGGAAATCCAAGTCCGTGTAACCGATGGGGATTAGACTATCTGACTTGTAAACCAACATTCTGTCCCGTGTCCTTTTCAGGTACTTCAGAATGTTCTTTACTGCAGTCCAATGCTCTTTCCCAGGGTTACTTTGATATATTGCCACCATGCCTACGGCAAAGCAGATATCCGGTCTCTTGCACAACATTGCATACATGAGGTTTCCCACAGCCGAAGCATAAGGGATGCTCATCTATCTCTTTCTGTGTCTTGGGACACATCTCTTTGGATAGATGGACTCCGTGTTTGTAGGGCACAAAATCTTTCTTAGAATCCTGCATGCTGAAGCGCTTCAAAATAGTATCTATATATGAGGCTTGCGAAAGCCCGATCATTCTTTTCCTGTGATCTCGAGTGATCTTGATCCCTAGGATGTGACCGGCTTCCCCTAAATCCTTCATATCGAACTGTTTTGACAACCATGCATTTACGTCTGATAACACATTTACATCGTTTCTGATGAGCAGAATGTCGTCCACGTATAGTACCAAAAATACCAATGCAGTTCCGTCACACTTTTTATAAACACAACTTTCAAATTCGTTTTGATCGAAACCGTAGGCCTTTATAACTTGATCAAAACACTGATTCCAAGCGCGGGATGCTTGCTTCAGTCCATAAGTGGACTTCCTTAGCTTGCAAACCAGTTGCTCTTAGCCTTTTTCAATGAAGCCTTCGGGTTGTTGCATATAGATTACTTCGTCAAGATGTCCATTAAGGAAAGTTGTCTTGACGTCCATTTGCTAGATCTCAAAATCTAGATGCGCAGCAATCGACAAGTGAATGCGGATGGACTTGAGCATGGCTACGGGCGAAAAAGTTTCCTCATAATTGATCCCTTCTTTCTGAGTGTACCCTTTCGCCACTAGTCTTGTTTTGAAGGTTTCAACCCTTCCGTCAGGTCCCCTTTTTCTCTTGTATACCCACTTGCATCCGATGGCTTTTACCCCATTAAGTGGTTCGACTAGTTCCCACACCTTGTTGTGATCCATTGAACCCATCTCGCCCATTGTTTGTTTGCGAGATTGAGCATCTTTGTCTCGGATCGCCTCGTTGTAGGACCACAGATCTGACTCTTCTGCGGAGATCAAGTCCGAAGACTCTCCGATCCCCAAGAATCTCTCGGGTTGTCTGATAAACCTCCCACTACGACGAGGTTTTGGTTGTGTAGGCGTGACGTTTGGTATATCATTTTGTACATTTGGCAATGGAGTTGGCCCCATAAGTTCTTCTAAGGTAATTTCACTTCTAGGCTTTCGACTGTTCATATAGTCTTCTTCCAAAAATCTAAAGTGGGTACTGATCACCACCTTTTGATCTTCGGGACCATAGAACATGCATCCTTTAGTTCCTTCGGGGTACCCTATGAACATCCTTAATTTCGAACGTCGTCAATTTACCGGCTTCCTTGTCTAGCACGTGCGGACACCCCTGCATCCCGATGTGTCCGAAACTGGGCTTGCGTCCCGTCCACAATTCTCTCGGGGTTTTAGGTACCAATTTGGATGGCACTAGGTTCAGAATATAAGTTGTTGTTTCTAATGCGTAACCCCAGAACGATTTCGGTAAATCCGCATAACTCATCATTGACCTTACCATTTCTAAAAAGCGTTCTATTCTTCGCTTACGCAACCCCATTTTGTTGAGGGGTACCGTGCAATCAATCGATGCAATCCCCACTTCCGATAGGTAGTTCGAAATTCATCACCGAGGTATTCGCCTCCACGATCGATCGTAGAAACTTGATACTTTTTTCCTTATGATTCTCTGCTTGAGCCTTAAATTCTTTGAATTTATCAAAGGTCTCAGATTTATGCTTCATTAGGAAAATATATTCGTAGCATGAGTAATCATCGATAAAAGAAACAAAATACTCGTAGCCACCTCTAGCTTTGATTTGCATTGGACCACACACATCGGCGTGAATGATTTCTAAAACTTCTTTAGCTCTAAGCCCTTGGCTCCAAATACCCTCTTGGTCATTTTTGCTTCCAAGCATTCGCGGGTCGAAATGGCTCAATTTGGAGAGACCCCCAAAGCTCCATCTTTGGAGAACCCCAAATGACCTACCATCTTTCACCAACCTTTGAATCCTTTTCACCAAACCTGAGTTAATATGACCTAATCTTTGGTGCCAAAATGTTGGGGTTATCTTGAAAAGATATGCTTTTACTTTGTATAACCAAAGTTCTTTCTTATTTATTTTTTGAAATAAATTATTTAATCATTGTTGCATTAAATATGAATGAATGTTAAGATTTATTGGAGTCAAGATTTGACTTTCGAATTTATTGGATAATTAATTTATTGATACCCAATAATTATCTCTTTCCATAAAATATCTACAAGAAAATCAAATTCCTCTCCAGATGGAAATATCCACATATTTTTCAAAATATAAGCATGGAAATATAGCAAAATATTTTGACCAAAGGGATCATTAATTGGACTTTATTTTGTTTATTTGAGGACCATTAGGAGAATTAAGATTGTACCTTCAATGGACTATGAAAAATTAATATTTCGGCCAAATATTATTTTTCCATTAATATTAATTTATTCCACTATAAAATTAATATTGAACTATCTATCTTAACTCATTGATTTATGATTTCACATATAACATGGCTGCGGTTCGATTTCCCGCTTAAGATTATATTAGTTCATTAATTAATTAAGCCATTCTTGACATTATCTTATATTAATTAATATCTTTTTTTTTGATTTGTAAAGATAAATTTCAACATAATTATCCATACCGAAAATAAATTTCCACTTCAAGATTTGGATAATAATGTTTCTCGTTGCCTTTACCAAGGACAAATCATATTAAGACGATATAAACGCTTGTTCTCTCAGATAATGTCAATTAATGGATAATTAATAATATTAAAAGATATAATGTATCGAATCGCATGACTATATTCCCATCATAAATCAAAGCAATAGTTATTAATTTCACATATCCTATTTATAGTGGAATAAATTAAGAAATAATGGACTTAGGTCTAATTTTTGTATATTATTAAAGACCAAAGTCCAAAGAATTTGTCCTTCAGAATTCCTCATTCAACGCACCATATAAATGCAAGAAAATAAAGATCCATTTAATCAAGACAAGTCAATCTTTTCTCACACTTCAACCGCTCATGATGGTTCGCTCATTTTCATCTCTGTTGTGAATTTGTACTTAATTTTTCTTTTCATCATAATTTGATCTTCAAGATAATTATTTTATCACCAAATTAACTACAACGTAATAATGCATCGCCTTATTGAACGGGTTTGCAATAAACATATATTACATTCATTCATATTTAATGCAACAGTGATTAAATAATTTATTTCAGTAAATAAATAAGAAACTTCAATTTGGTTATACAAAGTAAAAACATATTTTTCAGTATAACGCCAACACCTTAAATATCGAAACTGCCGCCCGAGGCCCGCTTTCTCCACGTCCCTATCTATCTTCAGCCTTCATCAATTATCCCATTTAATCCCATGGATATCTCATTCTCTAACAAACCTCCTCCAGCTTGGGCTATTCTTTATGGACTTGCTCGATGCATGCCCATTCTCCTAACTTGGTTTAATCTCTATTGGGCTTTATTCTAATCTGAGTCTTTTACCCAAACTCGGCTAATACCAGGATCCTGGGCCTTGTGGCCGTGGTTAGGCTCCTTCTTTTATCAATCTGGACTACTTTTAAAGGGTCAAAGGTACACATGTCACTTCCTTATTGATCGACATAAATATTCTCCATCATATTGTATGGGAGTGTACTTCTTACTTAAATCTTCAAATCAATATAATCATGTCACCTTCTTTAACATTATATAATCATTACACCTACCATTCAAGATCAATAAAATGTGAATTGAAATTTCATGCAGGAAGAAGATTCATGTGTTTGATTTGGCAAAATGTGCGTTGGAAGATTTGAAAGGCGTAACGTGACTCCTCTTTCTCTAAAGTTGGGGGAAGATATTAAGTGAATGTTTGCAAACTCAAGTTATAGCTTAAAATCACTTAGTCAAAATTATTTTTGAAGTGTTTGCAAACTCGACTCAATTCTTCAAAGCCATTAAAAACAGATTCATAATTTGAAGTGTTTGCAAACTCAACTCAATTCTTCAAAGCCCTTAAAAACAGATTCTTCAACGTGGTAGGGTACCAATTTCCATTTGCTTAAATTTGATTCTCTTTACTTTATTAAATAATATTACGAATTTATCCTCAATTTTATTATATAATATTATACAAATGACCAACTTTAGAGGATGCTCTTGTAATATAATGTTACAAAGAAAATAATTTATTTTGCAAACACTCCAATTTAAGTGAAAGAATTTAAAAGTACTTTGTTTAAAAACACTACCCACTTTCAATTATACTATAAAAATCAATTTTAATCACTTCGGAAGAAGCATTATTATTTGCAAACACACTCGAAGTTGAGTTCGATCGTAAAAATGGATTCAGGTTCATTATCTTGAATGATTGGTGTATTCATCCTTTGTTTCATGATAAATTGTAGATAATTTCTCCGGCTCAAACTCTGAATACATCTAACTTTGTCCGATCAAAAAAAAAAAAAAAACAAATAACATCTAACTTTGCCCGATCAAAAAAAAAAAATTGTGTATCCTCGTACTCTTATTTATTTATTTATTTATTCTTTTTTACCTTTTAAAAAAAAAGAAGGGGGTAGGGGGGGGGTTGGCGCGGAACATTAACAATAAAAGCTCCTTATTTTGTCGATTAAAATCAATTCAAGGATTAATCATTTATCTAATTTATTCTTGTTCTGAAAAATCCGAGTTAGATGAGGTGGGATGATAATTTATTAATTAATATAAGTCGATGGAAAAGTCTTGGTTTGGTTAGTTAGCTAGGTTACATTAATTAATATTGACAACAGATAGATATGATTGGGTTGTATAAACATAAACAGCAATTTAGTTAGAGAAGTTCATAACGACAAGTAAATTAACTAAAGTACAGTTGAATTAGGTTGAAATGTAGAGACTTTAAACTTTTAATTTAATCTTGTTATCTCATCAAATATATTTTTATGATAAAATCTTGAAATGGTTCACTTGAGTTCGTCTCCCATGAACAAGTTTCATAATATAAAATTGAATTGGTTGACTCATTTCACTCATTTCAACATACTTTTATAACCTACTAAAACTTAACCCGTATCATACCCTAGGTAGTTTCACATTCTCATGAATTAAAAATTAATTTCATAGTATATATAAAATTTGGTCACTTTAGAGTTTGTCGAATTACAAACTAACACAAATTAATACTTAATTTATTGGACAGAACTGGAATTTAAATTCATCTCAATTTATTTGATCAGACCTTTTTTTAAGTACTTTCTCTTGTGGTAGTTCAAATTTTGGTGTATCAATGTGTATTTGATATTACATACAGTTTAGTTATATTAGTATCATTGCATCTGAAAATTAATTACTATAATTAATTGATGAGTAAGTTTTCGATTAAATTTATTCATAATATAAAATTTATATCATTATACTTGTAAATTGATACCACTACACTTATCAATTGATATCATTATACTTATACACTAAGATCATAATATTAAATGTTATTGATATTAGTTGATAAGAAAAGATATATATTAAAAGTATCCTAATTGATAACCTGAAATAGATATATTAATTCTTTTCGGTGGTGTTTGTTTTCAGCCGGGGAGGTCCGGGTGGGGAATGAGCCTCCCCCCGTCCCGTCCACTTTTTGAATTTTCACATCTCATCCTCCATTCAAATACGCATCCACCCCTATTATACATCTATACCATAAAACTATCACATCGCTACTTTTCTTACACCAACTCATTCTCTCTCATACTTTTCTTACAACAATTCATTATCTCTCCTACTTTTCTTACACTTTTCTTTCATACAATCATTATCATACTAACTAACAATAATAAAATAATACATCATCATAATTAAAAAGTATTGATTTAACATAAAGCTTCATTCATCCCTACTACATCCAACTCAAAACAAACAAAGAATTATTATTCACAGGATTTCACTCATCCACCTTTTTTTCTCATCTGGATTTTTTGCCCCATCCGCCTCAAGCTCAAAACAAACATACCCTTTAAGTTTTTCCTAAAGTAAAATTTAAGCGAACTCAGTCATGGACTCATGATGGAACTGTTACTTTTTCAGACGAAGAAAAATCATTAATTTGCATTTAATTAATTACACTCTTGTTCACGACTTCATTAGAGAATATCTAAAGATTGCTTACAAGAAAAAATGTGTTGTGTTGGAGTTCTATTAAGTGCCCTAAGTTCAACTAATTAATTTTAATGTAGCTAGAATTTTGTTTGATGTATGCGTGTATTATATATATGACAAAATATGCTGTGAACTCGAATTCACTTAATTTTTTTAAGTATCACTATTGTGTCTATCGTTATAATTGTTATGCTTACACACTATCATTATTATATATAAGTAGTTTAATTAGTTTAAAATTAAATATTTTTAGATAATAATAATATATGTATATAACAGTGACGATATATATATACATAATTACTATGACATTCGAAAAAGCGAGTTCGCATAAATCTCAATTCTCAGGAGACCTACGTTTTGTACTTGCAACTACTTTGGAACCATGCTTATATTATAAAGTATTAGTTCGTATACCCGCGTATTACGCGGGGTTGAAATAGTTTTGATGTTATAAAAGAAATTCTAATGTTTTCAGACAATTATTATGTAAAATATTATCAAAATAAAATATCAAATTTCACTAAAAAAATGACAATTTTTTACACAAATCATGATATATATATATATATATATATATATATATATATATATATATATTAATTTGTTTATTATAAATTGCATTAAAATCTCATAATGAATCATTTTATAAAGACAAAAACTCGTATGAGACGGTCTCATGAGGTCTAGGTTTAAAATACCATTATAATATATTTTATTTCATCGATTACTGAATTAATTTTATTAGAATCATAAATTTTCTATCTTTTAGATTTAGTTGGGTTTTATTATATATGTAATGGATTTAATGGTTTATTGGTAAATACAGTGACAATTAGATTTTTAAGAGTCTTTTTAGTGATATTTTATATAAGGTAATTAGATAAGTTCAGTCAGGATTTTTAAAAATATTTTGTTTCATCCTTTCCTTGATGATGATAGATCAAATATGAAGAGTTTATCTGCATAAGAAATCAATGATAACTAAATATTACCGTTGCAAAATATATTTTGATGCACACAAAATATCCTTAGCCCAGTTTGGTTCGCGGGATTGATCAGGATAGGTCATGATTAGGATTTTAATCTCAACTAATCTACCGTTTGGTTTGCGGGATGAGGGCCAATGATACACTTCAAGCCCGGGTGAAAATATATAAAATCCCTCCATGGAGGAATATGTCAATCCCATGTGAAAGATGGGATAGAGCATATCTCAAATGCAATATTACAAATTGTCCTTCTATTGTTTGAATAGATTCACAAGAATGAAGTGAGGTTGTTTCAATTAAATTTAAGGGTGTTTATGACATTTCAATAAGTATCACATCTAATCCTTCAATCTAATCCTACAATCCAAGCGCATATTTTGATTCAATAAATCCAGTCAAATCAATCCAATCTTACTCCATCCCACTTAATCCTAACACACCTGATCAATCCAGTCTCGTGAATCAAACACTCCCTTATTGTATAAGGTCATTAGATCTACCAAATCAATTGTTAATATATTAAAGATTTATTGAATTTCAATTAATATTTACAAAATAAATGAATAATATATGACTGAGTTGATGGATTTTATTACTAAATATTTATCTAGCATATTATTGTTTATCCAGATACGAAATTACGAATACTAATTTTTTTTCAAATCAAGTAATAATTTGCTATTAATTTGTCTGTTTTGAATGTCTCACTCTTCAATCTAATAATACACTATTACTAAAAATTATGTCTAAGATCTACTTTAATTCTTAATTTTTTCCGAAACATAAATTTAAGTTTGGATTTAATTATATGGATGTATTGTATCCTATAATTACAGATTTGTTAGAACGATGGATACGTTATTTTTTTAACATAGGGGATATTAAAGTTGACTGAGTTTTGGATTCAATTTTAATTTAGATAAACCATGAACCCTAAATCTAAACCCTAAATTGGTGCAGATGGTGCATAGGAGAATTTGCCAACAAATATATATACATATATATAAACATATATGTCTTGCAAGAATTTATACAAATAAATAGTATATTGAAGTTGTTCCTATAGAAGTATCGAGATAAAATTATCTTTATCTTCACACTTTTTGGTTTAATTTATGTAAATTATAGATTGAAAATCAAAGATTTAAAAGTCTATAAAAAAATTCGGAAGTGTGTAAGTTACAGGACAAAAATTAAAATTATAAACATAGGACCAAAATAAAAAAGTAACAAAGTTATCCTTATTTCCACTTAATATGTAGAGGAAGATGTGATTTTCAGAAATTTGGGAATATTATGATATATTGCTTAACGATTTGGACAAAAATTCTGTAAGTTACAGGACGAAAATCAAAATAAAAAAGTGAACATGACCAATATAAAAAAAGACTAAGTTATAGACAAAAAAAAAACCATCTTCCCATATACAAAATAATTACACAATTGCAATAAAATTTTATAATCAATTTAGAACTCAAATTACTTACCTCAATACTCCCTGCAATATAAAAAATAAAATCAAATTAAATAAACCAACACAAAATAAGATTAACAAATTCATAAAATTAGAAGAATCACAAATATACAAAACGTGAATATTAATCTTTATGAGCAGGTTAGAAGAAACTCATCCACAACTAATTCAGCGTTCAAATTACTTATCTGAATGCTCAGTGCAATATAAAAAAACTTCATACAATAAACAAAATAATTACACAATTGCAATAAACACTTGTAACCAATTCAAAACTCAAATTACTTACCTCAATACTCCTTGCAATATAAAAACCAAAATCAAATTAAATATCCAACAAAAAATTAAATTAACAAATTCATCAAATTAGAAGAATAACATCAAATTAATTTCTTGACAATACGTGCAATATAAAAAACCCTCCCTGCAATATAAAAAATAATTACACAATTATAATAAACATTCATAACTAATTTAGAACTCAAATTACTTACCTCAATACTACCTGCAATATAAAAACACAAAATTATATTAACAAATTCATAAAATTAGAATCACAAATATAAAAAACGTGAATATTAATCGCTATGAACATATTAGAAAAAACTCATACGAACTCAAATTACTTGCCTCAATACTCTGTAATAAAAAAATCAAAATCAAATTAAATATCCAACACAAAATCTGATTAATAAATTCATCAAATTAGAAGAATATCATCAAATTAATTTCTTGACAATAATTACACAATTATAATAAACATTCACAACTAATTTAGAACTCAAATTACTTACCTCAATACTCCTGCAATATAAAAACATAAAATCATATTAATAAATTCATATGAACAGATTAGAAAATACTCATCCACAATTAATTTAACATTCAAATTACTTAGCTCTCAATATTTCGTGGAATATAAAAAAACTCACCACAATATTAAAATCCAACCAATTTCAAAGCCTTGAAATTAGCTGTCTTTTTTCATTCTCCGTGGCCACAAAATTGCCTTTGATCAACCTTTTCTATTTTTCGCCGTCTCTCTTCAAAAAATTTATCCCATCAATTCTCGGTCGAATGAATTTTCCCAAATCCGGAATTATATTAATAATTCTCGTTTTCCGAATCTAACCCTATCGACTCATTTATTTTTTCACAATCCATACACATATTTATTCTAGTATTTATTTATTTTATTAATTTAATAAGGTATATTAAAAAAATTTACTTTAAACAACTTTTAATGAGAGAGCACGATTTTAAAATGAAATAATCGGGTTGATTTGGGTTTTGCGCAAATTAACGTGATTTCGCCACATAAGTTGAATTAGGTTTACCAACATATAGTATTAAGATATAGTGGTACTTATGATATACTTAAGATATTTTAATTTCAATATATATATATATATATATATATATTTATATATATTAGCTAGGTCTTTTGTGAATCTAGGTTTACATAACTCTCTTTTTTGAATGTCATTATTATACATATATATTATAACTGTTATGCATTTGAAATATCATTGTTTAAAAAAAGTTTAATAACAATGATACTTAATACGCATAACAGTGATATTGTGTATTTATAACAATGATACATGAAAATATGGGTTTACTAGGTCTGGGTTCACTTAAGTTTTTACCAGTGATCGGCCATGAAACCAGACATATTTTCCTAAAAAAACTCGTTTTTATGGTTGAACTGAAAAAAACTGGCCAGAACCGAAAAAATCAGTCAAAAATCAGAAACCGGTAAAACCAATTGAACCCGTTTTTTAAAATTATTTTATTAATTTAAATCTTAATCCTTATTTCTATCATCCTTATTTTAAAATTAAGTATTTTAATTAAATTGTGTTGTACTGTGTTTTCTTGATTCTATTGTGTTTATTTCAATATGAAACTTATAAGTTATAAGTTTATAATTTTAAATTTGATAAGTGCACATTTATTTTATTTTTTAATATAATATAGCTAGATAATTTTTTTTTTAAATGATAGGGATCATTTTAGTGGTTGGACCGCCAATCCAACCGGTGCCCTCTCCGATTCGGTCATGAAAACACTGGTTTTTACCATAAATAAAATGTAACAAAAATTATTATTTAGGTTAAATATAAAAATCAAAATCTTTCTCATCACAATGCCAACTAATCATGCATTAATTAATATTGCTCAAATAATAAAATCCACCCTAATTACAGATTCAAATCTGGTGTTGTACAACACCCTCATGTGCGCGCACACACCATTAGATTACACATGCACACACACCCTTGTGGGTGTGTGTGATTTAAGGGTTAGGAAGGTGTACAACACCCTCCTGTACAAAACAGAATCCCCTCCCACCTAATTACGGTCTTAATTATGTCTCAGTTTTAGTTTTCACATTTTCCACAAATGACTTTCTTATGTCGTGCATTTCTCATGCAAAGTCGTGAATAAGAATTTTACCTACTTTAAAGTGCAGATTCTCTGTTTGCTGTTGAACTATCTTAAATATTTGCAATCATTGTGTATACGAAATCTCTCTTTTACCTTAGATTCGAAGTGATCTAAATATGACTTCGCTTATCTCGAACCTTTACCTTCTGGAAACCCATATTATAAATTAAAATGAGAAAAATTTGTATAGCCCATGTGCAGGGACGGACCCAAATTTTTTTGTTTAGGGGTCCAATTATTTCTACGAAAATTAATACATAATAATCGTAAAAAATAATAATTATAATAATAATTTCGACAAAATCAAAATATTACATTATAAATGACAATCCAAAATAAAATTTTGATTAAGTCTCAATTACAAGATTTATCTTCTATGAGTTATATTTTGAAATCATTTTGCATAATAGTTACGATGACTTTTTTATTTAAAAAAAAAAAAAAAACTGATGTTAACAAAACGAAATTAGAATGATAAATTAACACTAAAACTAAATCGACTATTGATAAAAAATATGAATTTGGTATGGGTTGAAAAAGGTATTGTATAATATTCGAACCCCTAACCTCATGGTTAGAATGCAATAAGATTAGGGGTGGCAATTTCAAACACGACATGATAGCACGACACGAAAACGATATGAAAATTGCAGGTTAATGTTTAGCCTTATCGTGTTCGTGTCGTTATCGTGTAAACAAGATAAGGACACGAAATTTTCGTGTCGTGTCGTGTTCGTGTCAACCCGATATATTTGAATTAAAAATATTTTATTATACATATGACTTGATATTTTATAATTTTATTAGAAATTTTTATTTTTTATCGTGTCATATCGTGTTAACGTGTATTATCGTGTCATATCGTATAATATCAAAATTTTAATATAAATTTTATTTTAAAATTTATTTAATTTTCTTATCTTGTCATATCGTGTCGTGTCTTGTCGACACGAAATTTTTCATGTTCGTGTCGTGTCAACACGGATTCTTATCGTGTCGTGTTCGTGTTTGACCTTATCGTGTCGTGTCACTATCGTGTCGACACGAAACACGACCCGATAACACGAATTGCCACCCCTAATTAAGACTCTATACCACATCATCCTTTCTATGTTTGAATTACTAATATTTTATAAAAAGTTGAGGGGCCAAGTGTCCCCCTTCCCACTATTGTAGGCCCGTCTTTGCCCATGTGTTTTGCGTGCAATATAAATGTATTTATAAATATTATTACCTCCATCACGAAATAACATGCACCTCACTTTTGTTATCAAATTTTAGTGAACGAGTTATTTATTAGTATTTTAAATACTGATAAAGTAATTTTAAAGGAGGGGTATTATAGATTTATCTTTCATCTATTATATGCATTTTTAAAAATTACTTTATCATTTAATAAAAAACTCACTCGCAAAAAAACGTGAAAACAGTAAACGTGCACGTTATCACGGGACAGAGTACTGAGTATTAATTATTAATTTATTTTAATAAAAATATTAGTTTGTTAATATTACTTATTTTTATAAAAAATATTAATTATGTGTAATTACACCATACAATTGATGTGCAAGAGTGTTACTCAATTAAAATTGGATATATTAATAAAAGTTTTTACAAAAAGAATTTTATAGTTTGAATAATTACCAAACATTTCATTGACCGACCAAAAAACTCATTTGGTAGACCGAGAAACGAAAAATGGGGAAATAATTTATCGATGCAAATATGAGGGAATTACAATAACTGAAATGACTGTTTCTTTATCATTTGGCCAAATAAATTTTTTGATTGGTCAACATTACAAAAAAGGCGGGGTTCAACGACGGTTTGGAGACGGTGTTTTGATCATCGGGAAAACGAGGGTCGCTAAGGTTTAGCGACGGCTTTGGCGACGGACATATGGGTCCGGACCCTGGTCAGAATAACAGTCGCTAAAACCGTCGTTAAAGCCATCAAAATTTTAGCAACGGTTTAGCGGTGCCAACATTCCGTCGCTAGTAGCGACCATTTCTTTTTGTCGATATATCGTGAATTTTCGGAAAAAAATGGCTCGCGGTGATTCAAACCCGGGCCCGGGGGGCATCCGAGTGAGCACCGAACCACCCGAACCACGGACCATGTCGAACCCAATCACCAAGCTGCAAGCATCTCATATATAAGCCTCAAAGACTCCCAATTAATTGAGAAAATTATTCGCTCCCATGGGGGACCGAACACGGGACCTTGAGCGCCTGAGCAGGGATCAATTCCGCTCGGGCATTTGCTTTCTTAAGTCTACTTAATGAAATTAATTCTATATGTCCTAAAAATCGTTTTATTAAACAATTTTTTTAATTCTTTATTTTAATTATCTTATTTATTAATTCAATCACATTTTTATATAATAATTTTTTTTATATAAATTAAAATTAAAATTATATTATATTATATTAAATATATATTTTTTACTTGTTTTTTTTAAAAAATTATGCATTTTCTATCTAAACAAGTTATATATACTTTTCTATCTAAACAAGTATAATATTTTTCTATGTAAACAAGTAATATTTTTCTATCTAAACAAGTTTTATATACTTTTCTATTTAAACAAGTAACACTTTTCTGTCTAAACAAGTTATATATATTTTTCTATCTAAACAAGTAATACTTTCTATGTAAACAAGTAATATTTTTCTATTTAAACAAGTTATATTTTCTATCTAGACAAGTAATACTTGAATCTAAAAAAAATGACAAATATAATATACATAAATAAACGATAAAAGTTATACATATATAAACAAAAAAAAACAGAGTTTCATAAACGAAAATTTAAACGAAAAATAAAAAAGTGTCGCCTCATGAATAAAAAAAAAATAGAATTTCATAATAAACGGTCGGGATAATAATCTTCCCCCTCATCCCCCAAATCAGCAGTATAAAGAAAATTACTATCGAAACCGATTTCATCATCGCCACCAGCGCCTCTGAACCCGGCCACGCTGCCACTGGTGCCACCACCGCCATTGCCACCACCATCGTCGTTGCCACCACCACGACCGCTGCCTCCACCACCGTCGTTGCCACCACCACTGCTGCCACCACCACCGCTGCCACCACCACCACCGCCGCCTCCACCAGCACCGCCGCCACCACGACCAATGACAAGGCCACCACTGCCACCACCACGACGCCACCGTCCTCGAAATTAATGGTGTCGAGGAAAAAATTTGGTGAGCAGCCCATTTGAACGGCCAGAGCGGATGCAAGCCGCTGCCACTTCCGTTGATTTTCTTCTCTGAACTCGGCCGTCACCTGCTCTCTAACTGCTCAAATTTCCGTCGCGTGCCGTCTTCAAGTAATAGAGGTCTGAGATTAGTAGGGCTGTGTTTCCGTGATAATGGCGGAAGATAACCTACCGTACAGAGAACCCGCTGTCTATGGATGTCGGCCTCCTCCACATAGATCTGATTCAAATTAATTGGAGGAACCGGTGGATTTGAACCTGACGGTTCACCCACCTAGGCCTGGCTGGCAGCTTCGATTCGATCTCGCACCGCTCTCTATAAAAATTAAATATTATAATTAAGATCAGGTGTAATAATTACGAAATACAACATTAATTACTTACGCACGGGGTGTTTCAACCAGAGGGTGGAGGTCCTCGCCTCCTCTTCGTAGGGGTGGCCGAGTGCAAGAGTCTCAAGAGCGCCTGTAGGCGTCCCGAGTCGAAGTTCCTATTAGCAAAAAAAATATTAATATTAATTATGAACTTAATTATTGTACAATTAAATAAATTATATTACTTACTTCCGCCATGCGGTGCTCCGAAATCGATCGATCCAAAGATAGTACACATGGACGCCCCATCCTCTCTCCTTGCTAGCTCAGATGATTTTGGCGATTCTTTCGGCACATCTCCTGGTATGCGGGATCGCTCCAAACCGCCACAATCGACTCCCATACGCCCGGGTAGATGTCATCCATCATATCCAGCCCTTCATCCCTCCACCCGGCATGCCACCTGTAAAGCATGTCCTTGTACCGGGCAGCGGAAAGCTTACAGAACGGCCTATAGAAATCGGCCGGTGACATACCATCCGCCCACTTCGTCTGTTTCTGCATTTCATTAACACGAACTTTATTAAATTTATATATAACAATATATATTATATATTATATTAAAATAATTAATCAATTATTGTACGTACCCTAAACTCGTCGAAGTAGAGTTGGCATTGTTGTTCAGACACACCTCTCCAACTGTGCGCCCCCATTGCAATTCCAACTCGCAAGATGGAGTTGGTGGCTATAGTGGAAGCCTCATGACCGGGTATGATGCTGAAACATATTAAGAAATTAATAAGTATAATTAACAATTAATTTTATAATTGCTAAACAGATTAATATGTAATTAAAAATTATAACTTACTTTCCCTGACTCAGATCAATCGCTAATCGAGCAGTGGGGGCTGAGCCACGATGAATAGAGGTTGAGCCTGAGCTCGACCTCGGAGAGATGACTTCGGGCGCGCTGTTGTTAAGCCGGACCCGCCTTTGTTCAGGTTCACCGTCGGCTCAGGACCCTCTTCTTCCTGGTGCTCAAAGGAATGGACCCGTCGCCCCGACCACGACCTCTGCCTCGACCATTCCCGTTCTCGCGTCCACCGTTGTCACTGTCATATCCACCTTGACTAGAACTCATCTGCATTATATAAAGCAAATTCATTATATTTTTTAATAATTAAAATCGTGCCAAAATTTTGACAGAATTTCGACTGTATTATTATATATTCATCCTAGTCAACCATCAATATAACAATTCTAACCAAATTAACATATATATATATATATATATCACATAATTATAAAACAATTCTAACCATTCTAGTCAACCATCAATCTAAAAATTCTAACCATTATATCCCATATATATCACATATATGATCATAAAACAATTCTAACCATTCTAGTCGACCATCAATCTAACAATTCTAACCATTCTAACCATTAATATATCACATAATTATAAAATATCCTAATCAACCAAACTAATCTAACATGCATATACGTAATTGAAATAAATATACGTAATTGACTAATTAAACTAAAATACATATATATTTCGAATTATATATATATATATATAAAACGTACGAAATGAGAAAATAAACGGTTAAAAATTAGAAAAAAATACCGTCAAAAGGAAGAATACGACGATACGAATTGAAAGAATTGCGTCTGAATGCTGAACGAGCAGGTTATATAAACAAAATTTAGCGATGCATTTGCGACGGATTACTTAACTTCCGTCGCTAGTAGAGACGGCAAAAACCGTCGCTTTGTTCAAAAAACCGTCGTTAAACTCGGTTGGGCGGTGGTCCAAGTGCCGAGATGCTTCGTGCTCCGGGTTCGACTTTAGCGATGGTTATATCCGTCGCTAAATGACCCGATTTTACCCGGTTCAAATATCCCGTCGCTAAACCGCCGCTATGCCGTTGCTACTAGCGATAAACACTAAAACCGTCGCTAAATACGGGGACTTTGACCATCTGACTTAATCTGTCTCTAAAACCGTCGCTACTAGTGATGGTAGATGGAGTCGTCGCTAAAATCAGTCGTTAAAACCCGCTTTTTTTGTAGTGCAAGAACATATTTGTCACTACGAATTCTTTTTAATAATTTGGAGGGACCTCGATTTTTTTTTAAATTATAAAATTTGATGTGGGTGATGGTTTTATGATCTTGGTTCATTTAGAAACTTCTGTATTGTACAGCGTCGTGTGGAGCATTTTGGCTCGCGCAGGTCTATAGTACGGTCTATAGTACGTTTTTTAGCTGAATAGCATATTCTATGTTGTATTAAATTTAAATACATTATAAATTTATGTGATTCTACTGCACAACATGCAATGCAAGGACATTTGATGTTTATGGAATATGATCCCACGCGCATGTATAGTTATCCATTTTGTGCATAACATAGAGCAAAATATTCGTAGATTCTGTGCGGGTCAAATCGGATTAAACTAATATTTTTTTAAAATTCGTGTAAAGATAGAACATCAAACTCGCTCTAAGATCTGTGTTAATATGAGGATAATCATATATTACTGTGAGTATATGTGTGTTACTCTAAGAAAGGATCTGTTAAACATGACATGTGCGTCAGAAAGAGAAGCACATAAACAAAGAGGGAAAATTTTGTGGATCCTGTGCGGGTTGAACTGGGTCAAAGATATTTTTATATAAAATTCACGTAATGGCAAAACAACATAACTCACTCTGGGATATGTGTTACTATAAAGGCAAATATGTGTTACTGTAAGTACATGTGCGTATTACTGTAAGGATAAATCGACACTCCCTCTATTTTCATCCACTTCCCCCTCGGTTTTTTATCTGTTTCTCCTTCTAACATTCGATCAATTGTCTTACATAAAGATCCAAACCATCATATTACACTATTGAATTAGTAAAAATATACTACCTTTCTTCTATCATTACGTAATAATACATAATTGTATTTACAGTAACGCATAGATGTCTTTACAGTAACACAAACCGGGAGCCAATTTTTCAATTTTGAAACCCATTGCCTTAAGGCACAAGTTGCCAAACTGGCGCACATGACAGGAAGGATCCGTCGGCATCAAGTCACGTCCTTGCCCGACTCGACGCGCTGCGGCTGACAAGCTGCTACCATCTATGGTGGAGTTCATGATCCTACCTCTTGCCATCCCAATGACTATGTCACCGTGGATGCCTTTGCGACCATCCTGCAGTGACGCCTCACGTCCCCACCGCTTGTGTAACCTTGCGCCATCCCGCGACCTCTAGCTCCCCGATGCGCGTTGCCGGTAGATCGCGCCGCTGCGGGCCCACTGGTCATTTTTTTCCCAAGCTCGGCGTCGCCACGGCGCACCACCGCTATATGTCGCAGAGAGGCACGAGACGCAGCAGCAATTTAGGAGAAATTCTGGCAAGCATGTTTAGTTAGTATGTTTATCCCAATTCCGAAAATTTCTGAACTCATTTTTAATGTAATTATTTAATTCGAGATGTTTACGATATTTGTTTTGGAATTGTTTAATTTATCTGTTTGAAATTCTTGCGTGTTTAAATTAATTGGTTTAGACTGGTCATCTAGGTTAATTGTTTAAATATGTCTGTTAAGTCTAAGCATGTAATCCGTGTAATTGTTATATGTAGAGACTCTTTGTAACAACTAGTGGGTTCACTAGGGTGAATTAAACCAGATTCTTAAGGGTCGCGCTAAGTGTACTTGGGAATTTATTTGCTCTCTATCATAGGGTTTAATGCTTTTAACTGAGTTAAATCTATGGGCTAACCTAGACTGCTTAGTTAAAAAGGTTTTCTTGAAGATGCGTCTTTTCAATTAAATATACTTAAGGGATAGGACCGGGAAATCGAAGCATTTTGATTCCCGAGGGGCATTAATTTTGAAAATAAATAAAGTAAACGTCGAGGTCAAAGTGGTCGTTTTAACATGGGGATGAATGAACCGTGAGCTGGGGTATTTATTCCTCCTTGGTTTCGTTCATTAAACTTTCAGTATTATTGCTTTTAATTTTTAATCTTATTTATTAGTTCACTGTTTTATTTATCTTGTAGTTATAAAAATCCAAACCAATACCCCCCTTTTTGCGTTTGTCCTCATAAATTCGTACAACTAGCACAATTATAATTTCGCGTTCCCTGTGGATCGATCCCGTACTTTCCACTACTACAAACTAGTAGGTTAGTTTGGGTTATTATTATTTTTGTCGCACATCGACAGTGAGGTCAAATTTTGGCGCCGCTGCTGGGGAACGGTGTGAATAATTTTTTTTGTGCTTTTTGTGTGTGATTTGCGGGGCTTTATTTTGTTATTTTTCTGAGTATTTTGGTGTCTCCGTTGTTAGTTTTTCATCCCCGTAACCCCCCGTTATTTCGTGTGTCGCTGCTACTTTTCTGCAATTTTGACACTAGGTAACCCAGTGTCACTGTTGTAGTGAAATTTCTGCAGCCCGTTTTTGTTGGGTTTTTTTTCTCTTTCTTTTGTTTGGTTTCACGTGTTTCTTCTATATCTCTTATTCAGGTGTCATGGCAGTTGAAAAAACTTTGAAAGAACTAGCAAACCCACCGCTTGTGCATCAATTACTTTGCATAGTTTATCCTCCTGCTGCTAATAATTTTGCGCTTAAACCTGGTTTAATACATTTGTTGCCTAAGTTTTATGGTCATGTAGGAGAGGATCCATACATGTACTTGAGGGAATTCCACATGGTGTGTTCTAATATGAGACCTGCGGAGGCGACCGATGTAATGGTCAAACTGAAAGCCTTTCCATTCTCATTGTAGGACTCAGCAAAGGAATGGTTTTACTATTTGTCTCCCTCAACGGTCACTACTTGGGTTCAAATGGAGCAAGTGTTCTTAAAGAGGTACTTTCCAGCATCTCGGGTGTCGAGTTTACGCAAAGAAATTTGTGGTGCGAAGTAAGCCCAAGGGGAAACTCTCCACGAGTACTGGGAGCTATTCAAGAAGTTGGTGGCAAGTTGTCCCCAACATCAGATTTTTGAGCACCTCTTGATCCAGTACTTCTATGAGGGTTTGACCTTTACAGACCGTAGCTTGATAGATGCAGCAAGTGGAGGGGACCTAGGTGATGAAACTCCAGAGCAAACACGAGCTCTCATTGCGAAAATGGCAGAAAATTCTCACCAATTTAGCCATTGTGATGCACCATTGAAACTGGAACAAGAGGTAAGTGACTCGCCCATTAATGATAAATTAATTGAGCTAACCTCTTTCGTGAGAAAACTTGTAGCAGGTGGAAATCAAACTCAACAGATGAATATGGCACATTTCCAAGAAGAGGATAAATCGAGCATAACGAGATTGGAATATCAAGTGGGTCAATTGGTTACCTCCGTCAACCGATTGCAGGAGCAAACTGATGGGAAGTTGTCATCCCAACCTGAAATTAATCCCGAAAACGTGAATGTTGTCACAGTAAGGAGTGGAAGTCAGTTGGAGGAAATCAAAGAGACCGTGCCTTCAACGAAGATTGAGGAGAATAAGGAACAAGTTTCGATGATTGACACCGGGTTACCTACAGGAAATGAAGCAGAATCGAATCGACATCGAAAGGAAACAAATGGGAACAACAGAACGACACGACGGGTCCGCCCAAAGGTCAAAACTACCGGAATGAAAGATGAGGTTCTCTTTCCTATTATTCCTAATTCACTTTCATTCTCATGCATGTTCCAAGAAGTAGTGAAAGAGGTCATCAAAGAACATTTGACACCTAACGTATTCCAGATGAGTGAGGTTTATGTATCACTATTTGAGCCGATGAAGCAAATTTTGGGATCTATTGTGTTCTTAAGGGAGCTACTCGCCAACTACCGAAGGCTAACTGGGAAGGAGAAGATAATCATGGGAGGAAGTACCGTTCGTCAACAAAAATTGACATTTGATCGAAAGGACTACTTCACTCCAATCACGTGAAAGACAATTGTTGGTCGTCGAGCTAAAATACGTTAAACAAAAAGCACTCTACAGGAGGCAGCCCGTATTTTATTTTTATTTTTTTCATATTTTTTATTTTAATTTCATTTTTGGTTGTCTTCTTCGTGTGTCTTTCTCAATTTTGTTGTAGGCTCTCCAGTGCTTGAAGTGATTGAGAATTGTGGATTACTAGTAGCTCCTACACTCTCCAATTTATCCGGTGATACATCTTTCTTTTCTAGTCTTTTCTTCCTTGTGCATTTTTTTTTTGTTGCTTGTGGACAAGCAACATATTACGTGTGGGGGGAGAGGCATTGATAATTGAGTTGTGCATGGAGAAGTTAGGTCGCGATGATGAGTCGAGTGTTATTTGTATATGAATGAGATATTATTGCTTGGTGGTACATTGTGGAGTCTTTGGTTAAATTTGCTTTGTTTGATGCATGTGGAGTTTGTGAGTAGATGAAGGTCATCATGAGAGGATTCGTTTGAGTTTATGATAGTAAATTGGTGAATTGATGAGTTATGGTCCTAAGTTGTGCTTTGATCCCTTGTAATTAAAGTAGTCCAATTAGGTCACTTAGATAAATGATGCATTCATGGTGTACCCCTTAAAGTTGAAAAAAAAATGATGTGGTTAGGAGAAAAAGGAGTTTAGTTGAAGAATTGTGTAACAAACAAAAAGCCGGTACAACTGTCCATTTTTAGGGGCTTGAAAAAAATTGAAAAAAAAATATAATGAATTCGAGCTAAAACCTAAAGATGGAATGAAGTTGCGGTTTTGCGTTTGGGAAAAAAAAGGGGGGTTGCTGAGACAGCTGCCTACTTTCGAGGGTTCGAACGTTCAAAGTCGGAAACAATTAGAGCTAAAACCCGACAAGTAGAGTGGTGCTGCAGACCTTAGAAAAAAATAAGGAGATAGGGGGTACACTAGGATGTAGAGTTTGTTGAAGCTACCTATTTTAGATGAAGTGTATAGTAAGGGGGTCGAAGTATGGTAAGGGGATTAACGAGTCAATGAGTTGAGGATCTATCGTAAATGATTTTGGGAACTTAAGTGAAATCTTTCAAAAGTTCACAATTTCTAATTGCATTGATCTTAGTCCGAGATTTCATGAGTTGCTACTTTGCTTTAGTATCACATTTGGTGTGTAGAAAGGACCTGAGCGGATCTCTTAGTTTCTCCATTGCTAATTTCTTTATGTTGTTTTACTTGAGGACAAGTAAAGATTTAAGTGTGGGCGTATTTGGTAAGTAGTATATTATGCATGTTTTTAATAGATTGAAGTGCAATTTATTGGACTCGTTTGTATTAAGATGACATGATTAATTACTTATGTGTATTTTAATGATGTTATTCCGCACTTGATCGATTCTTGTGTTTTTGAGTGTATTTAGGTACCTTTTTGTGGATTATTATTTTGGAGTAAGAAGCCCATGCAAGAGTGAGGAGTTGTTGGACCAAATTTATGTTATAAAAATCTACACTGAATTACCTAGTGCAGGCCCAAAGATTAGAAGATTTATAATAGGAAAAGAGAGCAGACGAGACTTTTTGAGAGATTTAGCACATCTATTGTGGGAATCTTTCTAGAAGATCTAGATAAAGAAAGAAGATTTATCATATCCTTGAAAAGGATCCAGCCAATGAAATAGGCTCGTGGCCTTATTTTGATAAGCTTTAAACAATCTCAAGCATGCTGGATTACTTGAATGATTAAGGCCCAACCTATAGGCCCATTAGTCCTAACCTAATGCCTACTGAAGACGTGACCAGGGGATTAATTAGGAAGATATTTAATTGGAGGCGGAGGAATCAAATAGGGGGGGAACATACAGAGAGGCACGAGACGCAGCAGCAATTTAGGAGAAATTCTGGCAAGCATGTTTAGTTAGTATTTTTATCCCAATTCCGAGAATTTCTTAACCCATTTTTAATGTGATTATTTAATTCGAGACGTTTACGATATTTGTTTTGGGATTGTTTAATTTATCTGTTTGAAATTCTTGCGTGTTTAAATTAATTGGTTTAGACTGGCCATCTAGGTTAATTGTTTAAATATGTCTGGTAAGTCTAATCATGTAATCCGTGTAATTGTTATATGTGGAGACTCTTTGTAACAACTAGTGGGTTCACTAGGGTGAATTAAACCAGATTCTTAAGGGTCGTGCTAAGTGTACTTGGGAATTTGTTTGCTCTCTATCCTAGAGTTTAATGCTTTTAACTGAGTTAAATCTATGGGCTAACCTAGACTGCTTAGTTAGAAAGGTTTTCTTGAAGATGCGTCTTTTCAATTAAATATACTTAAGGGATAGGACCGGAAAATCGAAGCGTTTTGATTCCTTTGGGGCATTAATCTTAAAAACAAATAAAGTAAACATCGAGGTCAAAGTGGTTGTTTTAACATGGGGGATGAATGAACCGTGAGTTGGGGTATTTATTTCTCTTTGGTTTCGTTCATTAAACTTTCAGTATTATTGCTTTTAATTTTTTATCTTATTTATTAGTTCACTGTTTTATTTATCTTGTAGTTATAAAAATCCAAACCAATCCCCCCCTCTTTGTGTTTGTCCTCATAAATTCGTACAACTAGCACAATTATAATTTCGTGTTCCCTGTGGATCGATCCCGTACTTTCCACTACTACAAACTAGTAGGTTAGTTTGGGTTATTATTATTTTTGTCGCACCTCAACAGTGCGGTCAGCCTTCTCCCTGCGCCACATCACCTCGTAGGTATTGCGATTTGCCCCATTTGTGGGCCGTGAGCTTCTGCTAGGACGTCGATGCAATTGATGATCATCGCTTAGGGTTCAGCCCCAACCCACATGCTTGCCATGGCCTTTTCCTCTAGGCACTGTTGATACCTTCCCTACCCGTCCCACCACCTGTGCCGATTTCGCCCTCACCAATTCGACTAAACCCTAAACCCGGCCTCCTTCGCGTCATGCTCGCTTGGCAAAGACATGGTCACTATTTTCGGAGTCAGGCTCGTGGGTTTTGGCCAACTAAGCTAGGCCATGGACAAGGCCCATTCGGCTCACCGCCTCCACACAAGTCCGTGGCTACCCCTCTCTTCTGAACCTTGATGTCGAGGGTGCTTTTCTTTTTAATGTAGCAATATTTGGTAACACAATGGACCTTCTTGTCGATTCGGGTGTCTCGCTTTTAATTTCATCTCCATGAGCATGGCAGCAATCCTAGGACTTACAACTTCTCCCAGTGCCCACATGTAACACGTTATATTCTGAAGCAGGCATTTGTTTCTCATTGCTTACTTGCATCATTCGTTTCTCATTGATATCTTGTATGAGGACATCCTCGTACGTTGTCAAGGTATATGCTTCCATCTTTTTTCTTTTTTTGTTTTTTGAAATGGTATATGCTTCCATCTTGATCGTTATGGTATACCTGTAGAAAAGTAAGATGTTACACTACAAAAAAAAACTGTAATTTAACGAGAGTACGTCCTCATTAAATTGATTTAACAAGGGAATTAACGAGGGCGAATAACCCTTGATAATTTTCTCCTCACTAAAATTTAGTGAGAGCAGTCATCCTTGATAATTTTCTCCTCGCTAACATTTAGTGAGGGCCGTCACAGACCCTCAGGGTTTGAACTCGGGACCTCTTACGACCAAGAGAGCTAGCATTGTCATTAGGCTAGATTATTCATTCATTAAATTCTCACTTCTAAATAAATATGTGTCATATCTTTTTTATATTATTTAAATTAAAAAATGGGCCACGAAGCCCAAGACCTATTGTTAATGAGGGCAAATGTGCCCTCAGTATTAGCA
The DNA here is from genome assembly GCA_037126765.1 of Stenogyne calaminthoides. Taxonomy (NCBI): domain Eukaryota; kingdom Viridiplantae; phylum Streptophyta; class Magnoliopsida; order Lamiales; family Lamiaceae; genus Stenogyne; species Stenogyne calaminthoides. Next base: position 25,730,796 of record JBBCBC010000016.1, read on the forward strand.
AAGGCAAAACTGGCCTCGCTAAAAGGCAGTTTTAAAATTGTAGAATATTTGCATGCAAAAAGGTTTGAACCTGAGACCTCTTGCAAGAAAGTGAACTTTCATTGCCATTAGATAAGATGATTCATTCATTAAATTCTCACTTCTAATAAATATGTATCGTATATTTTTTATATTTTTTTAGTGTATCATATATTTTATGTATTTTTAAATGTGTTTAATTGAAAATAAAAATGTCTGCGGGTTTTGAACCCGAGACCTTTTGGTCACAAAAGTGTGTGCTCTAGTGTTTCCATTGGACTAGGTAATTTATTAATAAAATTTTCACTCATAAAAATATGTATCATATATTTTTTTTATTTTTAACGAGGGGACTATGCCCACGCTAATAGCGAGGGCTACTATGGTGCTTGCTAAAACCCTCAGTATTAACGAGGGGAGTTCGCTCGAAGGAGCTGCCTCAAAAGTTGGAGCCACCAGGTCGACTTCCACACCGGCCTCCAAAACGGGGTTGGGAGGAGAAGGCGTTTTAATCTGATCCGAATTGGGGAAGAACGAAAGATTCAACCCCTTTGCCAAATCCTTAATAGGCAGATAGAAGTTAATATTTGGGGTGTTGGGTCGGACGTAGGTCTCAAGGTCTGCCATCAGACCAGAGACATCGGTTGTTGGATCTCGGTGACGAATGGTGTCGGCAAACGCCATGATGTAGGTGTAATTGACATACACTGCCTGGTTTGTCGTCGTCTTGGCCTTCTCCTGGAATAACTTTTCTTTTGGGGCGACCACCTTAGTAGAGAGGGCGAAGATCTTCTTCTTCGCCTCACTCTACGCGCTCCTCGCCCCCGAAAGCTCAATGCCTTTCGACTTCACCCCTGCATCTAGTTGAGGGACCTTGGCAGCGATCTCCTTTTTAGCGAGGAGGAGCTAGGTAATATGTTCTGATTTCTTCCGGTAGATAGCCCGAAGCTCGTCATATCGGCTCCCCTCGGGTTCTTGCAACACCAAAGCCCGCTCCAAAAAGTTCCTAGTTTAGTAGTGGCACACTATGGCCGACCACAGATTGTCGTCAACATCGCCCCTTATCGCCTGCTCCTCCAGGTCAGTTCTGCATGCCCGGGTGGTGTTTTTGGTTGAACGTTGGAGATGAAGTGACCACTTCTGCGCGGAAGACTACAGGTCGAACGATTTCGATCGCAGAATATCCATAATCGGAGCAGGTTACATCGATTCTCTTTTCTAACCTGGAAAATAAATAAGCGAGATAAAAGAGTTAGGAGAGAACATCAGAAGCAAAACCGTGAAATTGCAGTACACTTACCCCTCGAAATGTTTAGGGTCCCATCCCAAATAGGTGAGATCGTCCAGATGACGATCCACTGAAGGGATGACCAGCGGTGTAGGGGCTGGAGGATTAGAATTCGCTAATTGAGGGTGACTCGAGGAGTGGTACACATTAGGGGATCGAGTCTGATCATCAACGCACAACCTCTTTTTTGGGGTTGTTCGAGCGACGTCCTCCACTTTCTTTCCTTTGTTCGCAGCTGAAGTAGGGGCACCAGGGCGACGTCCCACATCCCGGCGAGCCATGGACCCCTCTATGTTTAGATTACGCGCAATCATCTCAGTATGGGAAGGTTGAGTCTTGTGGATTGAAAAGTGTCCAACTACAACAAAGTTAAAATTAGTATGATGATGTAATGAAGATATGAAGAAACAAATCATTTCCTTACGAGGTATTCTAAGATGACGAGGATACATCCGAAGACCAGTGTAAAGTCGCTCATCGTCTGAGTTTAATAATGTGACAGTTTGGAGAGTGGCTATTTCCTCCAAGCTCGCCGCAACGAATCCAGAAAATCCTTATAAAGGTCGAATTTTCGTGGAACTAGAACACCTGCGAGAAAGGAAAGATTTGACATCAGTACTGAAAGATTGACAAAAATCAAAACGACTTATGAGGAAGACGATCTCGATAATCAGTTGGGACATGGATGTCATAAGGAGTGTTTGGATTTCCAATTTTCCAGGCTACGCCGGTAAACCACCACTTCAAATGCCAAACCCAAATTTTGTTCGGGACTTCGTGAATCAATTTAAATTTTGTTCGAGCTCGGATGCAATGGTATCCCCCATGAGCTGCCACCAAGCTGATTAGATAGTTAAATTCTGAAGAGTTAGGTTGTCTCTCTGTTAGTGTTAGTGTCCTAGAGACAATCCTATTGTGAGGACATAATACTAAGATAATATTCAATTTTGGTTTTACTGTTTATTTAATATTAAATTAATGGCATTACACTTGTTTGAATATTATGTTTGGTTGTTTGCATTTATTCTTATTTGTGTTCCCATAAGTCATTGTTGTCATTGAGATTGTGAGAACTCAGATGACTTAAGCATGATTTTCAAATAGCCCCGATCAAGGATCATCAAGAATGGGATATTTATGATGCAATTGAGATTGATGTGCGATCTGCATCATACTCTTAGAGAGTGTAATAAAATCTCAATTATTGCGAGATACTAGATATCTCATGATGGATGCACAGATACCTTAGAGAGTATTGACATATCTATCCGAGAAATTGTTTGATGTAATTTCACAATATGTGTCTACGGGTGTCTCGGTTAGTGGGAGCAATGCGATACTCCTTTGACTTGAGGTCAATACGCACGACATGTGTAGAGTAATGAACTTTGACCATGACCGACGCTTGCACCTTCCATGAGTATATATGGCTTGGATTGAGTTCATCCGAAATTCATGTGCGTGGTAGTTGAGCCAATTTCATTCCTCAAAGTGGATTTAGAGATAATACTTATCTTGTCATCATAATTGGATCGAAGTCATCGGCGATGCACGTCAACTTGGACTTTGTGGCCAAGTGTGACATATGTGATCAATTAGTGATTAGAGATAATATGATTAAGTTATTTGAATAGACACTTCATCAGTTCATCATGTTCAAGATTTAATCGAGTATTCGCGAATGAAAGGAAGTTATCGTAATAGCTCATATTTCAGTTACAGGTAGTTGCACGTTTCTCGCAACGTACCTCATATATTGAGAATGTCTGATTTATTGTCTAGGGTTCAATTAAGACTGTTAGTTTGACTAATCACTCGATATATTAGGGCCTATGGGTCACACAACAAGTAATTCCTTTTACAGATTAAAGTTGGTTGATTAAGTGTTAAATTGGATTTAATATTTAATTTATGGAGAATTAATAATATATTAATTTGGAATTAATTATTATTACTGTTTAATTAAATTTGATTTAATTAAATAGGAATCCCAAATAAAATATGGAATATTATTGTAGGAAAATATATTTAGGAAAAATCAAATCTATGGAATTTGATTTGCAAGATTAGGAAATAATATTTCTAATAAAGATAGCTTAAGATTTAAGTTAGGCTTCCCCTATATATATGAGATCCTAGGGATTCATTAAACACCACAAGAAAACCTAATATCTCCATAAATCTCTAGTCATAATTTTCCTAGCAAATTCGTCTCGGGGATTCAACGCTGGCAAATCTGTGTAGATCTGTTAATGGGGATTACATGGATATCATAGTGGAGGAATATGTGTACAATTTACTGTAAGGATTCTGTTTATGATTATCCGTATTTAATTATACAATTATATGTTCGTTGTTGGTGAACTGTTTAATTCCGCTGCGCATGTATTACGTGTTTACGTGCCTCTATATTCTAACACTCTCCAGGGCATAGCGACCCAAAGGAACCATAACACCCAAGATAACACTCCATCCATTGGGAGTAATCTGGGTGATCGATAGGTCCCAAACGGCCAACAAATGTGAAATCACAAGATGGTGGGGGAAACGAAGCCCAACTTCTAAGACGTCGTAGTTAATGGTGATCATCGCCTCTGGTGGCTGATCAGCTCTCTCATCTTCCTGCGATGCATAAAAATGAAAGTCGATCATCGCCTGCTATTTGTGGCGAGCTGAATTCACATATGCAGTAGTAACCAACCCAAGGCCTATAAGTACACCTTTCACATTGATAAGGGTAGAGTTGAATGGACGATTCATAGTTGAACAACACGGGATGGTCGGTCTGGAAACGTGAAAAGGTAGTAGGACAGCTATCAACCGGGTGAGGTGATGAAGTAGCAGGATGAGATGAGCATAGGGGAGAGGATAAAGTTGGCTTATCTGGGGCAATATCCCCACACAAATCCGAAGAGACTGGTCGACTTGAAACCTCTGGTTCAGTATGAATGGGAGAAGAGAAACCAGGCCCCTCGACTACTTCATGGCTCTCCTCTACATAAATCTGATTCATCTAGGAGCTTGTAGAGTCAATTCCTTGATAGACTCGAGAGAATCGGCGAAATTGTCGTCTGACTCTTTCTGTACATTGGTGGCGCAACCAGAGTGCGCTGCCCCCCGACTTGAACCGACACCACCACCAAGTGGATTTTCTTCACCTGATGAAGAGGATTTGTAATTTAAATGGAAACCCCCACATGTATCGAAGAAGTGAAGGGTCGTTCGTCCACTATGAATTGAACACGAAATACAACAATGCAAAATAACTAAGGATGTAAGAAGAGAAACCATTGAAATTACCTAAAACACTCGCCGGAGAGATCAAAAATAAGAAGTTGTAGGAGAGAATTCAAAAACTTGAACAAGAAAGTCTGAACGCTACAAGGAAATAAAGAAATGAAACATGAAGAGAGATTTTATAGAGGAGAATCGGCAATTTTAGAATTTTTTAAAATTAAGACGGGGTTCAAACCCGAATTATTGGTTAAGTTGTCGGTGATTGAACCGCACGAAGGCGCTTCTAGTCAATCGCGACAGTTCAAAAATCACAATTGCGACATACGCGCCATCATTGACACCGCCCACTACGTCATCCATGTCTCTTTTTGAGGCACCGAATGCGGGATTCAAAGCGTCAGAAAACCACACGCATGCGACTGAAGACCATCTTATCCGAAAATTGACATGAAATAGCTCACTATTTGTCATCAGTATCCAAATAGCGACCTAGGCGACAATTGTTGAAACACATAAATCATGACATGTGGTTGCAACCAATAATAATTCACAAGGCATCCTTATAATTGTTGAAATTTAGAGGCGCGTAAACTCGTAATACATGCGCAGCGGAATTAAACAGTTCACCAACAACGAACATATAATTGCATAAACGATTACGAATAAACATAACAAGAAATCCTACAGTAATTTGAGAGCAGATTTCTCAACTATTGTATCCACGTAATCCCCGTTCACGGACTTGCATAGATTTGCCAGCTCTGAATCCCGAGATGAATTTGCTAGAAAAATTCTAACTCTAGATTTTATGGATAAATATGAACACTTGTTTTATGAATTCTCAAGAACTCATATATATAGGGGAGGCCCATCTTAAATCTTAAGCTAATCTGATTAGGAAAAAAATCCCTAATCTTTTAAAATAAATCTTTTAGATTTAATTCTCATATATAAAATCTCTACGGATTTAATTCTCATGTATATCAAATCTCTGCGGATTTGATTCCATATATATTAAATCCTATAATAATATTCCATATATTATTATTAGGAATCTTATTTAATTAAATCCAATTTAATTGAACATTAATAATAATTAATTCCAATTTAATTTATTATTAGTTAATTCTCCATAAATTAAATATTAAATCTAATTTAACATTTAATCAACCAACTATAATCCGTAAAAGGTAACTACTTGTTGTGTGACCCATAGGCCCTCAAATATCGAGAGATTAGTCAAACTTACAGTCTTAATTGAACCCTAGATAATAAATCAGACATTCTCAATATATGAGGTACGTTGCGAGAAACGTGCAACTACCTGTAACTGAAACGTGGCCTATTGTGATTTCCTCATTTCATTCACGAATACTCGATTAGTCTTGAACATGATGAAGTGTCTATTCAAATAACTTAATCATATTATTTTCTAATCACTAATTGATCACTTATGTCACACTTGGACACAAAGTCTAAGTTGACTTGCATTGGCCAATGGCTTTGATCCAATTATGATGAGAAGATGAGTATTCTCTCTAAATCCACTTTGAGGAATGAATCATATTCTTGGCTCAACTACCATGCACATGCACTTCGTTATGAACCAAATCCAAGCCATATCTACCCATGGAAGGGTGCAAGAGTCGGTCATGGTCAAAGTTCATCACTCCACACATGTCGTGCATATTGACCTCAAGTCAAAGGAGTATCGCATCACTCCCACTAACCGAGACACCCGTAGACACATATAGTGGAACTACATCAAACGGTTTCCGGGATGGGTATACAATACTCTCTAAGGTATTTGTGTATCCATCATGAGATACCTAGTATCTCGTAGTAAGTGAGATCTTAATACACTCTCTAAGAGTATGATGCAGATCGCACACCAATCTCAATTACATCATCAATATCTCAATCTTGATGATCCTTGATCGGGGTCATTTGAGAATCATGCTTAAGTCATCTGAGTTCTCATAACCTCGATGACAGCGATGACTCATGGGAACACTTGCATGAATAAATGCAAACAATCAAACATAATATTCAAACAAGTGTATTGTCATACATTAATATTAAATGAACTATAATATTAAATCAAACTGAATATCATCGAGTATTATGTCCTTACAATAGATTGTCTCTAGGACACTAACACTAACACGATTATAGGTCGCCAACCTTAAGAATTATTATGTCCTTACAATAGATTGTCTCTAGGACACTAACACTACCAATGATTATACGCCAACCTTATAATTATAGGTCGACGTCAATCACTAAGAAACTAAGATGAGTGAGCTTAGAAGAAACTTAATTAACCACCCAAGAGCCGGGTTGATAAGAACAATGAAAGAACGACTAGCGACATGGAGAAGAGAGGACTTTATGACTATAAAAAGAGTTTGTGCCACGTCGCCGAAATGGAAATGAGACAAATCAGGAAGCGGGAATCAAGGCGCGATGTCCGCGGTGGCAAATCAAGAGCGCGACGACCTCACTTATTTAATGAAAACTAGTTTCCTGGGCACAATAGATGCTCCAATTAATGATTATAATTAATGTCTTGTAACTCTATAAACATGAGTTTAACCCTTAATGAAATGGTCGAACTTTTAGCACATAAAAGACTTAAGTGCAAATCAGCCTTGTGTTCTTAAATACATATTTTTCATAGCTTTCATGACATATTTTGAATGAATGGGAGTATTTAACTTCATACTCCCTCCGTCCCGGAAAACTTTGCACAGTTACTGTTCCGCTCTTATTTTAGCGATCGAGTTTTTTATTACTATTTGAAATGATAAAGTAATTTTAAAAAATGCGTATGACAGAGGAGGGTAAAAACTATCATACCCCACCTTAAAAGTCACTTTACTATTTCAAATACTAATAAACAACTTGCACGTAAAAACACGAGCAAAAAGTAAGTGTGCTAAGTCTTCTGGGATGGAGGGAGTATGTATTAACTATCTATGCAATGTGATAATAATATAAAATAAAGCATTTTGTGCACGCCATAGTTGGAGCAAAATGTGAGAATCATATGAATAACACAAATTATATAAATAATATGAAAATAATTAATGACAAATTACTTCCTCGGCATTTTTATTGTTTATGTATTATTTCTATCTCTAAACACTACTAATTCTTTATGGATAAATTGAACTTACATTATTTTCCACATTCATAGAAGTATCATTTTCACCAACAACATCATTGACATTGTCACCAGCACCACCATCATCGTCATCATCGTCGTAATCAGGTATTCGCCAATTCCCGTTTTCTGTTACCCTACAACTTGGGCATTTCATTTCCAATCGAAAGTTGAATTCAGAGCCTATGCAATCTACGACCAAAATAGAGGATTTAATTATGGGGCGTCAAATTCAGAACATAACATAAAAACTATTACGATGTTTAAAAAAAATAAAAAATTGCAGAGAAAAAAAAAATGATAGCACACAAATTTTACACGTAGAAAAAACATGAGCACCAAAACTTAAAACTTTACACATATATATACACACTAATTTTTGGATCAGCTATCGCAAGGGCTCCCGCCGCAAAACTTAGACCTATCAACCTCGGCCTCTATTACCTCTACAAAATCTTAAATTATTCCCCTAAATAATGCCTCATCAAATGTGTCGCGCTGCAATGCGAATTTTAAATCTAAGCAAAACGATCTGAATCACAAATTTTTAACTTAAATCGTAAACAAAGCAAAAATAGTTAAATTTGAATTTTTATATCATATAAAAACATTAAGAATATACCTAAATGAAATTGATGTCCGCAGATAAGTTCGACTATCGCTCTACTTTTTTCATGTAAAATCAACTCTAAACAAAGGGATTAAATTTTTTGTAGCTCAATAACTTTGGGCCGATTTGAAATTGGCCCATCAGTTACCACATTATGATATATCCCCTTTATGTTTCAACTTTTTTTGATTTTGGCCCCGAAAATTGGTCAAACCGGTTAGTCAACCGGTAAACAGTACACGTGGCAATTAATTTGTATTTTCATTTATTTTTAGGTCGCCACGTGTGTAATTCCTTATTTTATTTTTTATTTATATTTAATACCTTTAATTCAAATGAGTATCCGGGTTGGGTCGGTTACCGGGTCGATTTCGGGTCGGGTTTAAGTTGTTTTTTTTTAAATAATTAATACACCTGGGTCGGACCAAGTTTAGAACCGACCCGAATCCGAAAAAGCCCTAATCAACGAAGAAGAAGGAGATAGATGTTTTAAGATTCATAACAACACTTTCCTAATCCCAACAACCAGAAGAAGAAAACGGGTATGGATCCGAGAATCTGGAGCAACCTGCCCGTCCACCTTCTCAAACGGGTCCTCTCCTTCCTGCCTCTCAAAACCTTCATCTCCCTCCAATCAACCTGCAAACACTTCACCTCCCTTCTCCACACACCTTTCTTCATCTACAAGCACAATTCTCTCTCTTCCCCCTCCTCTCTCTCCTCCTTTCCCACCCACACTTCCACAACAAATCCCCCCTTTTCAACACCCACACCAATTCATGGCAAACGACGTCGCTTCATCTCCCCTCCCCCAATCTCCTATCCTCTTACAATGGCCTCCTCTGTTTCTCAATCCCTAATTCCAACTGTAAATCCATAAATAAAATAATAAACCGATAAATAAATAATTAATCGACTGAATGCTCTCTCGCGTCTCCCCTCTCCTCCGAACGGCACCTCCACCACTCTCAGTAATGGCGGCGCGTCTTCTTTCATGCGCGCTCCCATCCATTGCGGCGCTGCCTTCAAGGAATTCGTCTCCGCTGCCTCCTAGTCGTTTGACGACGTCGTTTTTCGGGGATGCATCTCTTTCCGGAAGGAGTAGATTTGATTGTAATAATGGCTCGCATCGATTCGGCGTCAGAAATGGGAATGTTGTGGCGGCGGCAGGGCGGAGGGAGTACCGGAAGATGAGGAGCAGAAGAGTTGCGGCCGCGAAGAAGAGTAAGGAGAAGGAGCTGGAGTTGAGTGTGTAGATTTGCCTCGAAGAACAATTGCCGGAAGATTTATGTATTAATTATTTTTTTTTTTTAAAAACCGACCCGAAAACCCATCACGAAACCGACTCGGTAACCGACTCAACCCGGATACCCATTTGAATTAAAGGTATTAAATATAAATGAAAAATAAAATAAGGAATTACACACGTGGCGGCTTAAAAATAAATGAAAATACAAATTAATTGTCACGTGTATTGTTCACCGGTTTGACTAACCGGTTTGACCGGTTTTCGGGGCCAAAATCAAAAAAAGTTGAAACATACAGGGGATATATCATAATGTGGTAACTGATGGGCCAATTTCAAATCGACTCAAAGTTATTGGGCTACAAAAAATTTAATCCCCTAAACAAATAACACATATTGGCCGGGATGATTCTTCTGCTAAGGACATCATATGTTTTAGAAAAAAATTGATTTCTTTTAAAAAAATATGAAAAACTAGTAAAGTAATTAATGCTTTGGAAATGCTTTAGTTTCATCAATGAAATTACATTAATATATAGAGAGCCAACTGGTTATGAAAAAGAGGCAATTACAATAAGGTGTCATTTATAGAGTGTTCTTACTCTTAAGTACCACCATTTTTAACTCTTACTTCTAGGTTCAAACAATATGTAGAAAAGACTTAAATGTCCTTAAATGCTCTAACAATTAAAATGGGCTCATGTGCAGATTTAAAATATGATTTTTCTGCATCCCATATTTTAATAATTTTGTATTTTAAAATTTTTTAAATTGTAAATTTTAAAGTTTGGATTTTATTGAACTTTTTTAATTTGCATATTTCAGATTTAATTTACATATTTGTCCTTTTATTTAATTTACATATTTAAGATTTTAAATTTTACTAATTTTTATTTAATTATATGTAATTTTATTTAAATAATTTTTTTTAATATTAGCTAAAAAATTCTGCACATTCGTAAAAAATTATGCACATCCGTAAAAAATTATGCACACCCTAATTAGTTTTTAATTATCTATCCTTTTATTTAAAAATTTTGCACACCCCAAATTTTTTTTAATCATCTGTTCTTTTATTAATTAATTTTTTTCATTAATAAAATATTAGTCCAAAAAAATTATGAACACCCTGCACTCCCCCATTTCTTTTTAATCAGCTATCCTTTATATTAAAAAAAATATGCACCTCATAAAAAATAAATTATGCACACCAGTAAATAATAATGCACACCCATAAAAAAAATCTACACACTCATAGAAAATTTTCTGCACACCCGACATTATAGCAGTCGACCCCCAAGAAATCAAAATAATACCATCTTAAATGTGCTCAAACATTAAAATACATCTACAACAATTTACATAAAAAGTGCCCTTTCCTAAATGAAATTGAATTGAGGAGACAATTGGTATAAATGGCATCTTAGAGTAATACCTAAAAGTGCATGCACCTTAAAGTAAGACTCTTTTACAAATGGTACTTTTGAGTAATGAAAAAAGAAAACTTTCATTCAAATCATTAATGAAATTAATCCAAAAAAAAAATTATTAATGAAAAATTAATTGAATTTTCCATTATAATAAAGTGGAAAATCTTTATAATAACATTAAATTATTTGATAGATCACATAAGTATTGTTTTCCTATTATAAATTCATAATATGGAGCCTTTTATTAATTAAGTGTACATTAAGAATCTATGGTACGGGATGTTTGCAAACTTCATCTTAAATAAATTATCTAAGTTGATTCTGATAGGAAATTTTGAAAGTGTATAGCATTTGAAAATAAACAAATTTTACATCTGAAGGGAATTGGGAGGGTTTGGGAAAATAATAAAATAACATTTTCGTCGAAAATTTAAAAGACATGAGATATTTGCTAATAAAAAAAAAGACATATTAACTAAAAGTCAACCCCGTAATTTTGTGGGTTGATTTTAGGACAATAATTTTACGGTCTATAATATAGGACAATATATTTTAAAATTTATAGGGTCATGTGTGATTCAACATAGAGGAGGATGTAGCACATCCAGATGGTGAGAAAAGTTGGATGATGCCAATCTTGTGACTAATAAATATGTCTAATCAATATTTTTGAATGATAAAGATGTATTATTTTGTTATTGTTAGTTAGCGGGGTAATAATTAGTTGAATGAAAAGTATGAATGATAATGAGTTGTTGAGAGAAAATTAGGAGAGAAAATTGGTGAGTGAGAAAAAAGTAGTAATGTGATTGTTTTAGGGGTGTGTATTTAGATGGATGATGAAAACGTGCAAATTCAAAAAGTTATCGAGACGGGGGAATACATCTACTATATGTAGGACAATCAAACCTGACTTATGTCTAATCATGTAAAATTAGCAAGTCTCACATGAGAGGCAGATTTCAGGCTTCTTCACTGATGTGGGAAGCCACTTTTAGATTTTCAAATCTCAAATCCTTGTTTGTTTAGTAGGATTTTGATATAGAATTTTAAGTCTTTTAAATCATACTTTATAATATCTATAATACATCTATTTTACTTTTTTCATACATAGATTTTTTAAAAAAGAATCTCAACCTTATATGTTAAATTTTATTTAAGATATACTATATTGTTTTCTTGATATTTATATCCATACAAGATTTTTAATCTACGTACGTATGTCAAATAATTGTGTTAAATCACATAAATATTATTGAAGGCAGCGTCTACAAAAAATTTGAAATCAGAATCTTTATGTTATTTGTTTATATGTATTCCATACAAGATGCCTAATGATCTGATGAGTTTGAATCACAAATGGTCTCATAATTTTGACCTCAAATAGATTTAGTCTCATAAGTTTTTTTATCATCGATTTAGTCCCAATAACTTTGATAATGTCTAATTTTAGTCTCAAATCGGCCGAAACTACGTCATTTTGCCCTTTTTTTTTTGGGCTTTTAGGCGGATATTGTGATTTGACTGTCACGTGTATTTTCAAGTGTATTTGGCTAATTCTTACCGTCAATTCTGTTTTAATTTTAAGTTTAAAATTTTATTTATATGCTTGAAATTTCAGCTGCTAAAAAATAGATTACATGTGGCAGTCCAGTCACAGCATCCGCCGAAAAATCCAAAATAAAAATGGCAAAACGACGGTGTTCCTGTCAATTCGGGACTAAAATTTGATATTTTCAAAGTTATTGAGACTAAATCGATAGCAAAAAAAATTATAGGACTAAATTTATTTGAGAGCAAAGATGTGGGACCATTTGTGATTCAAACTCTGATATGATGAACATAAATAAAATTCTAATGACACTTTCAGTGTTACTAAAATTTGTGCGAAAGAAAATTTTGTCAATGATATAGAAAGTTCAAATTCATAAAAGATAAAAATGATCAAAGTTAAGATTGAGAAAAATTAGTTGAATAAAGATTTGTTTCTCTTATCTCTATTTCCTAGAAACCTAAACTTTTATTTGAATATTTAACAACAACAAATGTTTTTTTTTTTTATTTTATATTAACTATAAATTTTCTGAGAAATTAATATTTTCTCTATGAAAAAAAATATCATCAATAAAAAAATATCGTCTCTTTAAAATGAAAAAAACACTTTAATATGAATACTTATAAAAAAAATTAATACAAATTAATTGTACAATCATAATCGTGCATCGCACGGGTTCAGTTTACTAGTTATAATATAAAACTAAATATATTTTTTTAACAATCAATTGACATTTATTAAAAAAAAAATTGCTTATTTTTCACAAATATATAAAATATGTATTGTATATATGTGAGTACTAGTAATTTCTTTTATTAATTATATAATTTTTAATTATGCCCTAATTTATCATAAATACTAAGGTTGGTAAAATGATACTACTAAAATTAAAAAAATTATATAAAGTAAAATTATTTAAATTAAACTCACATAAAATATCAACAACTATAATATATGTTTTTTGTTTATATGTGCAATACAGATCTTGAATTAAAAATCTTTAAAAGAAAATTAATTTGATATATAATGTGTTAAAAATTGAATTTTGAATTTGATAGTAAAAAGTAAGAAAGAAAAGTGAAAAGTAATGATTGGTAAAGCAATATCAATCTCTTTGGTGGAGAGTTATATTCATTACTATACCTCAAAGTAAATGGAGTTGCACTTAGTAGTGGTATATCGTACTGTTCCAAAAATATCGAATTATACTGTATATCATATTGAAATTTTGGTATCTAAAGAATCATATCACTACCGTCCAAAAATATCGGTATACCAAACCGGTATAACAAAATTTTGGTATATTAAAATTGCATACCGTATATCACCCCAAAAGTTTTGTATACCCTACCATATCAAGTTTTCGATAAAATACCATTTCATACAGAAAATCTTATATATTGTTTCATGCTGAAATTTCATTATACCATTTCATATAGAATTTTTTTTAGGCTCATTTGGATGGAGGGATTTGGACACATGAATTTGTAAATCCATTGTCAAATCCTTTAAGGGTATGTTTATTTCGGGATTTAGGTGTGCGGGGATGTCATGACTTCGAAATTCTATGAATTTAAAAATCCTGATGAATAGTAAAAATATGTGTTTGTATTGAAATTTTGGTAGGGTGAGATTTTTGCTTTATGTCAAATCAATATGTAATAGTGATTGATATTGTATTATTATATTATACTAGTGTTAGCCCCGCAAACTTCGCGGACTTAAGTAATTTTTTATGCTAAATAATAACTAATACTTAATATTTTTTTCCGTTTAATATTTTTTTACAATCAAATAATTTGTAATTCACAAAATATAAAAAATATTAATAAAATTCAAATATGTAAAATATAATTTTAGATTTTATTTTACTTGATGACTCTTTAAAAAAATAAATGAATCCACAAATTTAAATTTCAAAACAAAAAAAAACTTAAATATTAACTCTAACTTACAAATTTTGAAAACTTTCTTTGTAAATAACATTTGTCGTATACTTACTTGGAAGGTCTCTCATTCGAACTGAACACATAATTTTTCAATCCTCTCTTACTTTTGATTTTAGAGACTGTAATGTATAATTGTAGTGTGTGAAATCTGGCTTGGGAAGATACAAACTTGCAGTTGAAAGAGATTGGCCCTAACTATTATTTATCGTCATCGAATAATATAATATAATTAAAAATATCCTCCTCTTAAAATTTACAGACATTGTTTGGTTTGAATTATTCAATTTTATCCTTGAATTAACACCTAGTTCAAAATATTTCTTCTTGAGACAACATTATGTAGTTGAATGGGGAAAAAATGTCTTTATGTCTGTAAATATTTTGGTGGTAATTTAAGGACAATAAATTTCAGTTTTGAAAAGTTAGATTAGCTAGTTTAAGTTTGACAAAAGTAGGCATGTAGTTTCGAGTTTACGCAAATTTAGGCCCGTAAATTTTGAATTTCGACAAAAGTAAGCCCTTAAATTTTAAGTTTTGGCAAATTTAGGTCTATCAGTAAGGAAAAAATGGCAAAAAAAAAATATATATTATTGTCCTAATTTTGCCAGAAAAAAAAATGGTTAATGTTTAACCTTGCCGAAAAAAAAAAATTTAATGTCCTACTTTTCCCAAACTGAAACTTGTTGTCCTTAAATTGCCACCTCAATAAGTTATGGGTCTTAAAATGCATTTCCCCATCGTTCACCCTATGAAAAAACTTACTTGAAAAGGTACACACCTATTGTTGATAGTGATTGACCTTCACTTTTATTTATTGCTATTGTGGAGCAGAAAAATATTATAAATTATCTCATTTGAAACAAAATCGGCGATGTTTGATCTGAAATAGTCAAGGTCAATCATGGGATCCTTCCAGAAATAATTCTTGCATCAAGAACATGACTTTCAACTTAGTAATAATCAATCTCATTGCACAACCCAATCGTTTGATTGATATTTCTTAAAAGCATTATCAACATTCATATCTTCAATACCAAACAGTGATTAGAGAGTCATGAACACTTAATACAGTTCAAAAATTCAACGAACCTACATATATAATTTATAAAATAGATAGACGATGATAAATGATTTCAATAAAATATATAAAATTACTCACTATCATTATTATTTACTCTTATAATTCTTATAAAAAAAATTAAGTCATATATAATACATTATATAAGTATATAGATAATAATGTTCGCATTAGATAATTTAAAGAAACATAATATTTATGCATCACATGGCACAATTAAATTATGATTTTCAAACTTACATTTATAATTTAGAAAATATAGATTTGATCGAGTTTTAGATCTAATCAATTAGAAATATAAATTTTTATAGGTCTTGTATTAAAATAATAATAAAAATAATATAAATTTTTTTTTTTTAATTTAGTTAAATTAATTCTATTCAATAATAATAATAATAATAATAATAGTATTTTCTACTCAAAATTATTTGTGGGATGAACACCTATTGTTAGTATTTCTTCATGATATAATTTTAGCTTCGATCTTGTGATTTTCAAGCTTCGTGACAATCAAACATAAGTAATTGCACGTACCTGACTTTTGGTTAATTTTTCTGAAAAAGCTTCCATCAAAATTATGGTGGTTCAAAAGTCCCGAACACTTACAGAGTTTAAGAATCAACATAATGCAACTCACAATTATTTCCTAACTGAAAATATGATTTGCAAACACTAACGAAACTCAAACATACTCTTGTATCACCAGGCTTCAGAGACAAAAGCTTCTCATTAATAAGAATTCATTTCACTTCGCGATGTGTTGGAGCAATTAAGTATTGCCCTATCTTCAAAGTAAATTATCAGCTATGGACGGGTAAATACTTTGCACTATATCAACAACATGATGACTTACATCCTCACCAGCTTTTATAATCCAATTGGAAAATCTCATTCATAGTTGAGTTAATGGAATCAATATTTCTACATTGCAACCTAGAATCCTTGTTAATCTCAACACTTTGAAATGCTTAAACAAATAAAAATATTAATCATGTATGTATAAAAAAATTGATATCAAAGATAAGATATAAATAAAATATACTTTCTCTGTCCCAACATTTTCTTCACATGTGAAGTGACACACATATTAAGAAAAAATAATGGCATTTTATGTAAATATGTGAATATTGTGAGGGTGTAGTTTATAAAGGATTTTCCTTTTTTAGGGTGTGAACAAAATGCTGGGACGTACCGAAAAAAAAGTGTGAACAAAATCATAGGATAGAAGGAGTATGGATTAATGGGTTGAGTGAACAACGTCTTTCCACATATTATGCTATAACTTCAAATTTTATTAACTTCAAATTATTTCCACATATTCATTTACTTTTTTAAGTAATTATTTTATTGAATATCCGAATTTTATTAACTTCAAATTTTACGTACGTAATTTTTAGGGTTAACTGCCTAGAAAAAATCACCACCTTTGTGTTTTTATCAATTACAAAATGGTATCATTTTTTTCTTACAATTCAAGACAACATCTTTTTAACTTTCGTATTTCAAAGTATCTGCCCATTTTCTGTCAACAACTAATGTAGGTCCCGAACGTGTTTTAGTGAGGCAGAAGTCTAGAGGGGGTGAATAGACTTCTGAACTTTTTCATGGGATCAGGTGTGAATAGTAAGTTTGTCTGATTAGAGTGCGTGTGAATCAGTTTGGACTAATATTCAACTTACTGATCACTTGAGAGCAGAAAAGTTCGGTGTTTATCAGCTTAACTGATGTGTGGAAGATAAGTTTAACCCGTGTGAAAAAACAGTTTACTAAATCAGGTTCTAAGTTATTTGTATTGGATCAGATGACAAAGTGTCAAACTGATCAGATTAGTTGCTTAGTGCAAATCTGATCCAGACTTAGAATATGCATGCAGTAGTTAAACATGTGTGTGCAGATAGTGTAAAACAGGTAAAGCAGATTTAGGCACACAAGATTTTTATAGTGGTTCAGACAACTTGTCCTACGTCCACTCTTCCCTATCAGCAGGGGCACCAACTAACCAGCTGGACTTAGATTAATGTGTTAGTCCAACACAGTACAACAGATGTTTCAAGAGTTCTCACTCAACCAATCCCAGAAATCAGAACTAGAAACCCTAGTCTTAAATCTTGCTAAACAAAACTTAACCTAACACTTGGTTTGGGTATAAGATTTGAGTTGTTCCAACTAGAAATCTATCCTAGGATTTGGGTAGCCTAAAGCTAAAGGATAAGATTTCTGTGCTAAGAACTATGGGATGAACACTTAGAAATATTCTTCAATTTGTGTTCTTCGTGCGGAAATTTAGCTTGCTTGAGCTTGTGGATTATTTCCGTAACCTTACTATGAAGGTTTGATCCCATATACATAGGCACAAAATCGAACTAACCATTGGAGAGCAATTCGAATTTTGGTCTATTTAAGGTAGGTTTGCAGGCTTGATATGACGTGCGTAGAGGCGGCATGGCCGAAAGCATGCAAGCTTGTCCTTTCTAGCCGTTTGACTCTGAAGCACTTCGTCCTGAAATGTCAGCTTCGTACATACGTGTCTTGCTCTCATTGGTTATCAAGTACACTTATTCAGTGTTTGATTTACCAACTTAGGTTGACATTCTTCTTGTCTGATGAACTCGTATGACTTGGTGAACCTTCGGCTTGTTGGGATTATACTGGAAAGTATGCTTTTACTTTGTATAATCAAACTGAATTTCGGTCTTATTTACTGAAATAAATTGTTTATCACTGATGCTTTAAATATCATCGAATGTTATATATATTTACTGCATAACTGTTCAATAAATAGTACGTGTTACATTGTAGTTAATTTAGTGATATCAGATCACAGAAGATTAAATTAACAGTTCCTTGTAACCAAAAGTACACCATTCACGACCTAGATGGAAATGGACAATCCATCGCGAAAGGTTGAAGTGTAAGGCTCAGATTGACTTGTCTTGACCAAGAGATTACACTAGTGCATGTCTAGTGCACTGAATAGGACCTACAGGAGGACAAATTCTTCAGAACTGAACTAGGAAGAATTAGACCTCAGTGGTTCGTTATTTCTTAATTTTCGTCCCTTAAATAGGATCGCGTGTGGTTAGTAATTATTGCTTTGACTTATTACGGGTAGAGAATCAAGGAGATTCAATACTTTATATCTTGGGCAATATTATTCATCACATGCGATTGCTAAGATTTAATACGGAGAATCGTGTGCAAGTACGCTTGTTCGATTTGCCCCCTTGGGAGGTTCATAAGTTTTATCATACCAAATCTTGCAAGTGGAACTAGTTTCCGGTATGGATAATAATGTTGAACCGTTCCTTAACCAAGGACAAAAGATATTAATTAATGGAAAACTATTTCAGTGGCTTTAATTAATTACTGGGCTAGACAATCTTAAACATGGGAAATAATAACCGGGAGCCATATTGACTATAATATGGGTTAAGATGGATAGTGCAATATTAATTATGTAGTGGGATTAATTAATATTTTTGGGCTAGAATAATATTGTGGCTCAATATTGATAATTCAAGATCCATTAGAAGGTCCAATCTTAATTCTCCTAAAGGCCCCTCAAGTAGCCCAACATAAAGTCCAATAACTGGAAAGGGTGTTTAAAAATAAAATAAATTTTGTTGCTAATTTTCCTCATTAATTTCGAAAAATATAAATAAAAGGGGAGAAAGATTTTCTTTGAATTTTGTTATGGAATGAAGATATGTATTCTTGAAATACAAGATTATCTCATTAAATTCAAGAAATCTCCCACTTGGTTATTTATATGAAGTTTTCGAAAATTTTGAAAGAATAAGGGAAAGAAAGATTTTCTTGATTTTCTTGATTTTCTTAAAAAGATATTATGGAAGATATGTATTCTTGTAATACGGGTATATCTCATAAATTCAAGAAGATCCAAATCTTGGAATCTTTATCCTTGTTTTTCGAAAATAACCATAACAAGAGAAGGTGGGATTTTTATGGAATATTTTAATTATGGAGAAAATAATATATGAGATATATTCAACATTTCTTGGAGATCAAGAAAAGATTTTTTCCTCCCTATTCCATGTTGAAAAATCGGCCACCACCTCATTATAAATAGGGGATGAATGTTTCATCCCCAAGTTGAACACGAAAATTGGTTTTTCGGAAAAATATCAGCGTCGATAAAATATCAAATATTTTGAAACGTCGACAGATTGTATATTTTTGAAAAACGTCAATTGTGAGTGTACAATTCTATGTGCTGGAAAAATTAGTAAATCCACAAAGGTGGTGCAAAAAAATTTTATTTTCCCTTTTGTTAATTGTTCGCGAGCTTCCTTCCACCGGATTGACGAGCAAGGACTAGGAAATACTTGGGAAGGCTTTTTGGTGTGTTTTTATTGACGAGACCATTGCCACTCCAAGAGGTTAGTTCACGTAAACCCGTAGCAATTCCGCTTGCGTAGGATTTATGTGAATTGTTTATATGCATGATTTGTTGTTGAATTATTATTTGAATTAATATAGGATTAATTCATGCTAGTAATAATTGTTTGAATTAAATTTGTATTTAAATATTCATCCCGAATAGATCCGTGCAATTAATTCCCCAACAACTGGTATCAGAGCCTCGGTTTCGGGCTCTGAATTTTAAATTGTAATTTAATTCATTTTCATTAAATTTGAAATTGGATAGTAGAATTGCTAGATCTTTTTTGCAGGTATCCAATTGTCATGGAATTTAATGTGTTTATTTATGCATGCATATTAATTGTGGTTTTTTAATTCGATTTGTTCGAATTCGTTTTGCCTCGTGAGAAAATCCACGAGTAGATTAGAAATTGTTTGATTTGATCAATGTAATAGACTAGTCTAGATCTAAGTTTTTTTATTTTTGTAAATAAATTGTAACCGGATCGGAAACTGAGGCGGAGACGAAGAATTAAAAGACGGGATCCGGAACCGGGTGTGTCGCGTGAAACGTGCCAAGGGAGGCACGCGCGTGACGCGGACGTTGGCGGGAGCGCACGGGCGTTGGGCGAGGCCATCGGGCCGAAAGACGATCGACCAGGCGACGGGCGGCCTCGTCTTGCGGAAGAGGAAGCGCCCAGCGAGGCGCTGCGGAGGAGCGCGATGCCGCCGAGGGCGCGCTTGCGGGGCGATAAGGCGAGGGGTGACACGGGGTAGGCGGCGCGCGGGCTACAAGACGGTGCAGATCCTCCAGACGCCGCCCCCCGAGATCTCATCTGCGATCATCGCGGCACCGGCTGGCGACGTCTTATTGGCGCTTAGCGTCTTGACACGCTTGCCGATCGACACGTCGGTAGTGCAAGACATGCACTCGACCAGCCCAAATGGGTCGATGATGTCACTAGACGTGGCGAACCTTTCGAGACGAATGATGAAGGCAAAGAAGACGATTTCTCAAGATCAAGACATGACAAAAATTAACCGTGACAATTGGATATTTGTGCCCAATATGTTTAATTTTTTGTTTTGATGTTTATGCATTATTTTATGCTTATTTAAATTGTGTTTAAATTTGCGATGCATGAGAAAATGTTTTGAAAAATCTCACTTTCGAAAATTACTAAGTATGCTTAAATAATTAATTGACAATTTTATAGATAATAAAATTGAATTAATTTTGGCCTCCATGATTTATTTATTTGTGGATTCTTTTGGAGAAATTCCCCCCCACGGGACGGTCAAAAGATAGCTTTCACATGAATAAATTCCAAATGGATGATTGTGGATTATTACTAGTGGCGACGATGACCCTCCCCACGAGGCTCGTTCAAAGTGAAATAATAATTTTGTATTTAATCATGGTTATTACTTAGGTATAAAATTGATATGCATATACTTCCCCGAAGTCCCTGTCAATTTTATATTGGTCAAGTGGGAGCCAACTATTAATCTAGTTATTAAAGGTTTGTAACTGTTCTTGTTTGTAACCTGCTTGAATGTGTTTAAATAATTACCTACCCCACGTGGCTTATTTAAATTGTTTTGAGATGTTGGCTGATGCATGCTCATATTTTTTTTGAGATTTTAATATGAAACATGTGATCGAACCTTGTGATATATTTGTGCTTATGCATATTATTATTTATTTCAGATCAGCATGTTGTAACCTTTTAATCCACTGCTGCTATACTTAAAGTCGATAGAATAAGTATGGAAACTATATTGATTGGAAACGAAAAATTTTAATTGTCCTAACTGCGCAAAAGCACAAGTAAATTCTTGACACACCAAAATCAGATGAGCCAACTGACGAGTCAAAAATGCGGGACTCGTCAGATCACCTTGCGAGAGATGTCGTCGCTGAAAATGGTGGAGGGCAAACCCATAAGGGATTACGTCCTCAAAATTGATGGCCCATCTGAACAAACTTGAGGTTCTGAGTGCAGATTATAATCTGGAGACTCCGATGAATTTGGTACTTCACTCTCTGCCCAAAAGTTTTTGAGCATTTTGGCCTCGCTAGCTGATTTGTTGCAAGCTTTGGTCTCGGCAGAGATGTTGATGGGGCACCAAACTCAAGCTTTGACGGCAAGTGGTCCGTCTTCATTTTCTAGGCCAAGGGATGGCAAGAAGAAGAAGGTGACCAAAAGCCATAAGCAATCAGACTCAACTGTTGCCAAGGGCAATGATAAGATGACGAATGCTGGTGGTGTCAAGGAAAATCCAAAGAGGAAGTGCTTAAGCTACGGTGAAAGAGGACAATGGAGGTTTGCCTGTTCCAACCCCAAGAGGGACGGAAAGAAAGGTAATTCTCACGCACTAGTTGTTGAAACTTGTTTAGCGGCGTATACTTCTCATTCGTGGGTAGTTGATACGGGATATGCTGACCATGTATGTTTCACGTTACGGGGTCCCAAATTGACTGAAAACTTAGTGGGGAGTGAGATCCTCATCACAATTGGGCGATCTTCGAGAGTGGCGGCTAAAAAAGAAGTGGGAGAAGTGCACCTGTTTTTTTTTTTTTAAAACGAGTTTTAATTTTAAGAGACGTTCTTTATGTTCCCAGTTTTAGAAAGAATTCACTTTCAGTTTCTAAAATTCTATTAATGGATACTTAGTTTCTTTTAATAAGAATGACATCATTTCTTGAAATAATGAGTGTATCTGTTATGGGACATTGATGGACAATCTCTATACAATTAATTGTGCACACCACTCACGAAATGCATCCTATAACACATCAACTGTTTCCGATAAAAGAAAACGTTCATCAGACGTGAACGAGACACTTCTATGGCATCTAAGATTGGGACATATTAATCCAAATAGGATCCAAAGGTTGGTAGAAGACGGATCACTGGAGTCTCTCCAAGTTGAACCAATTCCAACCTGCGAATCATGTTTGAAGGGTAAAATGACCAAGAGGGCATTCGGAGCCAAGGGGAATAGAGTGTTAGAAATCGTTCACACATACGTATGTGGTCCAATGTCAACCAAAGCAGGAGGAGGTTATGAGTATTTCATCACTTTTATTGATGACTACTCAAGGTACGGCTATATTTTCCTTATGAAGCATAAATCTGAGACCTTTGAGAAATTTAAAGAATTTAAGGCTCAAGCAGAGAATCATAGGGAAAAACGTATCAAGTCTCTACGATCCGATCGTGGAGGCGAGTACCTCAGCGATGAGTTTTCGAACTACTTGTCAGATGAAGGGATTGTATCCCAGCTAACTGCACCCGGAACCCCTCAACAAAATGGGGTTGCAGAGCGAAGAAATAGAACTCTTTTAGAAATGGTTAGATCAATGATGAGTTATGCGGATCTACCCAAGTCGTTCTGGGGTCATGCAGTGGCTTACATTCTAAACTTGGTGCCATCCAAATCGGTTCCCAAAACTCCCAAATAATTGTGGACCTGGCGCAAGCCCAGTTTGAGACACATGAGAATTTGGGGGTGTCCGGCCTACGTGTTGGACAAGGAAGCCGGAAAATTGGATCCTCGATCAGAATTAAGGTTGTTTATAGGATACCCCGAGAGAACAAAAGGGTGTATGTTCTATGGTCCTGAAGATCAAAAGGTGGTAATCAGCACCCACTTTAGATTTTTGGAAGAAGACTATATGAACGAAAGAAGACCCAGAAGTGAGATTACCTTAAATGAGCTAAGGGGCTAACCTCATTGCCAACTGTACAAGATGACATACCAAATGACACACTTACACAACGAAACCTCGTCAGAGTGGGAGGGTTGTGAGACGCGACCCGAGATTCATAGGGATAGGAGAGTCCTCGGACTTGATTCCCGGACAAGAAGAATCAGACCCATGGACATACGATGAGGCAATCCAAGACAAGGATGCAGTTTCTTGGCAAACAACAATGAAAGCCGAAATAGGTTCTATGGATCATAACAGAGTGTGGGAGCTAGTCGAACCACTTAATGAGGTCAAACCCATTGGTTGCAAGTGGGTATACAAGAGAAAAAGAGGACCATTTTAGAAGGTGAAAACCTTCAAGGCAAGGCTTGTGGCGAAAAGGTTATACTCGTCGAAAGAAGGATCGACTATGAGGAAACTTTTTTCACCAGAAGAATGCTCAAGTCCATCCGATTCTCTCTTGTCGATTCTTCAAGATCTCAATTTTGAAATCTGGCAAATGGATGTCAAGACAGACTTCCTTAACGGAAGTCTTGATGAATAAATCTATATGCAACAAACCCAAGGCTTCATTGAAAAGGGCCAAGTTGTAAGCTCATGAAGTCCATTTATGGACTCAAACAAGCATCCAGAGCTTGGAACCAATGTTTTGATCATGTTATAAAGTCTTATGGGTTTGATCAAAACGAGTTCGAAAGTTGTGTGTACAAAAAGCATGTCGGAACTGCATTGGTATTCTTAGTATTATACGTAGACAACATTCTGCTCATCGGGAACGATGTAAAGGTGTTATCAGACGTAAGGGCATGGCTTTCAAAACAGTTTGATATGAAGGACTTAGGGGAAGTCGGGCACATCCTTAGGATCAAGATCACTCGAGATCGCAAGAAAAGAATGATAGGCTTATCGCAAGCTTCATACATAGACATTGTCTTGAAACGATTCAGCATGCAGGATTCCAAGAAAGGCTCCATACCTTTTAGGCATGGAATCCATCTATCCAAGGAAATGTGCCCTAAGACACAGAGAGAGATAGATGACATGAAAGGCATTCCTTATGCTTCGGTTGTCGGAAGCCTTATGTATGCAATGTTGTGTACGAGACCGGATATCTGCTTTGCCGTTGGCATGGTGGCAAGATATCAAAGTAATCCGGGAAAAAGAGGATTAGACGACAGTTAAGAACATTCTGAAATATCTGAAAAGAACTCGGGATAGAATGTTGGTTTATCGATCGAACGATCCTAATCCCCATCTATTCCATGGACTCGGATTTCCAATCGACATAGATTCCAAGAAACTATCTGCCTCGGTTAGTGTGCTTTCATTTGGGAAGTGTAGCCATGAAATGGACGAGTGTGAAACAGAAATGCATCACTGACTCAACCATAGAAGCGGGGTAAATAGTCGCTTGTGAAGCAAAGAAGGAACCGGTTTGGCTCTAGACCTTCTCGGTGGACTTGGATGGAGTTTTGAATTTGTCTAAAGAATATTTGCTAGGGGGGGTTTACAAATTCAAGGAACCAAGAGTCCACGAGTCAAACAAGCACACCGAAGGAAAGAAATCTTAGACGAGAAATTGTTAAGAGAGGAGATGAAGAGGTGGTTAAGATCGCATTGGAGGATAACCTAGTGTATCCTTTCACAAAGTGTCTCCGCTCTGGAAACATTCAAGAGACATGTGGGAGGAATGGTTGTCAAGTCATTGAGCTAATCTACTTTGAGTATAAGTGGGAGATATTATTAGGTTCGTGTAGGTGACATTATATGTCACGTGTTAGGAACTACACGAGACATGTTGTAGTATACTTAAAAAGCGACTTTGAGTATAAGTGGGAGATTGTTGGGATTATAATTTGAAAGTATGTTTTTACTTTGTATAATCAAACCAAATTTCGGTCTTATTTAATGAAATAAATTGTTTATCATCGATGCTTTAAATATCATCGAATGTTATATATATTTATTGCATAATCGCTCAATAAATAAGACGTTGTTACATTGTAGTTAATTTAGTGATACCAGATTACAGAAGATTAAATTAATAGTTCCTTGTAACCAAAAGTACACCATTCACGACCTAGATGGAAATGAACAATCCATCGTGAAAGGTTGAAGTGTAAGGCTCAGAATGGCTTGTCTTGACCAAGAGATTGCACTAGTACATGTCTAGTGCAATCGAATAGGACCTCCATGAGAGGACAAATTCTTGAACCAACTAGGAAGAATTAGACCTCGGTGGTTCGTTATTTCTTAATCTTCGTCCCTAAATAGGATCGCGTGTGGTTAGTAATTATTGCTTTGACTTATTACGGTAGAGAATCAACGAGATTAAATACTTTATATCTTGGGAAATATTATTGGTCACATCGCGATTGCTAAGATTTAATACGGAGAATCGTTAAAAGCACGCTTGTTTGATTTGCCCCTTGGGAGGTTCATAAGTTTTATCATACCAAATCTTGCAAGTGGAACTAGTTTCCGATATGGATAATAATGTTGAACTGTTCCTTAACCAAGGACAAAAGATATTAATTAATGGAAAGCTATTTCAGTGGCTTTAATTAATTAATGGGCTAGACAATCTTAAACACGGAAAATAATAACCGGGAGCCATATTGACTGTAATATGGGTTAAGATGGATAGTGCAATATTAATTATGTAGTGGGATTAATTAATATTTTTGGGCTAGAATAATATTGTGGCTCAATATTGATAATTCAAGATCCATTAGAAGATCCAATCTTAATTCTCCTAAAGGCCCCTCAAGTAGCCCAACATAAAGTCCAATAACTGGAAAATGTGTTTAAAAATAAAATAAATTTTGTTGCTAATTTTCCTCATTAATTTCGAAAAATATAAATAAAAGGGGAGAAAGATTTTCTTTGAATTTTGTTATGGACTGAAGATATGTATTCTTGAAATACAAGATTATCTCATTAAATTCAAGAAATCTCCCACTTGGTTATTTATATGAAGTTTTCGAAAATTTTGAAAGAATAGGGGAAAGAAAGATTTTCTTGATTTTCTTGAAAAGATATTATGGAAGATATGTATTCTTGTAATACAGGTATATCTCATAAATTCAAGAAGATCCAAATCTTGGAATCTTTATCCTTGTTTTTCGAAAATAACCATAACAAGAGAAGGTGGGATTTTTATGGAATATTTTAATTATGGAGAAAAGAATATATGAGATATATTCAAGATTTATTGGAGATCAAGAAAATATTTTTTCCTCCCTATTCCATGTTGAAAAATCGGCCACCACCTCATTATAAATAGGGGATGAATGTTTCATCCCCAAGTTGAACACGAAAATTGGTTTTTCGGAAAAATATCAGCGTCGATAAAATATCAAATATTTTGAAACGTCGACAGATTGTGTATTTTCGAAAAACGTCAATTGTGAGTGTACAATTCCATGTGCTGGAAAAATTAGTAAATCCACAAAGGTGGTGCAACAAATTTTTATTTTCCCTTTTGTTAATTGTTCGCGAGCTTCCTTCCACCGGATTGACGAGCAAGGACTAGGGAATACTTGGGAAGGCTTTTTGGTGTGTTTTTATTAACGAGACCTTTGCCACTCCAAGTGGTTAGTTCACGTAAACCCGTAGCAATTCCGCATGCGTAGGATTTATGTGAATTGCTTATATGCATGATTTGTTGTTGAATTATTATTTGAATTAATATAGGATTAATTCATGCTAGTAATAATTGTTATAATTAAATTTGTATTTAAATATTCATCCCGAATAGATCCGTGCAATTAATTCCCCAACACGGCTGTCACCTGATTGAGTTGACCTGATCAGTCCAAACTAATCAGTCTATCTGATTGAGTCTTCTGATGCAGGTTGTTTCGATAGGAAAAATCCTAGGGTTTGATTAGGTTTCCAACCGACTAAAAGTTATTATATTTTATTAATCAAACCCTTAAATTTAGTTCTTCTTTAAAGTGCTAGGAGTGCTTCCAGTTCAGATTGCTCGTCCTGTCATCCTGAAAATCAAAATTTAAAAACAAATATCGCTCTCATTTGAAAAATAAATTAATATGTTTAATCTTTCTTTTAAAAATGCATTTTTTGTTCGGGGTATTACACAAATGGTCATTTTACTGTCTTATTATGTTTTGTTGATAATATAATTTTCACTGGTTACAACATTGATGAAATACAGAATGTAAAAACATATCTTGATAACAAGTTTACTATGAAAGATCTTGGTGTTCTAAAGTATATCCTTGGGTATTGAAGTAGCAAGAAGTTCAAAATGTTTACAACTATGCCAAAGGATCTATGCGTTAGATCTATAGATGACTGTGGTTATCTAGGTAGTAGACCTTGTTTCACACCAATGGATTCTAAAAAATCTTCTATAAAATGAAACTTCACATGTTTTACAAGATTCCTCTAATTATAGAAGGATTGTTGGTAAGTTGTTATGCCTAACTATTACTATACCTGATTTGTCCTATTCTATACAAACTCTAACACAGTTCATGAGCAAGCCCACATAGGAACATTTGAATGCAGTGCATAGGTTAATCAGATACTCGGAGAGAAACCCTGGTCAAGAGATCCTTTACTCATCCAATAATGATCACAAGCTCAAGGCATTCACATATCTTGATTGGGGCAGATGTGAGGTTACAAGGAGATGTGTGACTAGATATGCCATCTATGTTGGATATTCATTGGTTTCATGGAAGTCCAAGAAACAACCAACAGTCAGCAGATCTTCAGCTGAGATTGTGTTGAGGGAAATTAAGCAAATAGATTATTCCCGACCCTCTCTACAAGCTCGAGCTTTTAGATGAGACAGAATTCTCTCATGGTATCAGAGCTCAGGTTGTGGGTTCGATTCCCGTAGAAGCACTCCACCCATTTAAATTGTCCACTCTGTTGGGCCTTCTCTCCAGAGAGCAGAGACAATGATTCGGCCCACGAGTGAGGGGGAGTGTTGAGGGAAATTAAGTAAATAGATTATTCCCGACCCTCTCTACAAGATCGAGCTTTTAGATGAGACGGAATTCTCTCAGATTGAATATAGAGCCATGGCTTCAACAACTTGTGAATTGCAATGGAACTTTATATTTTGAAGGATCTTCACATTTCTTATCCTCAACTTGCACTCTTGTATACTGGTAGCAGCTTTGCTTTTTCCATTGCCCATAATCCAGTGCTGCATGAGAGAACTAAACACATACATATTGACCAACATTTCACTAAAGAAAAGATATATGCATCAATCATCAAGATGGTTCAGATTCCAACAACAAAGAACTTGAGAGCTGTGTTTTAAAAGCGGAAGCGGCGATCGACCCGAACAACCTTAGAGCTTTCGGTCCGACCGGGTCCGACCGAATCTGACTGTTATTAAAGCGATTGAACCAGTATGATATCATAAATATATATATGTTGGGGAATTAGGGTGCCCGGATCTATTCGAGATGATTTTTAAATACATATTTAAATTAAATAAATAATTACTAACATGAATTAATCCTAAATCAATTCAACATAATAATTAAACAACATGCGTACACATAATTCACGTAAATCCTAAACATGCGGAACTAGGAGTTACGGAATTACTAACCTCTTGTAGAGACAAGCTTTGAGACGATGGATCAACCCAAGAGTCTTCCCAAATATATCCCCAAGTCCACGAACGTAATCCGGTGGGAGAATTTGCACTAACGATTTTAATGGGAGAGAAATTAAATATTTTGCCACCACCTTTGTGGATTTCTAATATTTCCAACACATGGAATTGCACTTGGGAATGAAGAATTCATCCCCTATATATAGGAGTGAGGGGGTCGAATTTTTAGGTCAAAAATATAAGGAAGAAAATCTTTTTTTGGTCTCAAAGAAATCTTGAATATATCTCCTATATTCTTTTCTCCTTAATTAAATTTTCCATAAAAATCTCTTCCCCTTTTTATCCTATTATTTTTGAAAATAACAAGATTAAAGGAGTCAAAATTTGACTTCTTGAATTTATGGGATAATTATGTATTCCTACAATAATTATCTCTTTCCATAAAATATCTACAAGAAAATCAAGACAATCTTTCCTTCCTCTTATCCACATATGTTTTTGAAAATATAAGCATAGAAATATAGCAAAATATTTTCTTCTCTCTTTCATTAATTGAACTTTATTTTAGCCTATTTGGGGGGTCTTTAGGAGAATTAAGATTGGACCTTCAATGGACTATGAAGCTTTAATATTTTGGGCCAAATATTATTCAAGTCCATTAATATTAATTTATTCCACTATAAAATTTATATTGAACTATCCATCTTAACCCATATTACGATTTCACATATAACATGGCTCCCGGTCATTATTTCCCGCGTTTAAGATTATATTAGTCCATTAATTAATTAAGCAACTGAACAAGCTTTATATTAATTAATATCTTTGTCCTTGGAGTAAAGACAGCTCAACATTATTATCCATACCGGAAATAAATTTCTACTTGCAAGATTTGGTATGATAAAGGTTCTGAGCCCACCAAGGGAACAAATCAAGCAAGACGTACTTGCACGCAATTCTCCGTATTAAATGTCAGCAATCGTCATGTAATTAATAATATTGCCCAAGATATAAGGTATCGAATCGCATTGACTCTCTTCCCATCATAAATCAAAGCAATAGTTATTAATTTCACACGATCTTATTTAAGGGACGGAGATTAAGAAATAACGCACCACTGAGGTCTAATTCTTGTATATTCAGTGCCAAAGAATTTGTCCTCCCAGTGGATCTCTCTCAATGCACCTAAATCTTTGTAGTGTGATCCTTGGTCAAGACAAGTCAATCTGGTCTCACACTTCAACCGTTCATGATGGTTCGTTCATTTCCATCTGGGGTTGTGAATTTGTACTTAATTATGAGGGTTGTTAATTTGATCTTGAAATGGGTATCACCAAATTAACTTCAACGTAATAAAATCTTGTCTTATTGAAACAAATAAACATATATAACATTTATTCATATTTAATGCAATTGATTAAATAATTTATTTCAGTAAATAATAAGAAACTTTATTTGGTTATACAAAGTAAAAGCATACTTTTCAGTATAACCCCAACAATCTCCCACTTATACTCAAAGTCTGCTTTTAAGTATACTACAACATGTCTCGTGTTCTATGTGACATCTAATGTCACCCTACACGAACCTAATAATATTTCTCCCACTTATACTCAAAGCAGATTGGCAACGTCTTTGACACTCATTCCTTCCACATGTCTCTCCGAATGTACTCTGGCGGCCGGACCCTTTGTGAATGGATCTGCTAGGTTGTCTTCCGATGCAATCTTAGCCACCTCAATGTCTCCTCTCTTAACGATTTCTCATATGAGATGGTATTTTCTTTCAATGTGTTTGTTGGCCTTGTGGGCTCTCGGCTCCCTCGAATTTGCAACTGCTTCGGCGTTATCACAGTAAACCGTGATCGTGCTGGGCAAATCCGAGATGACGTCCAAGTCCACTAGGAAGTTCTTGAGCCAAACCGCTTCCTTCATTTGTTTCACGTTGAAAGAACGATTCGCCTCCATGGTAGAATCGGCGATGCATTTCTGCTTTACGCTTCTCCATGTCATGGCTCCTCCCCCCATGCAAAACACACTACCCATGGTAGACTTTCTGGAGTCAACATCTGATTGGAAATTTGAGTCTGTGTAACCGATGGGGATTAGACTGTCTGACTTGTAAACCAACATTCTGCCCCGTGTCTTTTTCAGATACTTCAAAATGTTCCTTACTGCAGTCGAATGCTCTTTCCCATGGTTACTTTGATATCTTGCCACCATGCCTACGCAAAAAAGAAAGATATCCTGGCTCGCACAAAGATTGCATACACGAGGCTTCCCACAAATGGCTTACATAAGGATGCCCTTTATGTCATCTATCTCTTCGTGTCTTTGACACATCTCTTTGATGATGGATTCCATGTCCGTAGGGCACAAAGCCTTTCTTGAATCTTGCATCTTTGAAACGCTTCAAAACAATATCTATGTATGAGGCTTGAAAGCCCGATCATTCTTTTCTGCGATCTCGAAAGATCTTGATCCCTAGGATGTGACCGGCTTCCCCTAAATCCTTTATATCGAACTGTTTTGACAGCCATGCCCTTACGTTTGATAACACCTTTACATCATTTTCGAGGAGCAGAATGTCGTCCACGTTGTTGGGGTTATACTCAAAAGTATGCTTTTACTTTGTATAACCAAACTGAAGTTTCTTATTTATTTACTGAAATAAATTATTTAATCATTGTTGCATTAAATATGAATGAATGTTATATATGTTTATTGCAAACCCGTTCGATAAGATAGTACGTATTACGTTGTAGTTAATTTGGTGATACCCGATCACTGAAGATCAAACTAACAGCCCTCGTAATTAAGTACAAATTCACAACCCAGATGGAAATGAACGAACCATTATGAACGGATGAAGTGTGAGACCCAGATTGGCCAGTCTTGACCAAGGGATCACACTAGCGCATTTAGGTCGCTGTTGAATGAGGACCTACTGAGGAGGACAAATTCTTGATCTTGAATATACAAGAATTAGACCTCAGTGGTGCGTTGTTTCTTAATCTCCGTCCCTTAAATAGGATCGTGTGAAATTAATAACTATTGCTTTGACTTATGATGGGAAGAGAGTCAATGCGATTCGATACCTTATATCTTGGGCAATATTATTAATTACATGACGATTCTTTTACATTTAATCTGAAGAATCGCGTCTGAAATCGTCTTGCTTGATTTGTCCCCTTGGTGGACTCATATCCTTTATCATGCCAAATCTTGCAAGTGGAAATTTATTTCTGGCATGGATAATAATGTTGAGTTGTCTTTACTTCAAGGACAAAGATATTAATTAATATAAAGCTTGTTCAGTGGCTTAATTAATTAATGGACAAAGATAATCTTAAATGCGGGAAATAATGACCGGGATCCATGTTATATGTGAAATCGTAATATGGGTTAAGATGGATAGTTCAATATTAATTTTATAATGGAGTAAATTAATATTAATGGACTTGAATAATATTTGGCTCAAAATATTATAGCTTCATAGTCCATTGGAGGTCCAATCTTAATTCTCCTAAAGGCCCCCCAAATAGCCCAAAATAAAGTTCAATTAATGAGAGAAAGAAGAAAATATTCTTGCTAAATTTCCAAGCTATAATTTTTGAAAATTTGTATAAATAAAGGAAGTAAAGATTGTTTTGATTTTCTTGTATGTATTTTATGGAAAGATAATTATTGTAGGGATACATAATTATCCCATAAATTCAAGAAGTCAAATCTTGACTCCTTATTTATTGTAATTTTCGAAATATATAGGTAGAAGATGGGAAAGAGATTTTTATGGAAAATTTAATTAAGGAGAAAAGAATATAGGAGATATATTCAAGATTTCTTGGAGATCAAGAAAAGATTTTCTCCCTTATTTTCCATCCCTAATTTTTGCCCCCCTCCTCCCTATTTATAGGGGATGGGCTCTTCATTCCCAAGTGCAATTTCATGTGTTGGAAATATTAGAAATCCACAAAGGTGGTAGCAAAATATTTTATTTTCTCTCCCATTAAAATCGTTCGTTGAAATCTTCCCACCGGATAACATTCGTGGACTTTGGAGATATATTTGGGAAGGCTCTTGGGTTGATTCATCCGTTTGATTCTTCAAGAAGTTAGTAATTCCGTAACTCCTAGTTCCGCATGTTTAGGATTTACGTGAATTATGTGTACGCATGTTGTTTATTATTATGTTGAATTGATTTAGGATTAATTCATGTTAGTAAATAACTGTTTAATTTAAATATGTATTTAAATAATCATCTCGAATAGATCCGGGCACCCCGATTTTCCCAACACACGTATAGTACCAAAAATACCAATGCAGTTCCATCACGTTTATTATAGACACAACTTTCAAAGTTGTTTTGATCGAAACCGTAGGATTTTATAACTTGATCAAAACACTGATTCCAAGCACGGGATGCTTGCTTCAGCCCATAAATGGACTTCTTAAGCTTGCAAACCAGATGCTCTTGGTCTTTTTCAATGAAGTCTTCGGGTTGTTGCATATAGATTTCTTCGTCAAGATTTCCATTAAGGAAAGCTGTCTTGACGTCCATTTGTCAGATCTCAAAATCTAGATGCGCAGCAATCGACAAGAGAATGCGGATGGACTTGAGCATGGCTACGGGCGAAAAGGTTTTCTCATAATCGATCCCTTCTTTCTGAGTGTACCCTTTCGCCACTAGTCTTGCTTTAAAGGTTTCAACCCTTCCGTCCGGTCCCCTTTTTCTCTTATATACCCACTTGCATCCGATGGGTTTTACCCCATCAAGTGGTTCGACTAGCTCCCACACCTTGTTGTGATCCATTGAACCCATCTCGGCTTCCATTGTTATTTGCCAGGATTGAGCATCTTTGTCTCGGATAGCCTCGTTGTAGGACCATGGATCTGACTCTTCTGCGGAGATCAAGTCTGAAGACTCTCCGATCCCCAAGAATCTCTCGGGTTGTCTGATAACCCTCCCACTACGACGAGGTTCCGGTTGTGTAGGCGTGACGTTTGGTATATCATTTTGTACAGTTGGCAATGGAGTTGGCCCCCCTAAGTTCTTCTAAGGTAATTTCACTTCTAGGCTTTCGACTGTTCATATAGTCTTCTTCCAAAAATCTAAAGTGGGTACTGATCACCACCTTTTGATCTTCGGGACCATAGAACATGCATCCTTTAGTTCCTTCGGGGTACCCTATGAACATCCTTAATTCCGAACAAGCATCCAATTTACCGGCTTCCTTGTCTAGCATGTATGCCGGACACCCCCAGATCCTGATGTGTCCGAAACTGGGCTTGCGCCCCATCCACAATTCTCTCGGGGTTTTAGGTACCGATTTGGATGGCACTAGGTTCAGAATATAAGCGGTTGTTTCTAATGCGTAACCCCAGAACGATTTCGGTAAATCCGCATAACTCATCATTGACCTTACCATTTCTAAAAGAGTTCTATTCCTTCATTCTACAACCCCGTTTTGTTGAGGGGTACCGGGTGCAGTCAACTGGGATGCAATCCCCACTTCCGATAGGTGGTTCAGAAATTCATCGCTGAGGTATTCGCCTCCATGATCAGATCGTAGAAACTTGATACTTTTTCCCTTATGATTCTCTGCTTGAGCCTTAAATTCTTTGAATTTATCAAAGGTCTCAGATTTATGCTTCATTAGAAAAATGTATCCGTAGCGTGAGTAATCATCGATAAAAGTAACGAAATACTCGTAGCCACCTCTAGCTTTGATTTGCATTGGACCACACACATCGGTGTGAACGATTTCTAACACTTCTTTAGCTCTAAGCCCCTTGGCTCCAAATGCCCTCTTGGTCATTTTACCTTCCAAGCACGATTCACAAGTCGGAAATGACTCAATTTGGAGAGACCCCAAAAAACCATCTTTCACCAACCTTTGAATCCTTTTCGGGTTAATATGACCTAATCTTAGGTGCCAAAGAAGTGTCTCGTTCACGTCAGCCGAGCGCTTTCATTTACAAGAAATAGTAGATGTGTTATAGGATGCATTTTGTGAGTGATGTGCACAGTTAATAATATAGAGATTGTTCCTTAAAGTTTCACGACAGATAATCACATCGTTACGAAAAACAGTAACATCTTTATTAAAACGAACAGAATATCCATCGTTAAATAACTTAGAAATAGAAATAAGGTTTTCCTTAAAAATAGGAACATAAAGAACATCTCTTAAAATTAACTTCCTATCTCCAAAAGACAGGTGCACGTCTCCCACTGCTTCAGGTGCCACTCTCGTAGCATCGCCTAGCGTGATGAGGATTTCACTCCCACTAAGTTGTCGTGAAGCAAACATGATCAGTGGATTCTGTATCAACTACCCACGAATGAGAAGTGTACGATGCCAAACAGGTTTAAACAACTAGTGTGTGAGAATTACCTTTCTTTCCATTCCTTTTGGGATTGGAACAGGCCAACCTCCATTGTCCTTTACCGCAGTTGAAGCACTTGCCCTCTAGATTTCATTGATACTACCAGCATCCCTCATCTTACCATTGTCATTGGCAACAGTTGAGTTTGATTGCTTATGGCTTTTGGTCCTCTTCTTCTTCTTGCCTTCCCTTGACCTAGAAGATGAAGATGGACCACTTGCCGTCAAGGCTTGAGTTTTTGTGCCCCATCAACGTCTCTGCCGCAACCAAAGCTTGCAACAAATCAGTTAGTGAAGCCAAAGTGCTCAAAAACTTTTGGGCAGAGAGTAGAGTAGCAAATTGATCTGGGTCCTAAGATCATAATCTGCACCCAGATCCTCAAGTTTGTTCAGATGGGCCATTAATTTTGAGGACGTAATCCCTTACGGGGACCATTTTCAACGACAACATCTCTCGCATGGTGATCTGATGAGCCCTACACTTTCGACTCGTCAGTTGGCTCATCTGAATTTTTTGTATGTCAAGAACCCACTTGTGCTCTTGTGCAGTTAGGACAATTATAATTTTTCATTTCCAATCAACAAAGTTTTCTCCGATGAGTTGGTTTTCTTTCAGTATATTGAACAGTGGATTAAAAGGTTACGACATACTGAACTGAAATAAACATACATCTTGTGTCAATGTCCGGATCAACACAAAATTAAATCACATAATTCGATCACATGATTCATATTAAAATCTCAAAAAATATGAACATGCATCAGCCAACATCTCAAAACAGATTTAAATGAGCCTCGTGGGAGGGTCATCATTTAAATCACATTCAAGCAGGTTACAAACAATAACAGTTACAAACCTTTAATTTTAAAGAAAATTAATAGTCGGCTCCCACTTAACCAATATAAAATTGACAGGGACTTCGGAGAAGTATATAAATATCAATTTTATACCTAAGTAATAACCATAATTAAATACAGAATTATTACTTTGTTTTGATCGAGCCTCGTGGGAGGGTCATCGTCGCCACTAATAATAATTCAAAATCATCCTTTTGGGAATATATTCATGTGAAAGCTATCTTTTGACCGTCCCGTAGGGGAATTTCTCCAAAAGATTTCACAAATAAATAAATCATGGAGGTCAAAATTAATTTGTGTCAAAACCAAATTAATTATTAAACATACTTAGTAATTTTTGAATTCGAGATTTTTCGTTGGGCAATTCTCATGCAAACACATTTAAACAAATTAAATAAACCACAAGAAAATACAACAGCAATAAATCAAGCAAAGCAGAAAATAAACACATTGGACACAAATTATCCAACTGTCATGGTTTGATTTTCTTTGGCTTGATCTTGAAGAAACACCGTCTTGAATTTCTCCTACTCGTTCGTCTCTAAAAGAACTCCGTCTTGAAACGCCATGCCAAACATTTCCACGGTTTGGGATCACGCCAAGATCCGGCGGTAAAGTTGTCGGCGACCCCCCGTCTTGCTTTAAGCGCTTAGCCAGCGTCGCCCGTCTGACTCTCTCGACCTTGGTAGACGATGGCGGTCGACCCATCTTGTACGTCCGCCCGTCGCTTCGCCTCGCCCGCCTTTGCCCGTCCGCTTCTTTCGCGGTTGCAGCCGCCGGGCGCCCTTACGCTCCGCAAGACCTCGTCTTGGCGGCTCCCTCGGCCTCGCTCCCACGTCCGTGTCGCGCCCTAACGTCCGCGTCGTAGCGTGCCTCCTTGGCACATTTTGCGACGACGCCGCTCAAGGCCCAGATTCGGATCCGTCTTTAACTCGTCTCCGTCTTCGTCTCCGATCAGGTTACAATTTATTTAACAAAAAATAAACACCTTAAATCTAGATTAGTCTATTACAATGAATAAATCAAATAGCCTAATCTACTCGTGGATTTTCTCACGAGAAAAACAAATCTGAACGAGTCGAATTAAAAATCATTCATTCATACGCATGAAAATAAAATACATTAAATACCATGACAATTGGATACCTGCAAAACAGATCTAGCAATTCTACTATCTAATTTCAATTTAATGTTCAACAATTTTAAAAATCAGAGCTCAAAACCAGAGCTCTGATACCAGTTGTTGGGGAATTAGGGTGCCCGGATCTATTCGAGATGATTTTTAAATACATATTTAAATTAAATAAATAATTACTAACATGAATTAATCCTAAATCAATTCAACATAATAATTAAACAACATGCGTACACATAATTCACGTAAATCCTAAACATGCGGAACTAGGAGTTACGAAATTACTAACCTCTTGTAGAGACAAGCTTTGAGACGATGGATCAACCCAAGAGCCTTCCCAAATATATCCCCAAGTCCACGAACGTAATCCGGTGGGAGGATTTGCACAAACGATTTTAATGGGAGAGAAATTAAATATTTTGCCACCACCTTTGTGGATTTCTAATATTTCCAACACATGGAATTGCACTTGGGAATGAAGAATTCATCCCCTATTTATAGGAGTGGGGGGGTCGAAATTTTAGGTCAAAAATATAAGGAAGAAAATATTTTCTTGGTCTCCAAGAAATCTTGAATATATCTCCTATATTCTTTTCTCCTTAATTAAATTTTCCATAAAAATCCCTTCCCCTTTTTATCCTATTATTTTCGAAAATAACAAGATTAAAGGAGTCAAGATTTGACTTCTTGAATTTATGGAATAATTATGTATTCCTACAATAATTATCTCTTTCCATAAAATATCTACAAGAAAATCAAGACAATCTTTCCTTCCTCTTATCCATATATTTTTCGAAAATATAAGCATCGAAATATAGCAAAATATTTTCTTCTCTCTTTCATTAATTGGACTTTATTTTTGGGCTATGTGAGGGTCTTTTTAGAGAATTAAGATTGGACCTTCAATGGACTATGAAGCTTTAATATTTTGGGCCAAATATTATTCAAGTCCATTAATATTAATTTATTCCACTATAAAATTAATATTGAACTATCCATCTTAACCCATATTACGATTTCACATATAACATGGCTCCCCTAGTCATTATTTCCCGTTTAAGATTATATTAGTCCATTAATTAATTAAGTCAACGAACAAGCTTTATATTAATTAATATATTTGTCCTGGAGTAAAAACAACTCAACATTATTATCCATACCTAAAATAAATTTCCACTTGCAAGATTTTTTGTATGATAAAGGTTCCGAGCCCACCAAGGGGACAAATCAAGCAAGACGATTTGCACTTTCGATTCTCCGATTAAATGTCAAAGAATCGTCATGTAATTAATAATATTGTCCAAGATATAAGGTATCGAATCACATTGACTCTCTTCCCATCATAAATCAAAGCAATAGTTATTAATTTCACATGATCCTATTTAAGGGACGGAGATTAAGAAATAACGCACCACTGATGTCTAATTCTTGTATATTCAGTACCAAAGAATTTGTCCTCCTGTAGGTCCTCATTCAACGCACCTAAATGAGCTAGTTTGATCCATTGGTCAAGACAAGTCAATCTGGGTCTCACACTTCAACCGTTCATGATGGTTCGTTCATTTCCATCTGGGTTGTGAAATTGTACTTAATTACGAGGGCTGTTAATTTGATCTTCAGTGATCGTGTATCACCAAATTAACTACAACTTAATACGTACTGTCTTATTGAACGGGTTTGCAATAAACATATATAACATTTATTCATATTTAATGCAACAGTGATTAAATAATTTATTTCAAAAAAAAAATAAGAAACTTCATTTGGTTATACAAAAGAAAAGATAAAGATAACTCAAAAATATATATATATATATATATATATATATATATATATATATATATATTATAATTAAATATAATAAATTATTAATCACCAACCCACTTGGCCCATACAACAATTGGCCAACCCATTTGGCTCATACAACATGCAAAATATAATCTGGCCCATTAATTTTATAGAGTGAAGAAGCTAAGCCCATCAGATTACAAAAAAAAAAAAAAACGATTAATGTTATTTATATATATTAACTCAAACTGATACTTATCAAAACCCTACATTCTTCCATTTGCCTCCCCCAATTTTCCAGTCGCCACCTCCCACATGTTTCTTTCACTCCAGGTTTTAATCGCTCGCAGGCTCTCTTTCAAAACTATCCACACTTATTCACACTTTATCTATGATTTGAATTTTGAAAGAGAAAATTGCTTAAAAGTATTATTTTACACAAGATATTATTATTTGGTGTTAGCACTTTTTAGTAATACTTTATGTACGAAATTAGTCAATTCTACCTCACCCGCTATCCATAAATATTAAACCCCCTAATTAGTCGAAGAAAACCCTACCTCCAGAAATCAAATCTCTCTCAATCTGCAGTCCCGTCGCCGCCGCCCTTCCCCCTCACCACCACCAATATTTTTTTCCCACTA
Organism: Stenogyne calaminthoides; assembly: GCA_037126765.1. Taxonomy (NCBI): domain Eukaryota; kingdom Viridiplantae; phylum Streptophyta; class Magnoliopsida; order Lamiales; family Lamiaceae; genus Stenogyne; species Stenogyne calaminthoides. Next base: position 25,770,895 of record JBBCBC010000016.1, read on the forward strand.
AAGCACTATTTACAGCGACGCTTGTGAATCACTCAATTCTACTCATCCCTTGAGCAACAAAAATGCCAATCATATAAAAGAAATTCAGTAGAAATCAACGGAAAGAAAGTGCAGGGAGAGAAACAAGTGACAAAGGGGCTTTTGTTGAACTTTTGGATGAGTGTAGAGCTCAGATTGTGAAATATTTGGTTGGTCATTGTAATTTTGCATTTTTTTTTCCGTTCTTGAGTGATGTTGATAACTATGAAAGCCCTGTTTTTATTCAAGTAATAAAGAGGTTTGGTTATTGATTCATGGTGTATTGATTGTGGAATTCTCTGTTTCTTTCCCATTTCATCTTGTTTATGGATATTATGGATCTTTTGGTTAAAAAAATTCAATCTTGTTGCTCGCCAAGACGACCGTCGCCCCCGCCCACTTGAGCTTCTTCACGCGCCTCACTCTGTGTGCAGAAATTTTTATGGGTGTGCAGAATTGTGGGGTGCGCATATTTTTATACGTTGTCAGAATTTGTGGGGTGTAGGTGTGCAAATTTTTTTATGGGTGTGTATAATTTTTTACGGGTATACATGATTTTTATTTTACTGGGTGTGCAGAATTTTTAAATAAAATGACAAATAATTAAAAAAAAATTATGATGTGCAAATTTTTTTTTACGGGTATACAAAATGGATAAAAATATACAATTTAATATATATACAAATATGTCATTCTCTTGGACTAATATTTTATTATTAAAAAAAATTAATTAAATAAGAGGATAAATAATTAAAAAAATGGGGTGTACATATTTTTTTACGGGTGTGCAGAATAATATCGATTATATAATTTTTTTTAGTTGAATTTTTGTTATTGAAAAAAAATAATTAATTAAATAATAGGACAGATATTTAAAAAATAGATGATTGAAAAAAAATGGGCAAAAAAAATTAATTAGATAATAGAATATACAATAAAAAAAGTTTGGTAAAATTTAAACGTTAAAATCTACTATTTAAAAAATTTTAAAATACAAAATTACTAAAAATGTGGAGTGCAGAAAAATGTCAAATTTAAAAAACTGCATATGACTACAAATTGGTGGTTTGAGGAATTAAGGGCATTTAAGTCTTTCCTACCTAATTTTTTGACCTAGGAGTAAGAGTTAAAAAGGGTAGTACTTAAGAGTAAGAACACTCTATAAATGACATCTCATGGTAATTGCCTCATTTTGAAAATGTTTCTTTACATTATTACACAGAGAGAGGGGGGCTGATTTTATAGGGTGACATTGCTGCAACTGGAGGAAGTCGTCAGTGTTGGAGGAAGGATTCCGGCGTCCGATGGCCACTGATCAAAAGTGTTGGAATATAGAGGCAAGTAAACACGTAATATATGCACAGCGGAAATAAACAGTTCACCAACAACGAACACATAATTGCATAATTGAATACGTGTAAATATAAAGAGAAATCTTACAGTAATTCGAAAGCAGATTTCTCAACTATGGTATCCACGTAATCCCCGTTCACAGACTTGCACATATTTGCCAGCGTTGAATCAGTTGGTCCCGAAAAACCCGATTTAAAACTCGTAAAATCTCAATGAAAGTGACTTTAAAATTTTTCGAATGTGTGTTATGCAGATTTGCTAAAGTATGTATAACAGTTAATATGAAAGCAAATAAGAACACACATATTTTTATAGTGGTTCGGACGAACTTGTCCTATATCCACTCTTCCCTTCATGGGGCACCAACTTAATCAACAGATATTTATGGAGCTCTCACTCAACGGGACTTATTTCCCTCACGAGATCGCCTATAGATGTTTAATGAGTTCTCACTCTCTCGGGACTTATCTCCCTCACGGGATTGCTTCTTAACTACCTCACTTAACCACTAATTTTCTCTCTCAAGAAAGGGTATGTGTTTGGTGTTATTTCCAATTAGGTGAGATTTTCCCTTACATTGTTTTAGCCTTTAAGCTAAGGTTGGGAAAATCTCTTTAAGCTTAGGATATTACATTTATGCTTAGAAATAATGAAAAACACTCTTAGGTAAATTTGGATATTAAATGCTCTGTGTTCTTGAATGGAGATGCTTGAATATTTGGCTTTAATCTTCACTTTGCAGCATCCTCCATTATCTTCTTTTGAAGATAATGCAATGTATTTATAGTGTAGATTTAAATATTACCGTTGGAAAGTAATATTCAAATCCATATTAATAGTCTTCCAGCTTTTCTTTGTCCTTTTGCACTTTTGCTTGCAGCTTTATGTCACATCAATATATGTGTTGTCATCTTCTCATCGGACAACTTTTTGTGTGTCTAACGGATCTGATCAGCTCGCCTGATTTCTGGTTTGCAGAAATCTGATCTGCAGAATTCTGGTCTGCAAATTTCAAGTCTGCAGAAATCTGGTATGCAGAGTTCTGGTCTGCAGAAATCTGGTCTGCAGAATTCCTGTCTGCAGATTTCTGGTCTGCAGATTTCTGGGCACAGCATCAGGTCAGCAGCATCTGGTCAGGTGCATCTGGTCAGCTGTATCTGGTCAGCAGCATCAGGTCAGCTGTATCTGGTCAGCAGCTGCATCAGCACTACATCAGCTGGTGCATCAGCACTGCATCAACTTGTTCCCCTCAACTTGTTATTTGTAGATTAACTTAAATAACACAAGTTGATAATGTTTTGGCATAATTCATCAAAACTAAAATATCCCAACAATTTCCCCCTTTTTGATAATGACGCCAAAACTAACTAACAATAAAAAAAACATACGAGAAAAACAGTGTTAGTTAAACAAGTGAAATAATGAAGAACATTTGATGCATTAAAAAAATGATGAGAAGATGATTGTCAACCTCCATGAATTTTATAAATAATATGCATTTTAAACTAAATGAGTTTTAACAAAAAAAATCAGTTCAGGTGTCCACATTAAAATCTAGTGAACTTTTGAACCCCTGCTCTGATACCACTTGACGAATTTGCTAGGAAAATTCTAACTCTAGATTTTATGGAGAAATTAGGTTTCTTGTAGTAAATAATGTATCCCCAGGATGTCATATATATAGGGGAAACCCATCTTAAAGATTAAGAAATCTTTATTAGGAAGATTTTTCCTAATCTTGCGAATCATATCTCGTAGATATGATTTCCCTAAATATATTTCCCTACAATAATATTCCATATATTATTTGAGATTCCTATTTAATTAAACAGTAATAATAATTAATTCTAAATTAATATATTATTAATTAATTCTCCATAAATTAAATATTAAATTCGATTTAATATTTAATCAACCAACTATAATCCGTAATTGGGAATTATTTGTTGTATGACCCATAGGCACTAATATATCGAGTGATTAGTCAAACTAACGGTCTTAATTGAACCCTAGACAATAAATCAGACATTATCAATATATGAGGTACGTTGCGAGAAACATGCAACTACCTGTAACTGAAACATGGGCTATTACGATATCTTCCTTTCATTCACGAATACTCGATTAGTCTTGAACATGATAAAGTGTCTATTCAAATAACTTAATCATATTATCTCCAATCACTAATTGATCATGTATGTCACACTCAGCCACGAAGTCTAAGTTGACGTGCATCGGTCGATGACTTAGATCCAATTATGATGAGAAGATGAGTATTCTCTCTAAATCCACTTTGAGGAATGAATCATATTCTTGGCTCAACTACCACGCACATGCACTTTGTGATGAACTCAATCCAAGCCATATTTACCCATGGAAGGGTGAAAGCGTTGGTCATGGTCAAAGTTCATCACTCTACACTTGTCGTGCGTATTGACCTCAAGTCAAAGGAGTATCGCATCGCTCCCACTAACCGAACATCCGTAGACACATATAGTGGAACTACATCAAACAGTTTCTCGGATGGGTATACCAATACCCTCTAAGGTATCTGTGCATCCATCATGAGATACCTAGTATCTCGTAGTAAGTGAGATCTTACTACACTCTCTAAGAGTATGATGCAGATCGCACACCAATCTCAATTGCATCATCAATATCTCATTCTTGATGATCCTTGATCGGGGCCATTTGAGAATCATGCTTAAGTCACTTGAGTTCTCATTACCTCAATGACAACAATAACTCATGGGAAAACATAATATTCTAATAAGCGTAACGCCATACACTTAATGTTAAACAAACAATAATATTAAACCAATATTGAATATTATCTTAGCATTATGTTCTTACAAATGATTGTCTCTAGGACAACAACACTAACAAAAAGCCCCATAATTTTTTTATCTTTTGCTTGAACCGGCGGCCGATCGGTTCAAACGGTCTCCGGTTCCTACCGTTTTTGGCCATTTCGGACGGTTCTTGACCGGGTCGATCGTCGTACTGTCCAACATCCCAAAGCGGCCCGGTAGCCTTGTCGGTCAGCGGTCAGACCGGTCGGTCTGAACCGCTTTTTAAAACATAGCTTGATAGTGATATTCTTACAAAGACACTAGAACCAAGATATTTTTAAGAGTTCAAGTCCAAAATGAGTTTCATCAACATTCACTCCTATTTTGAGGGGTATAAAGGAGAGTCAACACCAAATAAAGAAAGTTGACCAACAATATTAGTTGTTGTTCATAAAAGTGTTAGTCAGCCCTTTTAGCTTAAGTCATATGCAAGGACAAAGTCTAGTATGAAAATTTTCATAAATGAAAAAACTTTAATTTACAATCAAATTCTGTAATTGGTGAAGGTAAGACAAAATTGAGTGGTTCACGGTTCACTCGGCCCAAGTGGTTCATGGTTCACCCTGCCCGAATAGGTCATAATTTAGGGTTCATTATTTAGTGTTTAAGGTGTAGATGGTTGATTTAGGGCAATTTTATAGATTTTCATACATGAAAATTTTCACACTAGACCTACTCATATGCAAATTGTATAAATAGGGATGTATTCATTCCCTTTTACTCACTTAAACAGATTCAATTAGATAGTTTCCTCTCTCTCAATTCCTACCTTTCGTTTCCATTTTGTAAACAAAATTCACTATCATCAATGGAATTTTGTTTGATTATTGTTCAGATTATTGAATTGTTATAAAGCATCACATATTCAACTTTTAGGCTCCCTTTAATTTTAAAAATACGAATTATATTTGATATCATAAGGTGGAGTAAAATAGAGGATATAGATTAATTTACCTATCATATCCATTATTTACTTGATGAGATCTGATAAAATTTAATTCACACATTTACAAAAATACCCTATTCCACAACAATTGAAGTTGCAACTCATTCCAAGATTGAAAAATTCAGAGGCAACCCAATTCAAATTGGTGCAATTCGAATGGTTAACATCAACAAGTTTTTACAAACCAAAAACGACAAATTTCACACAACATAAGATCCTAAAACAGAGAATCAAATATATCCCTCAAATTTAATCCAAATCATACGATAAATTTATTGTAATCTGACTAAATCAAAGAGAAGCAATGTCCAATGTGAATGCTAAATCGAAGAAAAGCTAAATCTAAATCAAATTGAGGAGGAGGAGCGATTTGGAGGAATTCCAGATCAAACAAAAACCGTATCGAAACAGAGCAAAATCCAAATCAAATAAACTAGAGATGGTGACAGTTTCGGGAGAGAGGAGCAGCGGTTTTGTGGTGGAAGACAACAGTGCGACGAGGAGTTTTATCACCTCTCAGGCCGTCGCTGCCGCCACCGGTGTGCGGCTCTGTTCGCTCCGCCAGTTCCGGGAAGAAGACGTAGTTTAGATATTTCTCTCATCCATGGACCAAGAGAGTTTGTCATCTTCACAAGAGAGATGAGGCCAATCTAGACATAGTACCTTATCCCCGTTGAAAATAAACTATCACACCTCTTTTGGTGGGATTTAAAATCAACTATAATTCTAATTTTTAGTCTTATCCCAGGGGCTTCGAGATTATTTATTTTTTAGAAAATTACAGTTAGATACAAGATTTAGGATACAATTACAACCAGGTACAAAGTGCAGAAATTTGAACTAAAGTATGCCGTATTATAGTTCAATTTGAACTAAAATGCAGAAATTTTCTGCACTTTGTACGTGGTTGTAATGTTTTGGGTGACTTTGTAGTGTTCTTCTCCCTTTATTTTTTCTCTCAACCAAAGTAAATAATTGATAATATTTAATAATTAATTTTTATCCAACTTTATTCCTAAAGTAAATGGAGCCTTAAATTATAACTTTTGACAATTTTTTTAATCGAATAAAATAAATACCAAACATTCCAAATCTATTCTAAAAAATAATAAAGTATAAATTCTCCTTTAAAATGCATTCGTGCTATGAAATTAATATTCATTATATTTATAAATTGATAAAACTATTTTTATAAGAGTAACACTAAAGTGAATCAAGTTCACACATGACATCTATCATTGTTATGTGTAAAAATGATCACTGTTATGCACAAAAACTTTCACTGTTTAAAAATATAAAACATTTTCTAAACAATTATTGTTTTTGTTCATAACAGTGATAGTTTTTATACATAACAGTGAGAGTTTTTGTATGTAATAGTGATACTTAAATAACCGAGTTCATAGTAATGAACCAGGTATATACAAGTTTTTGTCTTTTTATAAATTAGTACCCATTCAAATTTCATAAAACATTATTCTCGTGTTGTGTATAACTACAACCAGACTTGAACGAGTGGGTCTCCTGTACACCAAGTGCACCGTGCACTCGGACATAGGAGTGACCCATTAAGAAAATGAGATCTGATCATTAGTGAAAATGAGGATCCATAATAAAAAATGGGCAGGGTCAAAGTGAGTGCACGAATTTAGAGTCTGTACACCAAATGCATATGAGACCTTGCCGACTTGAACACGTGTTAATCACGTGGTAACACCTCAACTCATCTCTTTCCCTCGAGAATTACTTTCTCCCCGCATTCCATCCCTTTGACCTCCGCATCAACGCCTTCGCCTCAAACCACAGCACCGCCGCCGCGCCTCCACTGGCAACCAGATCCCTCCTCCACTATCAATCCATTCCCCAACCGACCTAACTGCATCTCCCAATTGATCCCAAACCCTCGCAATTCCGGCAATCTTCAAAAACAATCACTGAAATAAGGAGTCCTGAAATGATGGGCTATGAGAACCAGGGCTACGAAGAAGCCCATCTCTACACGCAGAAAGAGCCAATGTCGTCTATACTCCTCGCCGACGAATCCTCACCGCCATCCAACGGCTCGAAATCATTTCTACAGGATCCGCTTTCCTCGTCTTCTCAATTCGTGGATATCCCCACTGATGATGGTACTGATCCTCTGCGCTCTTCTCCACCGAAACAAACCTCAAGCCCTAGCCATAACTCAATCAATTCAATCCTCGAGCCCCCTTCGTACGCAGAAGCGGTTTTCCGATCCTTCGATTTGGACTCTGTCGATTCTGCTGATATCAACGGCCACGACCATTCTCCATTGGCGTCGTCGTCCTCGTTTTCATCGTTTCTCAAAATCTCTGTTTCGGATCCACAGAGGGAGACCGAGCAATCGGGGTCGCTGGTTCCAGGTAGCAATTACTATTTCTCGTACTTGATTACAACTTTTACGAACATGCCTGAGTTCAATGGGAGTGAATTCAATGTGAGGAGAAGGTTCAGGGATGTGGTTGCGTTATCAGATAGGTTAGCAGAGAGTTATCGTGGGTATTTTATTCCATTGAGGCCTGATAAGAGTGTGGTTGAGAGTCAGGTTATGCAGACGAATGATTTTGTTGAGCAAAGGCGTTTGGCAGTGGAGAAGTATTTGAGACGGCTTTCAGCTCACCAGGTGATAAGAGGTAGTGAGGAATTGCGGTTGTTTTTGGTGTCTTCTGAGAAAATGCCATTGATAAAGACGACTGATGTTTCTCCGAGAACACGTGGTGGTTCAGCAGAGACGAGTGAGGTGGCGCAGCCTGCTAAGGGTGGGAGGGATTTGATGTGGCTTTTTAAGGAGTTGAAGCAGTCTGTGTCAAATGATTGGGGCGGATCGAAACCTCCGATCATGGAGGATGATAAGGAGTTCTTGGAGAAGAAAGAAAAATTGCAGGATTTCGAGCAGCAGCTGATTAATGTGTCCCAGCAGGTTACTATCTTGTTCCTTTTTTATTATGTATTTCATTTGTATGATTGTATCAGAGAGTAATGTTTTTTTAGCTTCATGCAGGTTTCCTTAGTGCATCTCTTGATGTATAATTTATAATATGAAAATAATGAACATATGGCTTTGCATGAATCGATAATGATTTTAACTATGAAGGTCTAAATTATGCTTAGCTTCATTTGTGGATGTAAAAGATGAACATGTCTTTGACCAGCAAACCACAAATACTGAGCATTTTTTTCAGGATTTGCTATGAGATTGGTTAGGAGGAAACCATTTCGCTGTATAAGACCTTTGCTAAAGGTCATACCGAAGTTTGAAACCAAGGAGGAGTGGTAGGGCCATAGGGGTGCAGCTGCCACTATATAGGACTTGATGATACTTGTTTTGATCCTTCATGTTTGGTGGGAATTTTAGAGTGTTAAGGTTTATACGTTGACCTATTAAGTCAGGACACACCTTAGATCTTATGACCTCAACATTTGCAGCTATCATTTATCGTACTCGTTTAAGGAGATCTAACATACTCTGGTTATGTATGTGGAATTACTTTCTTAAATTACTAGGGGGAGCCTATGTACCATGTGTGTTTTACATAAGTCGATTTTGCTCTGCAATGAGAGCCACTGTATTGCTTGGAGTTGTTTTGCAAGTCAAATTTTGTTTAGGTATTCTTTGTATACCTTTTACTTAGACATTGGCAAATCCCTGTATACACCAGTTGCATCGTGCAACTCGTGTGTATTTTTAAATGGTATTAGTTGTTTTCACTGAAGAATAGTAGTTGTATACATTGTACAGTGTTAACTGTTCTCATTTAACAATATTAGTTGGTCAGTATAAGTTGTTTTCACAGAAAAATATTAATTGTTTCCATTGAACACTATTAGTTGTGCACCAGTTGCACAGTGCAATTGGTGCTCAACTGCTCGTAGACATTTTACACTGCTTGATGTTTCATTTAATATTTCCTTTATAACAGTTCATGCAGTTATCTGAATGTCATATCCTGGGAATCCAGAAAGTCAATAACTGTTTATATTACTATCTATGAACCCTCGAGTAATTTTTTATTTTTTTTTATGCAAATAGCATCATCACTTTATCGTAGGTATAAATTATGAATCAGTTATTGCATAAGAAATTTGGCTCTTGGAATAATTAAAAGAAAATAGAGAGGTATGTCTTTGAGTCTAAAATTTGTGGCATAGCTTGTCTTATGATACCCATTGTGACTCTAATTTTTTTCATAATTTGAATGAAGTTGAATTGTTTTTCTGCAACTAACTTAAGCTTGATCTATAAGAGAACTATGTAATCCATGGAACCATAGTATTAGTTTCCAGAGTTTACTGTCATAATTCTTGTGAGGAAACTGTAACTAAGTACTTCTGTGGTTTCTAAATATTTTCAGGCAGAATCACTTGTCAAATCTCAGCAAGATATAGGGGAGACGATGGGCCAATTGGGGCTGGCTTTTGTCAAACTAACCAAGTTTGAAACAGAGGAAGCTGCTCATGATTCCCAAAGAACACGTGCTGCAGACATGAAAAATGTGGCTACAGCTGCAGTAAAAGCAAGTAGATTATATCGGGAGTTGAATTCTCAAACCGTCAAACATTTGGTAACCAACTAGCTCTTGAACCCGCGCATTACACGGTTGATTTTTTTTTTTGGTTAACTTTACATTAAATACGTCAAGTAAATGTTTGATTCAATTATTCAATTATAGCCATGTTTTTTACTTTTGAATATTATATGTGTGCATTATATTTTCCTTCAAACTTACAATAGATGTAAGGGAAGAACGAATACTTCATTATCTTCTTGGAATTTCGGTAAATGAAATTCTAATTTTGATCATTGTGACTTTGCAGTTTATACTGCTGGTTTCTGTGACAATAATCATGCATCTTTTGTTTATTACAGTTTGTGAAATTTCAAAGTACAAATCCGATTTACTATGCTCTCTTGTGGATGTCTCTTCTATCATGCAGGATAAGCTTCATGAATATCTTGGAGTTATGCTTTCTGTCAACAATGCATTTTCTGACAGATCAAGTGCCTTTCTGACTGTACAAACTCTTCTATCAGACTTGTCATCACTAAATTTAAGAATAGAAAAGCTTGAAGCTGCTTCATCAAAGATATTTGGCGGGGATAGATCAAGGATTCGGAAAATAGAAGAGTTGCGAGAAACTGTAAGAGCGACTGAGAATGCCAAAACTTGTGCAATCAAAGAATTAGAACAAATAAAGGTGGGATCTCTAACCTTGTAGTTAAAAGACGCTAAATCTATTTTAATAGTAATCTTCCTGCTGTTGCTTCAAGTTTCTTCCAATATTATAGTATTAATAATGCAATTATCCTATGTATTGCTATCAATATCTATTTCTTATTGTCTATCCTGTACCTCTCTGGATAAGTTGGTACTGCTATGCAAAAAAAAAAGAAAAATAGATTTATGGTTTTATTTTAAGAAATAATATACTTTAATTAAAAAATGTTGGGATACAAAAATTTGGTAAAACCTAAGTTATTCATTTGCATTGAATCCAGTGAAAAAAAAACTGTTGTTTTATCCGTACAACTCTTTTGTGTGCAGAAAATGAAGGGGACGCCTTTTCTTTTATGGTCTTTTTTTCATCAATTGTGGGTTTTTCTGTAGTAGCCTTAAATGGCTTGAGTTCTCTTTGATTGGAAGCTTATATGTACTTCGATATGATTTAATATACTTTGTCTTAAATTTGATATCTTCTAATAACTAAAGATGTATTACTGCTGAGGATTGGAAGCTTATATGTACTTCGATATGAATTAATATACTTTGTCTTAAATTTGATATCTTCTAATAACTAAAGATGTATTACCGCTGAGGATATAAATTGATATTTACATATCAGATTCTGATTGTTAGTAAATTATAAAGAGACTTAGGCACTGATTTGATTGCATGTCAGTAACTTGAACTTTTCAATAATGGAGCATCATCTCTTATCTTCATGTCTCGTTTTAGGCAGGCCATCTCTTTCTTCTTGCTTTCCTTGTCTGCTTTATTTATTCAGTTGATGGTTGGGAATTTTGGGTTTGAAAATTGTGGGAGGGAGATGCAGGGTATAGGCAATGACTCCACGAGTGAAGTCTGCCCTTCATCTTCTTCTTCATTTACCTTTGTTGGAAGTAGTTATTGTTTTTGGTTGTGAATAATTTTGCACCTTACATTTAGCTTCAAATTGATTGAATTGGAGCTGGAATTTGTCGTTTTTGTTCTATAATTTCGTGGAACTTTAATGAACTTATCATCCTCCCATGAGTATATGGGTAACTGATTTTCAATTGGCACAAGACGCTTTTGAATTGTTCTTGTATTACTTTCCTGAATGGTTAATGTGTTTCTTAAATTTTTTTAGAATCCACAATTTTATCCAGGATAATATATGAGTGATTATATCTTCGGACTATTTGGGGTTAGGTTTATCATTCAAAGTTTGTGTGGGAAAATATGGAAGATTTCTTTTATCAATTCAAGCATAAATCATCCTATCAACCTTAACAATTGCAAATCCTTGAATCCAGCCTTATGGATTAACTGCTAGTGACACTCCATCTATGTCGTCTGATAATAATTCCTCAGGAAAATGATTGTGAATAGAAGAAACTTTTCTTAAGAATCTATATCAGTTTCTTCTGATGGTCCTCCAGTTAGATTCAGGAGTCTCAGAATACTTTGAACTTTTTAATCATTGGAGTTGTTTAGATTCCAGTTGTGCTCAAAAGATGGTCTTCTTTCTAACAAACTTGCAGCAGATGTATTTAGTTTTTGGTGTACGATACAAGTCTTCTTAGTTTGGTATATATTTCATGATACATTTGCTTTTCATATGCCAATTATTCCAGAGGTTCACGTAGTTAGGTGTTGAAAATTAATTAAAATCTCTTAGTCCACGTTGCATCATTATCTTTCTTATAGGGTTGAAAACTTTGATTGGGATGGTCCAAATGGGTAAATGGGACAAACTCCGAGATTTATCTTTACCTGTCATTGATTAATCAGTGTTACTATTGAAGTGCAGGAAATTTATTTCTATTATTGATCCATTGAATTACTAAATCTTATGCAGGAAAACAATAGAAATGAGCTTGAGAGACTAGACAAAGAGAGACACGATGATTTTGTGAACATGCTGAAAGGATTCGTTGTCAACCAGGTATTTATTTTTTATCATATCTGCATAAGATCTGTCTTGGCTGATGTTCTTATGCTCCTATTTTTAGAATTGATTAGTTGCTTGGTTTTTTTTTTTTTTTATGGTGATACTTAATTGCTAAGAAAATATACTGTGTTATTTTGAACTTAACTGTCTTCATTTCTTCAGCAAATCACAAATGTCACTCTCCGAAGTTGACCGCAATTAAGTTTAAACATATGATATTTCCTGTGGGTGTTCTCAAATACAGTTGATTATTACAAAGTTATCTCAGTCTCCACATTAATTTGATAAATAAAATAGATGTCATTCCCTTTATTACTCCTCTAAAGTTCAGAGCGAAAAACTAAACAACATTTCTTATTCTATATATATACTGAAACCATCTAAATTCCTCCTTTAAAAAATATCAATAATAACATGCCTAATTTGCTGATACTTTCTTTCAAAAAAAAAAAAATTTGCTGATACTTATGTGCTGGTTTGTTTAATGGCGAAAAAATTAAATTTGTCAGATAGGATTTGTCACATAAGCCCATCAAAATATCGGAACTAACAATTTTGCATTTTGATTGTAGTATTTGAGAATGGATTTGAAATCCATAGTAGCAATTGGATTAATGTGGATTTGAAACCCATCATTTTCATTTTGAACTGAATTTTGTGGAATTTGGTGGTGCATTAAAGCTGTGTGTGCAAATGTGATAGCAGATCAAGAATCACTTATATTTCCAAAAAGCCAAGTCCACTCCACCAGCTTTTAAAAAAAAAGTGATTCCGGAGTTTGAATAGAGATTCAAAACAGCCTTAAATCCACTGCATTTCAAATATCTCTTTCCAAATAGAATTAATGATGGTAGCACCTATTGATTGGTAAATCTTGGCTAAGCTATAGAAAACCTACTTCTTTCTCCTTTACTGCTAATCAATGTTGATAATGCGTGGAAAAGTGTTCGGTTACACCTTTTAAATTTTGGCATTTAATTGCAATTAATGTCTTTTATGTTATTATTGCAATCTCATTGATGATGATAACAGACTGGATATGCAGAGAAGATGGCTAAAGTTTGGGAATCGGTTGCTGAAGAAACTAGTGGGTATGCCCAAAAATAATAGCTCAAGGGAAAATCAGGTCGTAAATATTTGTTTTATTAATGTAGCTTTTCTTTGTTCGCATTTCACCCTTTTCCACTGTTAATCTGTGCTGGATCGCCTGTAATATTCTCTAGGACAAAGAAAACAGTTTACTTATATCTTGTTAATTAGTTATTTGCTCGTGCCGCATCACCCTTTTTGAGTCTTATGTGAATTTGTCCCTGTGAATGTGTTCTGTGTCGATTGTTTTGACTTTTTGATTTTGGTCATGTAAATTATCAAAAATTTTGAAATTGGTCATTTAACCTGATGTAGCAGGTCACCAAATAGATAACTGTCGTCTAAGTAATTATTTTGTTTTTCATTTCGAAATATCACATAGACTTTTTTAATCCTAATAATTTAATTTTGGGTTGAGATTTTTCGGTGTATTTTGGTTTATTTTTGGATATTTTGGCCAGTTTAGATTCAGTAAACCGACCTGATTTGCTTTGTTTTTTAATATACAAATCGTTTTTAAACCCGACTCAAAATCTGACCAAAATTATTAGGATATAAAAAGTTCAAGTAGCGCTTTGAAAGTAAAAGGAAAAATTAAATAATTATACATGTGACGATTACCTGTTTGGTGACTTGATGTAGCAAATTAAAGTACAAATTTAAAAAAAATTAAAAATTTACAGGGTCAAAATTAAGAAGTCAAAATAATCGGGATCAATTTCAAAATGATACAAAATTATTGAACTATAAAAAATTTAATCCCTATATTTTATACCATACTAGTTTACTTGTTACCTTTTCTACATTGTAAGAGTTTGAGAATGGTGTTGACCACCAGTGGTTTTCGAACTAGAATTAATAATGGCTTGTGCATTACTGCTATCATTTATTCAACTCATCAACATTGGAAATTGAGAATACATGGACGGTTGTGGGTTCATAATAGAGTTTTCATAATTGTACTTCTTCAATTTTACACGGTCTCTTTATTCAAAATAGGGATTAAACTTTTTTTCTTTCAATAATTTTGTGGCTACTTTTAAAATTGGTCATTTAGATACTATATTTTAATATCTTCCCCGTATGTTTCAACTTTTTTTTATTTTAGTCCCCAAAACCGGTCAACCCGGTTGGTCAACCGATAACAGTGCACGTGACATTTGTTTTTCAATTTTTCTTTAATTTCGGATGCCACGTGTGTATTTCTGTTTTCATTTCTAATTTATTTTAAATCAGTAATTGTAAATGGGTTAGGGCTGGATCGGTCTCGGATCAGGTTGAGTCATTCGGGTCGACTTAAATTTTTTATTTATTTATTTAATATTTAAATCCGTGGGTCGAGTTTAAACCGACCCAACCCGAAATGAGTAACCCTAAACCGCTATTCACATTCTACTTTACCAACTCTTCACATTCTAACACATTAACACGGGAGAAAACAAATACATTTGCAAAGAATCATTTCTTCATACTCATTTGTAAAATTTTAATTCAAAAAACCATTTGCCCTTGAAAATATGCCTCCGCCGCTGCAATCACCAGAGGCCGCCGAGCTCGCCGCCGCCGCACCTCTGCACTCAGTCGGAAACCGCCGCACAAGCCCCCACTAGCCAATCGCCGTAGCTGCCGCACGCGAACCGCCGCCGTCCGCCAGGATCTGAACCAGAATCGCCGCATCAAGCACCTCTCTCTCACGGCCACAAATCGCGACGCCTTACCACCAAATCTGCTCTCATCCGAAATCGAAGCCCACCTCAATCGCATGAACCCAGAGCGGCGCCTCCGCGTTCAGCCTCTCGAATTCTCCATTGAAGCCTCGCCCTCAACCACCCATCCCCGCCGCCCATCTCCGCCCACCACCAAACCTGCGAACACGGAGTCGCGATTCTGAATTGAGATGAGATTTTAATTTTGATATGAAATCTGGTTTGCTTCTGGGTGTTCTTCAGGTTTTAATTTGGTGGTTAATTTTGAGATGAGATTATGGATGTATGATCGCCAATTTTATGTGTATAATTCAGATTTGTTTTTTAGATTATGGTGTTATTCAGATTTTTTTTATATTTGGGATGAAATTTGGTGTTCTTCATCAGGGTATGTAATTGGAGGGGATGAAATTTGGTGTTCTTCATCAGGGTATGATATTTGGTGTTCTTCATCAGATTTTTTTTTTTATTTGGGATGAAAGTTGGAGGGGATGTAATTGTACCAGATCTGGTATTATTCATGAGATGTTATTCACGATTTTGGGCAGCCTGCGATCTGGGGTTATTCGTGAGGGAATTATTAGGGATTAGGGTTAAAAATTGTGGGTCGGTTCTAAACCCGACCCAGATATATTAATTAAAAAAAAATTTAACCCTGAACCCGACCCGTGTAAAATCGAACCGAACTGGACCCGGAATCGACCCAACCTGAAACCCATTTTAATTTAGGGATTAAATATAAATGAAAAATGAAAAAAATGAAATAAACACGTTGCGGCCCAAAAATAAAAGAGAATACAAAATTAATTGCCACGTGTACTGTTATCGTTGACCAACTGAGTTGATCGGTTTTGGGGACTAAAATAAAAAAAAGTTGAAATATACAGGGAAAATATCAAAATATGGTATCTACATGACCAATTTCAAAAGTGACCAAAGTTATTGGGCTGCAAAAAATTTAAACCCTTCAAAATATTTGTCATTTTGAATTAATAAAATATATATTTAGAAAAGGTAAATTATCCTGTGCATCATTTGCACAAATTTTAATTTGGTGCAATTGAATTTCAGTTTGGTTTTTTTTAATCGGCCAGACCCGAATTCGACCTGAGTGGTTCATGGTTCACCCGACCCAAATAAAATATTTAGAATGTAGATTGTTGATCTAAATTAAAATTGAATCCAAATTTGGTGTACACAAATGTTACTCTTTAAAAAATTATTGACTTTCTTTATATATTCTTAATAATCACGTTGGAATTCTATATGAGATTTAAAGACTTTTACAATCTAAAAAATATATTATCTAAGTTATCTTCAATGGCTTTAAAGGTAAATTAGAGAGGAAAATAATTAATTAAATATTAAAAAATCATTTTCTACCCAAGTCAATTTGAAAAAATTATTAATAGGTACAAAATTTGGATTCAATTTATTAGGAACAAATTGAATTACATACGTAGTTAAAATTGCATGCAATTATACATATTTAATAAGTCCTTCGGATAATTTCAAAGAACGAGTAACCATTGCAACTATTAACAAAATTAGGGGAACAGCTGAACGAGAAAATGTACCTATCAATAAGTCCTCCGTATAATTGGGGGTTGATTCTTTTGTCAATCTAACTTCATATAATTTAACCACTCGAGAATCAATGAACGAGGGGATGGAGTTAACAAGGATTAACATCCAGTCATGCCCTTTCCTTGCTAAATATTCCAACCCAACAAAATTCTACAAAAACTAATAACATAAAAAAACTAAAACATTGCCCTAAATATTTCAAGAATAAAAGAATAGTAGAACAAGCAGTCTCTACCAAAATAAAAACTCCTACTCAATAATCAATCACTAGGTGATTGCATTGCCCCTCCCTCATCCCCCGGGCTTGTCGTCGCTGATTCGGGCCGAATCTCGTCCAACTGGTGCAGTATCTGATGAGTTTCGGGCCGGGCCGAGGGGGCCGGGTCCACACAATGCAAGGCCAATTTCAAAGTATTCAACAACTCATCACCAATCACAGAAGCATCCCTCATCAGCTCCAAATCAAACACCTCATTAGTCCATTCCTCCTTCACGATCGAGGCGACCCACTGAGGTAAATCCACGCCATTGATCACCTCCCCGGGCGACTTCCCTGTCAAAAGCTCCAGTATGATCACCCCGAGGCTGTACAAGTCGCTCTTGCTCGTTGCTTTCTTCAGCTTAGAAAGCTCGGGCGCTCTGTAACCCAGAGCACCCGCAGTTGCAACCACATTTGCGTTTGCAGCCGATGTCATCAAACGGGAAAGGCCATAGTCGGCGATCTTTGCGTTCGTGTGCTCGTCAAGAAGAACGTTGCTCGATGTTAGGTTTCCGTGGATGATGTTGACGTTGTTGTGGAGGTAGAGAAGCCCTCTCGTCATTCCTTTCGCAATCTTCATTCTCGTCGTCCAATCGATCGGTGTATCGGGCGATCGAGCTGCAAACAACACATCATTCTTAAATCAATCACAAACAAAAGTATCACCATTTTTAAAAGTCACACCTCATTCTTCTGAAAGTCGCTAAACAGTGATACTTCAAATTGCCAAACAGTATTACTTCGTACACTACACAGTATTACTGAGTTCACCATCCAAATTGAAGTATCACCTTTCAGCTTACAGAGTATCACTTTTCAATTTTCAAAAATATTTGATTTCATCCGTTATTCACTATGCATTACCCTCTAACCTAAACAGTATTACTTCGCATACTAAACAGTATTACTTCGTATACTAAACAGTATTAGTGTCTCCACCATAAAGAACCAATATTTTCTGTAGAAAAAAACACTAACCATGAAGAAAAGTGGCAAGACTCCCTTTAGGCATGTAGTCGAAAACGAGCAATTTCTCCCCTTTCGGCCCCAAATAGTAAGCTCGAAGCGCCAAAAGATTCGGGTGCCTAATTTTGCCAAGCCCATTCACCTCCGTCTCGAATTCCCTCTGCCCTTTCGTAATCTTCTCCCTCAATCTCTTCACCGCAACTTGAATCCCATCTGCCATGGAAGCCTTATAAACCGTCCCATAAGTGCTTTTCCCCATAATCTCCGCCGTCGCACACAAAAGATCATTCGCAGTAAAAACCAGAGGCCCATCAAAGTGCACCAGCTTCCCTCCCGTCTCCCCGCTCGCCTCCCCTTCTCCCGCCGCCGCCGAAATCCCCTTCTCCACCGCCGCAGCCTCGCCCCCTGTTTTCTGCTCTTTGGCCATTTTTCTTTTTCTGATCAAGCAACAGAGCAAAACGCAGCAGATAATAACTAAAAGTATTAACAGAGCCCCTGCCGCGATTAGAATCGCGTCTTTCGTGCTTAATTTACGACGTCGTTTCGAAGGGGGCGCGGGGGGTTTGGAAGCAGGGGAAACAGGGCATGGAGTGGAATTACTATACCCACATAAATCAACATTCCCCACAAAAGCACTCGAGTCGAATTTCTTAGCAAGATTCGCAGGAACAGGGCCTGATAGATTGTTAAACGACACATTAAACGACCCAAGTTTGGCTAAATCGCCATAAGAAGCCGGAATCCCCCCAACGAAAGCATTATTCGAAAAATCAAGAACAGAGAGTTCCTTCAAATTAGATAAACTATCCGGCAAAACCCCACCAAACGAATTATAACCGAGAGTCAAAGACCGAATCCGAACCCCCCGCCACGAACTCGGAACATTCCCAGACAAATTATTATGCTCCAACGACAGAAACTCAAGCGAAACAGATTTCGCCAAAAAACCCCGAATCGAACCGGTCAGAGAATTATAACTAAAATTAACTCTAAACAACTTAGTTGCATTACCCAAATTCAGGGGAATTTCCCCCATCAAAGAATTATTACTAAGGTCGAGCGTTTGAAGCAGCGGGCACGAACCGAGCGACGGCGGGATCGAACCGGACAACCGGTTATTGAAAAGCTGGACGCCTCTCAAATTGGGCAGAAAACCGAGTGAAATCGGAACCGGACCGGTTATGAGATTATCGTGGAGGCTGAGTTTTCTCAGCGCTTGAAATTGGCCGATGTTTTCGGTAATTCTTCCGCCCAATTTGCGCCAGGGGAGCTGGATGACTATCACTTGCCCCTGCGCGCATTTGATTCCGGCCCATCCGCCGGAGCAGGCGCCTAGGCCGGAGTCGTTCCAGCTCCGCAGGACCCCGTTCGGGTCGGTTAATTCGTGCTTGAATGCCTGCAGGGCTTGGTAGTCCGCCTGCGTCACGATTACGCCGTCCCATGAGTCGGCGGAAGATGGTTCGAAAGTGTGAAAAATAATTAATAGAATATGGAGGAGGTTCGAAAGTTTCCATTTCGTGTCCATTTTGTTTGAGTGGAAAAAAGCCAAGTGGGGGAAATAGTGTGTTTTGGGTTTTTGTAGTGTTTTTGGTGCGGTGTGGTCAGGGAGATGATAACGATGATGGATTGATAAGTGTATCAGGTGTGTGTCTTTCGTAGATTCATAATCTGGCCTCAGCCTCAAGGTGTAACGGCTAGTTTGTGGTGAATTTTAGTAAATTCTGAGTTCATGGTAACCCGCTGCCTCCATTATTATAGGACATAGTGCATTTCCGAAATTAAGCTAAAGGTTAATATAGGGCCCGTTTGTTTAAAGTTTTGAGTCAGACTTGAAATCCTATAGAGAGAATTTGGAAGGATTTTGTATAAAGTAAAAAATGTATTTGTATTTTGTATATGTTTGGAAATGTAGATTTTGTAGGATTTGATAAAATAAAATTTTGAAAAAGTAAATAATAGAAAGAATATCATATTATAAAAAATAATATAGAAATAATTGAATGATTGTGTAATGATTAATTGCAAATAAAATCAAGCATTTCGCACTACTGCAATGTAATTTAAAATTTTGAATAATTGTAAAAGAAACACCACTCTAAAATGTTACTATTACAATTTTAGCTTACAAATATTTTTTTGTTGCCCGAATCTAATATGGTTAATCGATGTAGTCACTCATTTTTTACGCATATAGATTAAATTGCAATTAAACGAATGGTAGTGATCTTATTTGCAATTAAACCTACTTTATTTTCTTTTTTATTCATTTATATAAATAGATCCATCAACATGTATTACTGATAGTACAAGTAAGTGCTATATGTAGTGTTAATGTAAAGACAAGTAACACATACTTATATTTTTAGTACATATATTTATCTTTTATAGTAGCACATATAAGATATTAAAAATTTTATTACTATATACACACAAATATGTTACTGTAAAAATAAAGTGTTATTATATGAAGAAAAAAAAAACACTTCCTTTATTTTCATCCGCTTTCCCATCTGTTTTTTATTTGCTTCTCCTTCTGACCTGTGACCAATTGCTTTATATAAATGCTCAAATTATCAGATTACACCATTGAATTAGTAAGAAAAATAAAATTCATTATTACATAGTAACCCACATTTGTCTTTCATTAAACATACTTGTCTTTATATTAACACAAATTGAGAGACATTTTTTCTATTTTGTCTTTCCTCGAATTTTAGAAAAAAATCCCCTTAATGTGGTTCGACCCAGGCAGAAAGAATTCGCAAATTTTTAGCTTCCTTCTATTTGAATTAATATTGTATGTACATGAGAATTCTTCCTCAAAGAAAAAAAGTTCCTTTCAAGTAAAAAGTAATTAATGTTTTACAAAATTATACTATAAATTAATAATTATAATAAGGAAGGATAAGTATTAAGTACCTTTCAGTTCTCAGTAAAAAAATTTATAAAAATTTCGTCGTCTGGCGTATATTGTCTCGTACAAGTTCTGTACCTATATTGTTTTATGTTGTCCACCTAAGGTCTCTATTTGCCGATTGTCAACCAACCATTTGAATGGTTTGGTATAACTAGTCATGTGAACAATATTGAGGCATTTATAGTGAGATTTCAAATATGAAGTCGAATTTATTAATTTTCTAGCAATTTTGACAGAAATAAATGTTTATAAATTCCATTATTAAGGCGCATATTAAGATTTCAAATGTTTCTTACAACGTAACGACTAGTTATTAATTATATATTGTTATGTACTAAAATATCGGGTTAAGAGATTTAGATGTGGCTAATAATTCTAGTAACACAAACAAATAAATAATCGAACGAGAACATTGCGGGAAGAACTCTTGAGTTCTTCCCTTAAATTTGGCTTTGGTATAAATGATAAAATGGGAGCAAGATTGGGATGAGAATGTGGCTCCATCCCTTACAACGAGGGGTGAAGTCCTCTATTTATAGAGAACCACCCTTAAAATGGCTAAAAAACTATAAATACATCTCGACCCTTTATTTTAGGGTTTTATTACAACAGTTGATTTAAACATTAAAATTGTATCTATTTTACATTAAATGCTATTGTCTTGTCTCGTAAAGTTGACGTTAACTCTTGATCTTGTCGGATCCACATATTTTTGGGTACCTGATCTCCTGTCGGGTCGGGTCGATTGGGGCCTAGGTGGGCCCTGCTGACATGTTGGATACATGCATATATTCAGGATAATTTGTGCTACAACAATAACCCCCAAGGTCGAGCTTTGACTTTGTTCGGAGCTCGATCTTCATTCATGTCCTAATAAGATTTCGTCCTTCAATGCGTCTGCAGTCACACGATTTGCCCCAAGCCTGCTCGCATGTCTTATGATGTCTTGACAATTCAGAATGAGCCCCTGTGCTGATGGGATCCTGCTCGGGACTAGCAGATCTTCGAGGAGGGCTCGTTGGAGAGATCCTGATGGCTGCTTGAGATGAGCAGATCTTCAAAGAGGTCTCGTCGGAGATAGCCTGATGGGATCCTGCTCGGGATGGGCAGATCTTCTAGAAGGGCTCGTCGGAGAGAGCCTGATGGGATCCTGCTCGGGTTGAGCAGATCTTGGAGGAGGGCTCGTCGGAGAGAGCCTAATGGGATCCTGCTCGGGATGAGCAGATCTTTGAGGAGGGCTCGTCGTAGAGAGCTTGATGGGATCTTGCTCGAATGAGCAGGTTTTGTAGGAGGGCTCATCGGAGAGAGCCTGATGGGATCCTGCTTGGGATGGGCAGATCTTCGAGGAGGGCTCGTCGAAGAGAGCCTGATGGGATCTTGCTCGGGATGAACAGATCTTCGAGAGGGCTCGTCGGGGAGAGCTGTTGGGGTTATACTGGAAAGTATGCTTTTACTTTGTATAACCAAACTGAATTTCTGTCTTATTTGCTGAAATAAATTATTTATCGATGTTGCTCTAAATATGATTGAATGTTATATATATTTACTGCATAATTGTTCAATAAATAGTATGTGTTACACTGTAGTTAATTTAGTGATACCAGATCACAAAAGATTAAATTAACAGTCCATTGTAACAAAAAGTACAGAATTCACAACCCAGATGGAAATGAACAACCCATCGTGAAAGGTTGAAGTGTAAGGCTCAGATTGACTTGTCTTGACCAAGAGATTGCACTAGTGCATTATGATGCGCTGAATAAGACCTACATGATGATAAATTCTTCAGTATTGAATATAGAAGAATTAGACCTCAGTGGTTAGTTATTTCTTAATCCCCGTCCCTTAAATAGGATCATGTGAAATTAATAGTTATTGCTTTGACTTATGATGGGTAGAGAATCAATGTGATTCAATACTTTATATCTTGGGCAATATTATTAGTTGCATGACGATTGCTAAGATTTAATACGGAGAATCGTGTCCAAGTACGTCTTGCTTGATTTGTCCCCTTGGGAGGCTCAGGAACGGTTCAACATTATTATCCATACCGAAAACTAATTCCACTTGCAGGATTTAGTATGATAAAACTTCTGAACCAAGGAAAAAGATATTAATTAATGAGAAGCTATTTTAGTGGCTTAAATTAATTAATGACTGGATGATCTTAAACACGGAAAATAATAACCGGGAGCCATATTAACAATAATATGTGTTAACATGGATAGTGCAATATTAATTATGTAGTGGGATTAATTAATATTTATGGGCTTGAATAATATTATGGCTCAATACTGATAATTCAAGGTCCATTGGAATGTCAAATCTTAATTCTCCTAAAGGCCCCTCAAGTAGCCCAAAGATAAAGTCCAATAACTGAAAAAGTGTTTAAAATAAAATAAATTATTGTTGAGAAAGATTTTCTTTGAATTTTGTTATGGAATGAAGATAAGTATTCTTGGAATACAAAATTATCTCATTAAATTCAAGAAATCTCCCACTTTGTTATTTATTTGGAATTTTCAAAATTTATGAAGAAATAAGGAAAAAGGAAATATTTTCTTGATTTTCTTGAAAATATATTATGGAAGATATGTATTTTTGGAATACAAGAATATCTCATAAATTCAAGAAGGTTCAAATCTTGGATTCCTATTCTTTATTAATTTTGAATTATACCATAATATTAGGAGGTGGGATTTTGTGGAATATTTAATTATGGAGAAAAGAATATATGTGATATATTCAAGATTTCTTGGAGATCAAGAAAAGATTTTTCCATCTTTATTTCACTCAAAAAATCGGCCACCCCTATGTGTATAAATACGGGATGAATTTTTCATCCTCAGTGCAATTTCATGTGTTGGAAAAATTAGATATCCACAAAGGTGGTGCAACATAATTTTATTTTTCCTTTTGTTAATTGTTCGCGAGCATCTTTCCACCGGATTGTTGAACAAGGACGAGGGAATACATGAGAAGGCTCTTTGGGTTTGTTCGTGTGAACGGGATATCCATCTTCTCAACGGTTGTCACTCCAAGAGGTTAGTTCACGTAAACTTCTAGCAATTTCGCATTGCGTAGGATTTATGTGGCTTGTTTATATGCATGATTTGTTGTTGAAATATTATTTGAATTAATATAGGATTAAGTCATGCTAGTAATAATTGTTAGAATTAAATTTGTATTTAAATATTCACCCCGAATAGATCTGGACAATTAATTCCCCAACAAGAGCCTGATGGGACCCTGCTCGGGATGAGCAGATCTTCGAGGGAGGGCTCGTCGGAGAGAGCCTGATGGGATCTTGCTCCGGATGAGTAGATCTTCGAGGAGGGCTCATCGGAGAAAGCCTGATGGGATCCTGCTCGAGATGAGCAGGTCTTCGAGGAGGGCTCGTCGGAGAGACCCTGATGGGATCCTGCTCGGGATGAGCAGGTCTTCGAGAAGGGCTAGTGGGAGAGATCCTGATGGGATCCTGCTCGTGATGAGCAGATCATCGAGGAGGGCTCGTCGGAGAGAGCCTAATGAAATCCTGCTCGGGATTAGCAGATCTTCAAGGAGGGCTCGTCGGAGAGAGCATGTGGGATCCTGCTCGGGATGAGCAGATCTTCAAGGAGGGCTCGTCGAGAGAGCCTGATGGGATCCTGCTCGGGATGAGCAGATCTTCAAGGAGGGCTCGTCGAAGAGAGCCTGATGGGATCCTACTCGGGATGGGCAAATCTTCGAGGAGGGCTCGTCGGAGAGAGCCTGATGGGATCCTACTCGGGATGAGAAGATCTTCAAGGTGGGCTCGTCGGACAGAGCCTGATGGGATTCTGCTCGCGATGAGCAGGTCTTCGAGGAGGGCTCGTCGGACAGAGCCTGGTGGGATCCTGCGTGGGATGAGCAGGTCTTCGAGAAGGGCTAGTCGGATAGAGCATGATGGGATCCTGCTCGGGATGAGCAGATCTTCGAGGAGGGCTCATTGGAGAGAGCCTGATGGGATCCTACTCGGGATGAGCAGATCTTCGAGGAGGGCTAATTTTAGAGAGCCTGTTGGAATCCTGCTCGGGATGAGCAGATCTTCGAGGAGGGCTCTTCGGAGAGAGCCTGATGGTATCCTGTTTGGGATTAGTAGATCTTCGAGATAGGGCTCGTCGGAGAGAGCCTGATGGAATCCTGCTCGGGATGAGCAGCTCTTTGAGAGAGGTCTCGTCAGAGAAAGACTAATGGGATCCTTCTCGTGATGAGTAGATCTTTGAGAGAGGGCTCGTAGGAGAGAGCCTGATGGGATCCTGCTCGGGATGAGCAGATCTTCGAGGAAGGCTCGTCGGAGAGAGCCGTCATGGGATCCTGCTCGGGATGAGTAGATTTTCGACGAGCCTGATGGGATCCTGCTTGGGATGAGCAGGTGTTCGAGGAGGGCTCGTCAGAGAGAGCCTGATGGGATCCTGCTCGGGATGAGCAGGTCTTCGAGGAGGGATCATCGGAGAGAGTCTAATGGGATCCTGCTCGGGATGAATAGGTCTTCGAGGAGGGCTTGTCGGAGAAAGCCTGATGGGATCCTGCTCAGGATAAGCAAATCTTTGAGGAGGGCTCGTCGGAGAGAGCCTGATGGGATCTTGCTCGGGATGAGCAGATCTTCGAGGAGGGCTCGTCGGAGAGAGTCTGATGGGATCCTGCTCAGGATGAGCAGGTCTTCGAGGAGGGCTCGTCTGAGAGAGCCTGATGGGATCCTACTCGGGATGAGCAGGTCTTCGAGGAGGGCTCGTCGGAGAGAGTCTGATGGGATCCTGCTCGGGATGAACAGATCTTCAAGGAGGGCTCATCGGAGAGAGCCTTATGGTGATCTTGGATTGCCTTGTGGTGTTTTTGGCTTATTTATTGGTTTGCGACCTCTTTGTCTTAAACAAAGAGTTGGCTTGGCTTATTTGTGCGCGATTTCGTTTGGTTATGTCGTCTTATTTATATGCGATTTGATGCCCTGCCTTTGTAGTAATTTGCTTAGGTGTGCGCAGTTGGCTTAACTTATTTGTGTGCAATTTCCTTTGGCTATGTCGTCTGATTTATAGACTTGGTTATCTTATTGACTTTACAACTTTAATGCCTTGCCTTCGGTGTTCTTGGCTTAGGTGTGCGCGGTTTTTCTTTGGCATTTTTACATTTGAGATCCTATTTATAAAGGCGAGCTCGACAGAGGTCGGAGATCGGGCCCCTAAGTTCTTAAATGTAAAAAATATGTACAGGCTTCAAAACGATTAAATGACTTGGCTTTCTTTTTGTTTAAAATAGTAATTTATTCAGTGAATCAACCTCAATTTTGTTTTAAAACTATACTCAAAGTTTGCACTTCATAGAACATCAAAATATAAGAATTTTTGTACTTGAAGATCTATTTTTTGAAAAGATGATCTTCTTAGAGGTCATAGACCAGCCCCCTAAGTCCTTGAATACGAAAATTGAAGTGTATAAAATTTGGGTTTGAACGAAATGATTATGAGATGAAAAAACCTCGTTGAAGCGAAGGCCAACGTAACAGCTGGTTATTTTATTTTGAGACCGATATTCAGGATACTTAGAAATTCGTTGTTACGAAGTAGATCATGTGTTCGTGAGGAGATTTCTTTGAGAGAAAGATTGAGCTTCAAAACTCTTGTACATTTTGTAAAGATATAATTTAGACAATTTGGAAGTTAATCTGGTATTTTAATGCATGACATCTCGTTTTGTATTTTGACTTTGATATCTTGTTTTGTATTTTGACTTTGATATCTCGTTTTGTGTTTTGAATATACTTGATATGAGTGGGCAAAGGACTGCCCGTAAAATTCTTTGATGCGAGTGGCGGGCTCATGAAGAAAGCTCTTATGGGTCTGCTCGTAGGGATGAGCAGTTCATTGGAGTCCTGCTCGGGATGAGCAGGTCTTCAAGCGGAGCTCAACATTTTATTCAACTGAAGCCCAGACCCATAAATTAATCAGACAAAAAACTTTGGTCCAAATATTAATTTAAAACTTGGCCCAACTCATGGAATTTAGGCCCAACACCTGATATTAGGTCAAGCCCACAAAAGGGCTTTCTGAAACTGGCGGGGGGCTCGAGAGTCTCGTCGGAGTGAGCTCATCGGGACCCACCTCGTCAAGATGAGCTTTTTTTCTTATTTTTATTGGGCCAAAATATTAAATAAATAATAAATCTAGCCCAATACTTTATTCAACTGAAGTACAGGCCCATAAATTAATCAAACAAAAAACTTGGGTCAAAATATTAATTTAAAACTGGGCCCAACTGATGAAATTTAGGTCCAACACCTGATATTAGGTCAAACCCACAAAAGGGATTTCTAAAACTGGCGGGGGGCTCGAGAATCTCGTCGGGACCCACCTCGTAGAGATGAGCATTTTTTTATTAGGCCAAAATATTATTAGTAAATAATAAATCTAGCCTAACACTTTATTCAACTGAAGCCCAGACCCATAAAATGGTCAGACAAAAAACTTGGGTCCAAATAATAATTTAAAACTGGGCCCAACTCAAGAAATTTAGGCCCAACACCCGATATTAGGTCAAGCCCACAAAAGGGCTTTCTGAAACTGGCGGGGGGCTCGAGAATCTCGTCGGAGTGAGCACGTCGGGACCAACTTCGTCGAGATGAGCTTTTTTTTTTATTGGACCAAAATATTATTAATAAATAATAAATCTAGCCCAACACTTTATTCAACTGAAGCACAGACCCATAAATTAATCAGACAAAAAATTTGGGTCCAAATATTAATTTAAAACTGGGCCCAACTGATGAAATTTAGGCCCAACACCTGATATTAGGTCAAGCCCACAAAAGGGATTTCTGAAACTGGCGGGGGGCTCAAGATTCTCGTCGGAGTGAACTCGTCGGGACCCACCTCGTAGGGATGAGCATTTTATTTATTAGGCCAAAATATTATTAATAAATAATAAATCTGGCCCAACACTTTATTCAACTGAAGCCCAGACCCATAAATTGATCAGACAAAAAACTTGGATCCAAATATTAATTTAAAAATGGGTCAAGCCCACAAAAGGGCTTTCTGAAACTGGCGGCGGGCTCGAGAATCTCGTCGGAGTGAGCTCGTTGAGACCCACCTCGTCGGGATGAGCATTTTTTTCTTTTTTTTTATTGGGCCAAAATATTTTTAGTAATTAATTAATCTTGTCCAACACTTTATTCAACTGAATCCCAGACCCATAAATTAATCAGACAAATAACTTGGGTCAAAATATTAATTTAAAATTGGATCCAACTCATGAAATTTAGGCCCAACACCTGATATTAAGTCAAGGCCACAAAAAGGTTTTTTGAAACTGGCGGGGGACTCGAGAATCTCGTAGAAGTGAGCTCGCCGAGACCCACCTCGTCGGGATAAGCATTTTTTTTATTGGTCTAAAATATTATTAGTAATTAATAAATTTGGCCCAACTCTTTATTCAACTGAAGCCCAGGCCGATAAATTAATCAGACAAAAAACTTGGGTCCAAATATTAATTTAAAAACTGGGCCCAACACATGAAATTTAATCCAACACCTGATATTAGGTCAAGCCCACAAAAGAGATTTTTGAAACAGGCGGGGGACTCTTGAATCTTGTCGGAGGGAACTCGTCGGGACCCACCTCGTAGGGATGAGCATTTTTTTTATTGGGTCAAAATATTATTAGTAAATAATAAATTTGGCCCAATACTTATTCAACTGAAGCCGAGGCCCATAAATTGATCAGACAAAAAACTTGAGTCCAAATATTAATTAAAAACTTGGCCCAACTCATGAAATTTAGGCCCAACACCTAATATTAGGTCAAGCCCACAAAAGGGCTTTCTGAAACTGGCGGGGGGCTCGAGAATCTCGTCGGAGTGAGCTGATCGGGACCCACCTCGTCGAGATGAGCTTTTTTTCTTTTTTTTATTGGGCCAAAATATTATTAATAAATAATAAATCTAGGCCAACACTTTATTCAACTGAAGCACATGCCCATAAATTAATCAAACAAAAAACTTAGGTCCAAATATTAATTTAAAACTGGGCCCAACTGATGAAATTTAGGCCCAACACCGTGTATTAGGTCAAACCCACTAAAGGGATTTCTAAAATTGGCGGAGGGCTCAAGAATCTCGTCAGAGTGAACTCATCGAGACCCACCTCGTGGAGACGAACATTCTTTTTTATTAGGCTAAAATATTATTAGTAAATAAAAAATCTGGCCCAACACTTTATTCAACTGAAGCCCGGACCCATAAATTGGTCAGACAAAAAACTTGGGTCCAAATATTAATTTAAAACTGGGCCCAACGTATGAAATTTAGGCCCAACACTTGATATTAGGTCAAGCCTACAAAAGGGCTTTCTGAAACTGGCGGGGGGCTAGAGAATCTCGTCGGAGTGAGCTCGTCGGGACCAACCTCGTCGAGATGAGCTTTTTTTCTTTTTTTTATTGGGCCAAACTATTATTAATAAATAATAAATCTAGCACAACACTTTATTCAACTGATGCACAAGCCCATAAATTAATCAAACAAAAAACTTAGGTCCAAATATTAATTTAAAACTAGGCCCAACTGATGAAATTTAGGCCCAACACCTGATATTAGGTCAAGCCCACAAATGGGATTTCTGAAACTTGCGGGGGGAGAACCTCGTCGGAGTGAACTCATCGGTACCCACCTCGTAGGGATGAGCATTTTATTTATTAGGCCAAAATATTATTAATAAATAATAAGTCTGGCCCAAATATTTATTCAATTGAAGCCCAGACCCATAAATTGATCAGACAAAAAACTTGGGTCCAAATATTAATTTAAAATTGTGCCCAACTCATGAGATTTAGGTCCAACACCTGATATTAGGTCAAGCCCACAAAAGGGCTTTCTGAAATTGGCGGCGGGCTCGAGAATCTCGTCAGAGTGAGCTTGTTGAGACTCTCCTCGTCGGGATGAGCATTTTTTTCGTTTTTTATTGGGCCAAAATATTATTAGTAATTAATTAATCTTGTCCAAGACTTTATTCAACTGAATCCCAGACCCATAAATTAATCAGACAAATAGCTTGGGTCAAAATATTAATTTAAAAATGGACGCAACTCATGAAATTTAGGCCCAACACCTGATATTAGGTCAAGGCCACAAAAGGGCTTTTTGAAACTAGCGGGGGGCTCGAGAATCTCGTTGGAGTGAGCTCGCCGGGACCCACCTCGTCGGGATGAACATTTTTTTTATTGGTCTGAAATATTAATAGTAATTAATAAATTTGGCCCAACACTTTATTCAACTGAAGCCCAGGCCCATAAATTAATTTAACAAAAAACTTGGGTCCAAATATTAATTTAAAACTGGGCCCAACTAATGAAATTTAATCCAACACCTGATATTAGGTCAAGCCCACAAAAGGGATTTCTGAAACTGGTGGGGGACTCGAGAATCTTGTCGGAGGGAACTCGTCGGGACCCACCTCGTAGGAATGAGCATTTTTTTATTGGGCCAAAATATTATTAGTAAATAATAAATCTAGCCCAATACTTTATTCAACTGAAGCCCAGGCGCATAAATTGATCAGACAAAAAACTTGAGTCCAAATATTAATTAAAAACTGGGTCCAACTCATGAAATTTTGGCCCAACACCTGATATTAGGTCAAGCCCACAAAAGGGCTTTCTAAAACTGGAGCGGGGCTCGAGAATCTCGTCGGAGTGAGCTCGTCGAGACCCACCTCGTCGGGATGAGCTTTTTTTCTTTTTTTTATTGGGCCAAAATATTATTAGTAATTAATAAATCTAGCCCAACACTTTATTCAACTGAAGCCCAGTCCCATAAATTAATCAGACAAAAAACTTGGGTCTAAATATTAATTTAAAACCGGGTCCAACTCATGAAATTTAGGCCCAACACCTGATATTAGGTCAAGCCCACAAAAGGGATTTCTGAAACTGGCGGGAGGCTCAACAATCTCGTCGGAGTGAGCTCGTCGGGATGAGCATTTTTTCTTTCTTTTTTTATTGGGCCAAAATATTATTAGTAATTAATAAATCTGGCCCAACACTTTATTCAACTGAAGCCCAGGCCCATAAATTAATCAGACAAAAAACTTTGGTCCAAATATTAATTTAAAATTGGGCCCAACTCATGAAATTTAGGCCCAACACCTAATATATGGTCAAACCCACAAAAGGGCTTTCTGAAACTGGCGGGGGGCTCAAGAATCTCGTCGGAGTGAGCTCATCGGGACCCAACTCGTCAGGATGAGCTTTTTTTCTTTCTTTTTTTATTGGGCCAAAATATAATTAATAAATATTAAATCTAGCCCAACAATTTATTCAACTGAAGCAAAGGCCCATAAATTAATTAGACAAAAAACCTGAGTCCAAATATTAATTTAAAACTGGACCCAATCATAAAATTTAGGCGTAACACATGATATTAGATCAAGCCCACAAAAGGGCTTTCTAAAACTGGCGGCAGGCTCGAGAATCTCGTTGGAGTGAACTCATCGGGACCGACCTCGTAGGGATGAGCATTTTTTTATTGGGCCAAAATATTATTAGTAAATAATAAATCTGGCCCAACACTTTATTCAACTGAAGCCCAGGCCCATAAATTAATTAGACAAAAAACTTGGGTCCAAATATTAATTTAAAACTAGGCCCAACTCATGAAATTTACGCCCAACACCTGATATTAGGTCAAGCCCACAAAAGGGCTTTCTAAAACTGGCGGGGGGCTCGAGAATCTCGTCGGAGTGTGCTCGTCGGGACCCACCTCGTCGGGATGAGCATTTTTTTTTATTATGCCATAATATTATTAATAAATAATAAATCTGGCCCAACACTTTATTCAATTGGGCCGGAATATTATTTGTAAATAATAAATCTGGCCCAACACTTTATTCAACTGAAGCCCAGTCCCATAAATTAATCAGACAAAAAACTTGGGTCCAAATATTAATTTAAAACTAGGCCCAACTCATGAAATTTAGGCCCAACACCTGATATTAGGTTAAGCCCACAAAAGGGCTTTCTGAAACTGGTAGGGGCTCGAGAAACAAATACACAGAGGCCCATAAATAAATAAGAAAAGAAAGTATCTTGGAATATTCACGATCTTGGGGTGTCTTTTATGAAACTTATCACTCCCCCTCAAGGTGGGTGGTGAAGGTCATGAACGCCCATCTTGCCAATTAGAAAACAAAAACGATCAGCACCCAATGCCTTAGTAAGTACGTCAGCTACTTGAACTAAAGTAGAGATTTTCTTTGGTTCAATCTCTTGTGATTCTACTCTCTCACGCACAAAGTAACAATCCATTTCAACGTGTTTAGTTCACTCATGGAAGACTAGATTATTTGCTATATGTCTTGCTGCCTGGTTATCGCAGTAAAGAGAAGTTGGTCCTTCTTGATGTGCATCGAGGTCCCGTAACAACCATCGGATCCACAGAATTTCACTAACCGTTGTAGCCATGGCTCTATACTCAGCTTCAGCGGAAGAGCGAGAAACAACAGATTGCTTCTTCGTACGCCAAGAAATTGGGGCCCCGCCGATAGAAAGAAAATACCCCGTGCTAGAACGACGAGTAACGGGACAACCACCCCAATCTGAATCACAAAAGGCTTCCAATATTAAACCACCATCAGTAAGAAGAAAGATACCTTGACCGGGTGTTGCTTTCAAATAGCGTAACACCCGTGTTGCCACCTCCATGTGGGTTAAACGTGGTGAGGAGAGAAACTGACTAAGAACGTTGGTGGCAAACTGAATATCAGGTCGTGTGACTGTTAAATAAAGAAGACGACCAATAAGGCGTCTATATCGACTTGCATCTACTAAGGGACTTTCTTCGTCAAGGCCAAGTCGAAGATTTTGCTCCATGGGAAAAGAACTAGGACGACATCCTTGCAGCCCACTTTCTTCTAAAATGTCGAGAGTATATTTGCGTTGACTCAAGACTATGCCTTTGGGAGAACGTGCGACCTCTATGCCCAAAAAATACTTCAAGGTGCCCAAGTCCTTGATGCTAAATTTATCATCAAGATATAGTTTCACAAACTGAATTTTATTCTCATCATTCCCAGCAAGAATAACACCATCCACATAAATCAAGGCTGCAACATATGTGGTTTTTCGCCTAAAAATAAAAAGGGAATGATCTGCTCTTGATTGTCTAAAGCCAATGTCAAGCAATGCCTTTGTGAACTTATAATACCAATTTTTGGATGCTTGTCGCAAGCTGTATAGTGATTTTTGCAACTTGCATACATGTGTATCATTAGCACGAGCAAAACCTTGTGGGAGTTTCATATAAACGTCCTCATGCAAATCTCCATGGAGGAACGCATTGTTGACGTATAATTGGTGTATCACCCAATTACGCTTGGCTGCCACTACCAACATAGTTCGTACAGTAACAAGTTTGGCAACAGGTGCAAACGTCTCATGAAAATCAATTCCCTCAATTTGGGTGAAACCTTTGGCAACGAGACGCGCCTTAAAACCCTCTACTTCTCCATTAGGCTTATATTTAATCTTGTACACCAATTTAGAGTCAATTGCTCATTTTCCATGTGGCAAAGGCTTGATAGTCCATGTCTCATTAGCTTCTAGAGCTTCAATTTCTCTTCTCATAGCATCACGCCATTTTGGATCCTTGATGGCCTGATGAAAGAACTTTGGCTCATCATGAGATGTGATTGTTGGAATTTAGAGGCACGTAAACACGTAAAACATGTGCAGCGGAATTAAACCGTTCACCAACAACGAACATATAATTGCAAGTATGAACACGAAAAACAGTAACAAGAAATCTTACAGCAACTCAAGAGCAGATTTCTCAACTACGGTATCCACGTAATCCCCGTTTACAAATTCGCGCAGATTCGCCAGCGTTGAATCCCGAGATGAATTTGCTAGGAAAATTCTAACTCTAGATTTTATGGAGAAATTTGAACAACTGATAACTATGAATCCCAAGAGCTCATATTTATAGGAGAGACTCAGCTTAAATTTTAAGCTAGCCTAATTAGGAAATAATATCCCTAATCCTTATTTGTATAAATCCCTAGGATTTATTTCTCCATATAAATCTCTACGAATTTAATTTTCATATGTGGAAAATCTCTACGATTTATTTTCTCATATAATTAAATCCTACAATAATATTCCATATATTATTGTTGGGAATTCCTATTTAATTAAATCCAATTTAATTAAACATTAATAATAATTAATTCCAAATTAATCTATTATTAATTAATTCTCCATAAATTAAATATTAAATCCAATTTAACATTTAATCAACCAACTTTAATCTGTAAAGGGTACTACTTGTTGTGTGACTCATAGGCCCTTATATATCGAGCGATTAGTCAAACTAACGGTCTTAATTGAACCCTAAACAATAAATCAGACATTCTCAATATATGAGGTACGTTGCGAGAAAAGTGCAACTACCTGTAATAGAAATGTGGGCAATTGCGATTTCCCCCTTCCATTCACGAATACTCGATTTAGTCTTGAACATGATGAAGTGTCTATTCAAATAACTAAATCAATTTATCTCTAATCACTAATTGATCATTAGTGTCACACTTAGTCACAAAGTCTTAGTTTATGTGCATTGACCAATGACTTAGATCCAATTATGATGAGAAGATGAGTATTCTCTCTAAATCCACTTTGAGGAATGAATCATTTTCTTGGCTCAACTACCACGCGCATGCACTTCGTGATGAACTCAATCCAAGTCATATCTACCCATAGACGGGTGCAAGCGTCGGTCATTGTCAAAGTTCATCACTCCACACATGTCGTGCGTATTGACCTCAAGTCAAAGGAGTATCGCATAGCTCCCACTAACCGAGACACCCGTAGACACATATAGTGGAACTACATCAAACGGTTTCTCGGATGGGTATACCAATACCCTCTAAGGTATTTGTGCATCCATCATGAGATACCTAGTATCTCGTAGTAAGTGAGATCTTACTACACTCTCTAAGAGTATGATGCAGATCGCACACCAATCTCCATTGTATCATCAATATCCCATTCTTGATGATCCTCGATTGGGGTTATTTGAGAATCAAGCTTAAGTCATCTGAGTTCTCACACACTCAATGACAGCAGTGATTCATGGGAACACATATAAGAATAAATGCAAACAATCAAACAAAATATTATAATGAGTGTAACGTCATACATTTAATATTAAACAAACATTAACATTAAACAAATACTGAATATTATCTGAGTATTATATACTTACAATGGATTGTCTCTAGGACACTAACACTAACAGTGATGGCCGTCAAATAACATTTATGAGCAGAAGAAAATTTATCATAAGATACAAAATGAGACAAATGGTGTACCATCGAGGACTCTGAATTGGTTGTGGGTAGTTGATGCAGTGAATGGTCTATAGATTGGGGCAAGTCAACTGCATAGTGTTGGAGATGTTTTGGCTGCCTTTTAATCCGCTCACTATGTCTAATTGGAAAATCAAGTCCAGACGAATTCTGTGCAACTCCCGTAGTCTCAGAAATAGTAGCATCTCCAGTAGGAATTGGCTGAGGCAAAGTCAACTCATCCAAGATTGATGTACTAGCTGGAGGAGGTGAAGTGATGGACCTTTCATGCTCGCAAGAAGCCTCTAATGATCTGTCTGAAGACCCAAAAATTGGGCTTTCCCAATCCAATTCACACTCCTTTGACCGTAGCTCATTGAGTCGGTCGATTTTGTTGCTTTGTGAATACGGAAAAACAGTTTCAAGAAAGTGAACATCTCTTGATGTGTAAATTTTTTTGCTCCTCAAATCGAAAACTTTATACCCCTTTTGTCCTCGAGGATAACCCACAAAAACACAAGATCTCCCCCTTTCGTCGAACTTATCACCCCCTTGACTCATATCTTTTGCATAGACTAGACAACCAAACACACATAACCTATCATATTTTTGTTTCTTGCTAACAAAATTTTATACGGGGTTTTATTTGAAGAAGCTTTGAGGGCAATCTATTTATGATGTAAACGGTAGTCAAGACACATTCCCCCCAAAAATCAATTGGCAAATCAACTTGAAAACGAAGGGCTCTAGAAATCTCAAGAATATGCCTATGTTTACACTCAGCAACCCCATTTTGTTGTGGTGTATGAACACATGAAGTTTCAAGCAAAATTTCATTATCAACATAATAATTCATCATAACATTTGACCGAAACTCTGACCCATTATCAGTTCTAATTTTCTTAACAACTTTACCAAATTGAGTCTTTATCATGTTGCAAAACATTTTCAAATATTGACTCACTTCAGACTTGAATCTCATTAAATATATCCAAACACCCCTGCAATAATCATCATCCAGAAAATGATGGAGTCTTATAACCACCCCAAATGTCACAATGAATCAAATCAAAACAAGCATTTGTCTGAATAGAACTTAATGGGAAAGAATTTTTAGTCTGCTTTGCTCTAAAACAAGAATCACAATGCTCATCCAAAACTATATTAAAAGGAGGAATGTTCTCGAATTTTAATTTAGAGTGACCCAATCGTCTATGCCAAATTTCTGGCCTCGTCGCCACTGACAAAGCCTTTCTTCCTCCATCAGCAGGTTCCAAAAGGTATAGACCATTGCATCGTTTACCCATCCCAATCAGATTCCTCGAGGCTAAGTCCTGCATTATGCAAAAATCCGGAAAGAAAATTAGCGCACAATTGTAGTCTTTATTTAATCGACTAACAGACAATAAATTGCACTTAAAATCCAGATCATGCAAGACACGATCAACACTTAATCCATTTGGTAGATTAACACTTCCAACGCACTGGACCGGAATATGATCACCATTTGGAATTTTGACTGGGGCCTCCACACTTGCAATGACGTGGGTAATAATACTCTCGTCATAAGTTATATGGTGAGTGGCTCTGACCCATGGTTTAATAAAATCAATCTTACCAGCCATGTTGACGGAAGGGCTAGTTTTCATCTTGTCATTCTTGTTGTTTAAAAAATCAAGCAGCTGCACCATCTGGTCTTGTGTCAACCCTTGTATTGAACTAGGAATACTAGCATGTGACGATCCTCCATCAACATGTGCCACTTTATAAGGTTCCTTTTGTCTCTCATCTGCCCTCTTACCATCAGTTTGCTTTCCTTTCCCTTTCTTCGAAGGTTCTGGATAACCAATGATCTTGTAGCAATTTTCAACAGTGTGGTAGAGTCGTCCACAATTTGAACACTTTGGTATCTCTCGTTTCTCATCACGACGATCTCCACCGCCTTGTTGTCGCTGTGTTTGAAAAGCGGCAGACTTTATTGTCGGTTTGCGGGTAAGGGTGAGAGCCCTCTTCAATTCATAGAGGCTCGAGGCGCGCTCACTTTCCCAAATCTTTCTTCAAGTTCGTCCCAGATTTCTTTGGCAGTTTTGGCGTGTTTCACACTACTGCGTATCTCCTTCTCCATGGCTGTGGCGAGCCATCCTTTAACCATGGCATTGCATCATCTCCATAAAGCCATTTCTTGTGGATCACCATCCTCTGGAATAGGAATAGAGCCATCAACAAAGCCAATTTTATTTTTGGCGAAAAGAAAGTTGCTCATCTCTTCCACCCAATCCCCATAGTTGCTATCACGAAGAATTTAGCTAGCGCATAGCTGTCCGGAATTGTCGGAAGGATGAATGTAATATGGCGACATGCCATCCACGCTAAAATTAGCGTCTTTCCCAGATTTGCTACCATCGTCGTCCTTTGTCATGATAAATAATGATATGACGTACAGAAGACGATTAGCACAAAATTGCGAACAAAAAGAATGTGGAAGCTTATCTCAGAATCTTGCCTGCTCTGGTGCCATGATGAAAACGTATGCAACAGAGAAAGTAGGCGGCTGAAATATATGTTCTGTATATTAATCAACATAGTTATACAACATATATATATACAAGTGGGATAAAAACCTAAAATATTGGATGACCCAAAACAAATACACAGAGGCCCATAAATAAATAAGGAAAGAAAGTATTTTGGAATATTCACGATCTTGGAGTATCTTTTATGAAACTTATCAGTTAGGCTTCGAGGCGGCGATGGTTTGCTGATTTTAGTGCTCTGTTTTTGGGGTTGTGGAAATTTGAGGATTTTTGTATGTATAGGTATATACATATGTGTAATTTTGGTCTGTGTGTTGGGTTTTTGTAGGATGGTAGTCTATCAAAGGTGTTATGGAGCTCAAGAAGATGAAGATAGTTTGTAGATGTTGTTCATGGTGCGAATGAAAACTGCCCATTGGAATACAGAGGCACAATGTTTGCAGCTATGTAGGATTTTTATTTTGGGTTTGTATGAGTTGGGTTTGTTTGTGCAGAGAGTCTTGGGGCTTAAGATTTGAAAGCAAGAACATTTTTCATTTGGGGGTTGTTCTTGAAACGAAACAGAGATTCAAGGTAGGAAGCATGTAGAGGAATTTCACAATGCTCCAAACATAAATCATACTCTAGCTCTTTTTAAAGTGCAGAGAGAGAAAAATTATGGAATAGAGAGTGATGATTGGCTTGTGTATCGAACAAATGGCACACCAGCCCAAATATTTTATGCGTATTCAAAGAAAGAGAAGTAGTGTACAAATTTATTTTTCTGGGTTTATTTTTTGGTTTGAAGATTTGAAGATTTGTAGGTGTTCTTTGATATACAGTGAGCGTTCATCAAGACTTTTCTTGAAGAAGATTTGTAGAATGGAAAGTTCTTGATATCTTTCGGTAAACATAGTTTGATTCTTAAAGAAGACTTCTCCTTCTAAATAATAATTGTTGTGTACTAAAATATTGAGTTAAGATATTTAGATGTGGCTAATAATTCTAGTAACACAAACAAGTAAACAATCGAACGAGAACACTGCGGGAAGAACTCTTAAATTTTTTCCTTAAATTTGGCTTTGGTATAAATGATGAAATGAGAGCAAGATTGGGATGAGAGTGTGGCTCCACCCCTTACAATGAGGGGTGAGGTCCTCTATAAATAGAGGACCACCCTTAAAATGGCTAGAAAACTATAAATATATCTCAGCCCTTTATTTTAGAGTTTTATTACAACGGTTGATCTAAACATTAAAACCGTATCTATTTTACATATATTATATATTTAATGCTCTTGTCTTGTCTCGTAAAGTTGACGTTGACTTTTGATCTTGTCGGATCCACGTATTTTTGGATACCTGATCTCCTGTCGGGTGGGGTCGATTCGGGTCTAGGTGGGCCCTGCTGACGTGTCGGATACGGGCACATATTCCGAATGATTTGTGCTATAACATATATGAACACCTTTTTTTTTTTTTTAAAAGGAGTGGAAATGAGTTCCATCAATTAGAGCATAAGGGGAATTCAAATTCGCTTACAATAGTATAACCAACCAAAGCAAATTACAATTTAGAGGGCAAACAGTCCAGAGGCTGACAACCCCAATTTGTGAATGCGACTATGAATGAAAGCAGATAATGAGAGCATATCCATTTTCACGCACTGAATTTGATGCCATCGATAATCTTGTCCAATGTATACTCACTTTCCTCGAAGATAATGTCATTCCTAAGTTTTCATATTTTTCAAACTGTGCATTGTCAAATCAAACCCATAACTTATTTGCTTACGTTACACGGTCCAAAATCATATAATTCTAAAAAGTGGTCCATCACATTAGGGCTGGTCCTTTTATGAGGGCAACGAATCGGTCGATTCAAACCCCAAAGTTTTTCGAATCTTTAGGGTCTATATTTTTCAAAATCTTATATATATATATATAATAGTAAATTTAAATATAACTAAAGATTTTAATCTAGTTTATTGGTCAATCGATCTTTTTTAGCGTATTTAATTTATCTGAATTTGAACTCTATTAGCTACAAACCTAATAATTTTTTCCTTTATTTTTTTGTATCATGCACATTAACAATCACCTGCTCACAATCAAATAGGTAATTTTTAGTCGATTGTTATTTTTATTAGTTTAAATATTACTTCCTCTGTCCGTTGTAATTGTCTCATTTCTTTTTCTTGTTTTATTTAAGAAATAATAATAAAATAATAAAAATGAAGGGTAGTTTTGAGTATTAGAGAGAGGAAAAAGATATGTGTAATAATGAGTGGGGTAGCGAGTGACATTTTTTGTAATATTGTGTGAAAAATAAGGATAAAAATTATGGGTAGTGGAGTTACTTTTTCTTTTTATTGAATTGAAAAGTTATAGTTGGACGTTCATAAAAGAAAAACGAAACAATTATAGTAGGACAGAGAGAGTAGTAATTTTGAGAATATTTTATAAAATTGATTGATAATTAAATGAGAATTTGGAACCCAACATGATCAATCCGCATATTCATTTATGTATGACTTCAATATTTATTTTTTAAGAGTTCATGTTTATGAATAAAATATGAATTGTTGGTTTAGTAATTAATTTTCATTTTCATAGTATTATCATGCCTCCTAGGTATCATTTGAATACCAAAAAATAGAAATATTTAAGGATATAATTAATACAATGCCAAGTTGGAGATATCAACAATTATTTTCTTCCAACAAAAGAGTATTAATTATAGGGGGAAAAACTCTTAGGTACAAAGTAGGAGAACAAAAAGCTCTAAGGTACAAAATAAAAAAAAAATAACTCTTCAGTACAAAAAAATGGTCAAAAAGTCTAAGTTGTCATTCTGCCCGAATTTCTGCACTTCTGACATGCTTCTACACTTCTGACTAATTTTGACTTTTTGTATTTTAAAATTTTAACCAAACTTTTTAATTTTTTGACTTAATTAAATTATTTATTAATACAAAATTTTGAATTTCAACATCTCAATAATTTTAGTAATTTTAAATTTATGCACTTTTCAACTAATTTTATGGTGTATTTTTTTAAAAAAAAATTATATTTTAGGCTAATTTTTAAAAAAATTATATTTTGAAGACTAAAAAATATACAATTTTCAGGAAATATTTTTTTTAAATTAATGCACTTTTAGGCCAATTTAAGGAGTTCATTTTTTTATATTTTGTGTACTTCTGACGGTTTTTAGAGTGCAATTTTTTTTTTTAATTTATGCACTTCTAGGCTAATTTAAGAGTGCATTTTTTTGTATTTTATGTACTTCTCGACAATTTTTAGAGTGCATTCATTTTCATAACTCTACAAATTACAAATAAAAGCATATAGTGAATAATTAAAGAAACAAAAAAAAAAAAAACTTTTCCTATAAAAAAAATGTATTTTCCCTGTAACAAAATACAATTAAAAATTTACAAAAAATAAAACTGAAAATTAAACTCTAAAAAATCACAATTAACCAACATACTACAGAAAAATTACAAAAAATTAAAAATCAGCAAAAATCTAAATTACAGATTACAAAAATCTGCAAAAATCTAAATTACAAATTACAAAAGTCTGCAAAAATAAAACAGAAAATTGCAAAAATCAACTAGCATACTACAGAAAATTCTAAATACATCAAACCCTAAAGACATCAAGATCAAAAAAAATTAAAAGAATTAAAAAGAAAAAAAATACAAAAATTACACAAGTTTTTACTGAAATCTGCAACATCAAGATCCAAAAAATGGTGGTGGCCTGATATCTGCATACAAATCCATACAAATTACCATAAATCATCATTAAATCCATACAAATTCATACAAATTACCATAAATCATCGTTAAAAGCTTACCTTCCATAGCCAACAAACACCACTGCGGCGCTGCAAGGAGCACCGCCCCAGCACCATCGCTTCGTCCCCCCACCACCAACGCCGTCTGCCGCCACCGATTCACCTCCACTGCCCGTCGTGTTCTCGCCCGTACAGATCCGCCGTCCCTAAAACAGATCTACACAAAGCCACCACCAAACACCATCGAAAAACGCGTAGCCCCAACCAGACCCGTCTCCCCCCTCCCACCAAGCACCACCACCAGAGCGTAGCCCAACCAACCAAGATCTGATTTTCTCCTTCGTGTTCGGAATTTTTTCGCCCCAAAAAATGCCGCCCCCAACACCGCCTCTCATAGATACGTTCGGCGTTGAGTGGTGGTGGTGTGTATGGATTGGCGGTCGCCCAAAAATAATTGTGGAGTGAGAGAGGAGAAAATAAGAGAGAGAAATAGCAATTAAGAGAGTGGGAGAAAATATTAGTGGGGCGTGGGTTTGACGGATATTAGGGCAGAAAAGTGGGTGTGGGTGGGCTGACAAATTTTGTTTTGGGTTAATGTGGCAGCCATAAAAAAAAAATGTGAGTCAATTGAAATTAAGGGTAAAATTGGTATATTTTGTAGTGGAGAGTCATTATTTTTTTATTTTGTATCTTAGAGTACTTTTGACTCAAAATTTATATCTTAGAGTCTTTATTTCTAATCATAAATAATTCAAATATAAATGAAAATTTAATTGATAAAAAATGAGAGAATAACTTGAAATGTGAAGGAGACCTTATTTCAAAGTTCTATTCAGACCCTAATACTTGTAGGATAAGCCCTGCATCACATTAGAAGAAGAGTAAATATGAAATAGCAGACCAAATCAGTAAGGGTATGTTTGTTTTGGAATTATGGTGGGCGTGGGAAATTCCGGACTTTGAAGTCCTAGAATTTCAAAATCTTGATGAATATTTAAAATGTATGTTTGTTGTGGGATTTTATAGGGTACGGTGATGAAAAATTTAATTGATGTGATATTATTATATTATTTTGAGTGTATTGGGAGAATAAAAAAGTAGATAGTGTAAGTGTATTGAAAGAATAAAAAGTATAGTAGTAGTAGGTGATGAAATAGAGTAGGATTAATAAGATTTCAAAATCCTTACTTTAAATTTCAAAATAAATGAGGGTTTGAGATTGTAAAGTCCAAAATTCGGTCGGGATAGTCGGGAAACAAACATACCCTAAAGCAATGGGGCAAGATATGAGTAAATGATTAGGTTTCCAAAGTTGCTGAGCAAACTGAACACATACTATTGTCACTGTCATTTAAGATACCATGTCTCAAGAGATTATCTTTGGTCGGGATTCTTTCACAGAACTGCTTTTCATGTAAAAGTTGAAATTTTAAATGGAACGATTTTCCACCAGATCTTCATCCACCGGAACACGATCTCGTCCTCTAAATAAGAAGCACTTGCAAGATTGAAGTACATGTTTTTAATTTTGAAGCTTCCATCATTTGAGCCTTTTCATATCCACGAATTCGGGGAAGAAAGATCAAGTTTAAACCTGTAAACACGTCTCCACAAATCCGCGAAATCCAATAATTCATCAAAATTGAAGAATTGAAAACCCA
Organism: Stenogyne calaminthoides; assembly: GCA_037126765.1. Taxonomy (NCBI): domain Eukaryota; kingdom Viridiplantae; phylum Streptophyta; class Magnoliopsida; order Lamiales; family Lamiaceae; genus Stenogyne; species Stenogyne calaminthoides. The sequence goes on from JBBCBC010000016.1 coordinate 25,814,085, forward strand.
TTCTTCACCATTATTTTAAAAAAATCACGAAGACAATCTTCCTTTTGAGAACACAAGAGCATCTTATAAGATGCTAAACATCTTATTTCGCCAAACAAAATTAAGGAGCTTATAAGTTATTAAATAGTTTATACATTGTTTTAAATAGGTTATAAGTTGTGCCAAACGAGTTCTTACTCTCTCTTGTCCTTATTTGATGTCCTTATATTCATGGACCATTTGGTTCAATTAATGTAACTTCAAACTTGAATCCACAGTCCACACCCCTTCCACATGGGGTGGGTTTATACTTTTACTCATTATTTTGTAATGTATCAAATTTGAGTATATTGATTGTGGTTTTTATAAATTGGCTCATTTACTTTTTCTGTCCTTATTTCTAGTTAATTGTATTTTATTGAGAAATTAGTTGTCAATTTTTTAACACTACAAAATTTTGTGACAAAGTCTATAAAAAAACTGTTCGCTAAAAATTGGTCGCTACAAAAATTTGCGACGAGTTTAATTCTATCCTACTTTGTATCCTAAGCTTTTGAATTTGGTGTGTATATATATATATATATATTTAGACTTGACATAGTTTAAAGGATGATTCGAGGGAATTCGTTGCTTGCTGAACAATGGGTGGATGAAGGAGAAGCGTGGAGGCTACAAGAAGCCATTAAATGAGTAATTCAGTTGGGTTTCAAGAGTATTGTGGCGGAAGTAGAGTCAAAACTCGTTCATGATGCTTTGCACAAGTGTGGTGAGCTTGATTCAATTTTTGGCAACTGTGTTTCATCTTGCAAAACGTTATTGAGGGATAATCCTTTATGTTTGGTTCGTTTTGGTCAATGAAGTGATAATGTTGTAGTACATTCTTTAACTAGAACTTCTCATCTTTTTTTTTTGACAAATGCTCAACTAAGATTACTGCGTAATATGATCCTGAGCAATAGACATGATGTGTCTAGGAATATCGTCTCCCACCCAAGCTTGAGGGAGGGGAGACTTAATAGCTAACTGCGCCAGTTTGTGAGCAACTGTGTTCATAGCTCGTGGGCAATACCATACGCCTTTCACTGAGGCGTTATTAATAAGATCTCGAGCCCTTTCAATCAGATTTTCCCCATAGCCTTTAAAGGTAGCTTCTGTCTTAACAGCTGAAACTGCGTCGTTAGAGTCAGAAAAAATAGAGACAGTGCTGTTGGGGAATTAATTGCCCGGATCTATTCGGGATGAATATTTAAATACAAATTTAATTCTAACAATTATTACTATCATGAATTAATCCTAAATTAATTCAAATAATAATTCAACAACAAATCATGCATATAAACAGTTCACGTAAATCCTACGCATGCGGAATTACTACGAGTCGTACCTCTTGGAATGACAATGGTCTCGTCGATGAAAACACACCAAAAGACCTTCCCAAGTTTTCCCTAGTCCTTGCTCGACAATCCGGTGGAAGGATACTCGCGAACAATTAACAAAAGGAAAAATAAACTTTGTTGCACCATTTTTGTGGATTTACAAATTTTTCCAGCACATGGAATTTTTCTTGGGAATGAAAGAATCATCCCCTATTTATAGATGGGGTGGTGGTAGAAATTTTTGAGGAAAAACCAATGTGGAAAAATATTTTCTTGATCTCCAAGAAATCTTGAATATATCTCCTATATTCTTTTCTCCATAATTAAAATATTCCACAAAAATCACACCTCATCTTGTTATGGCATATTTTTTGAAAATCAAGAGACAAGAATCCAAGATTTGGATCTTCTTGAATTTATGAGATCTACTTGTATTTCAAGAAATACATATCTTCCATAATATCTTTTCAAGAAAATCTTTATTTCCCTTAATTATTCAAAAAATTCGAAATATACATATGAATAACCAAGTGGGAGATTTCTTGAATTTAATGTGATAATCTTGTATTCCAAGAATACATATCTTCATTCCATAACAAAATTCAAAGAAAATATTTCTCCCCTTTTATCCATAAATTTCAAAAAAAACAAGGAAAAATAGGCAACAAATTTATTTTATTTTTAAACACCTTTTTCAGTTATTGGAATTTATCTTAGGCTACTTGGGGGGCCTTTAGGAGAATTAAGATTGGACCTTCCAATGGACCTTGAATTATCAATATTGAGCCACAATATTATTCAAGCCCATAAATATTAATTAATCCCACTACATAATTAATATTGCACTATCCATCTTAACCCATATTACAGTTAATATGGCTCCCGATTATTATTTCTCGTGTTTAAGATTATCTAGCCCATTAATTAATTCAAGCCACTGAAATAGCTTTCCATTAATTAATATCTTTTATCCTTGGTAAAGGAACGGTTCAACATTATTATCCATACCGAAAACTAGTTCCACTTGCAAGATTTGGTATGATAAAACTTATGAACCTCCCAAGGGGGCAAATCGAACAAGCGTACTTGCACACGATTCTCCGTATTAAATCTTAGCAATCGCATGTGACAAATAATATTGCCCAAGTCTCATTGATTCTCTTCCCGTAATAAGTCAAAGCAATAGTTACCAACCACACGCAATCCTATTTAAGGGACGAAGATTAAGAAATAACTAACCACTGAGGTCTAATTCTTCCTAGTTCAGTTCTGAAGAATTTGTCCTCCTGTAGGTCCTCTTCAATGCATCAGACATGCACTAGTGTAATCTCTTGGTCAAGACAAACCAATCTGAGCCTTACACTACAACCTTTCACGATGTATTGTTCATTTTCATCTAGGTCATGAATGGTGTACTTTTAGCTACAAGGAACTGTTAATTTAATCTTCTGTGATTTGGTATCACTAAATTAACTACAATGTAACACGTACTATTTATTGAACAGTTATGCAGTAAATATATGTAACATTCGATAATATTTAAAGCATCAGTGATAAACAATTTATTTCAGTAAATAAGTCCGAAATTCAGTCTGATTATACAAAGTAAAAGCATACTTTCCAGTATAATCCAAACAATCTCCCACTTATACTCAAAGTCTGCTTTTAAGTATACATCAGCATGTCTAGTGTAGTTCCTAATACGTGACATCAAATGTCACCTACACGAACCTAATAATGTCTCCCACTTATACTCAAAGCAGATTGGCAACGGTCTTGACACCCATTCCTTTCACATGTCTCTCGAATGTATTTTGAGGCAGACCCTTTGTGAATGGATCAGCTAGGTTGTCTTCTGACGCGATCTTTGCCACCTCTATATCTCCTCTCTTAACTATTTCTCGTTTAAGATGGTATTTCCTTTCAATGTGTTTGCTGGCCTTGTGGGCTCTTGGTTCCCTTGAATTTGCATTTGCTCCGGCATTGTCACAATAAACAGTGATTGTGCTGGGCAAATTCGGAACTACATCCAAGTCCACTAGGAAGTTCTTGAGCCAAACAGCTTCTTTCGCTGCCTCGCAAGCAGCTACATATTCGGCTTCCATGGTAGAATCTGCGATGCATTTCTGCTTAACACTTATCCACGTCATGGCTCCTCCCCCCATGCAAAAGACACTACCGAAGGTAGATTTTTTGGAATCTAAGTCTGATTGGAAATCCGAGTCCGTGTAGCCGATGGGGATTAGACTATCTGACTGATAAACCAACATTCTATCTCGAGTTCTTTACAGATACTTCAGAATGTTTTTAACTGCCGTCCAATGTTCCTTCCCCGGGTTACTTTGATATCTTGCCACCATGCCAACGGCAAAGCAGATATCCGGTCTCGTACACAACATTGCATACATAAGGCTTCCGACAGCCGAAGCATAAGGAATGTCTTTCATGTCATCTATCTCCTTTTGTGTCTTAGGGCACATTTCCTTGGATAGATGGATTCCATGCCTAAAAGGTACGAAGCCTTTCTTGGAATCTTGCATGCTGAATCGTTTCAAGACAGTGTCTATGTATGAAGCTTGCGATAAGCCTATCATCCTTTTCTTGCGATCTCGAGTAATCTTGATCCCAAGGATGTGCCCAGCTTCCCCTAAGTCCTTCATATCAAACTGTTATGTCTGATAACACCTTTACATCGTTTCCGATGAGCAGAATGTCATCTACGTATAGTACTAAGAATACCAATGCAGTTCCGACACGCTTTTTGTACACAGAACTCTCGAACTCGTTTTGATCAAACCCATAAGACTTTATAACATGATCAAAACATTGGTTCCAAGCTCTGGATGCCTGTTTAAGTCCGTAAATGGACTTCATGAGCTTACAAACTAGGTGTTCTTGGCCCTTTTCAATGAAGCCTTGGGGTTGTTGCATATAGATTTTCTCATCAAGACTTCCGTTAAGGAAAGCTGTCTTGACATCCATTTTCCAGATTTCAAAATCGAGATGCACAGCTATCGACAAGAGAATCCAGATGGACTTAAGCATTGCTATGATGGGGAATTAATTGCCCGGATCTATTCGGGATGAATATTTAAATACAAATTTAATTCTGATAATTATTACTAGCATGAATTAATCCTAAATTAATTCAAATAATAATTTCAACAACAAATCATGCATATAAACAGTTTACGTAAATCCTACGCATGCGGAATTACTACGAGTTTACGTAAACGTACCTCTTGGAATGGCAATGGTCTTGTATATGAAAACACACCAAAAGTCCTTCCCAAGTATTCCCTAGTCCTTGCTCGACAATCCGGTGGAAGGATACTCGCAAGCAATTAACAAAAGGAAAAAATAAACTTTGTTGCACCACTTTTGTGGATTTATTAATTTTTCCAGCACATGGAATTTTACTTGGGAATGAAAGGATCATCCCCTATTTATAGATGGGTGATGGGTGATTTTTAGGGTAGAAAAACAATATGGAAAAATCTTTTCTTGATCTCCAAGAAATCTTGAATATATCTCCTATATTCTTTTCCTCATAATTAAAATATTCCACAAAAATCCCACCTCATCAAGTTATGGAGTATTTTTCGAAAAATAGGGGGAACAAGAATCCAAGATTTGGATCTTCATGAATTTATGAGATATTCTTGTATTTCAAGAAATACATATCTTTCATAATATCTTTTCAAGAAAATCTTTCTTTCCCCTTTTTTCTCAAAATTTTCGAAATCAGTATATAAATAACCAAGTGGGAGATTTCTTGAATTTAATGAGATAATCTTATATTCCAAGAATACATATCTTCATTCCATAACAAAATTCAAAGAAAATATTTCTCCCCTTTTATCCATAAATTTCAAAAAAAACAAGGAAAAATAGGCAACAAATTTATTTTATTTTTAAACACCTTTTTCAGTTATTGGAATTTATCTTAGGCTACTTGGGGGGCCTTTAGGAGAATTAAGATTGGACCTTCCAATGGACCTTGAATTATCAATATTGAGCCACAATATTATTCAAGCCCATAAATATTAATTAATCCCACTACATAATTAATATTGCACTATCCATCTTAACCCATATTACAGTTAATATGGCTCCAAGTTATTATTTCCCGTTGTTGGGAAATCTGTAACTTAGTTTTGATGGAAGTTCCAAAACAGGTTGTAATAGGACCAGTCAGACCTGTTAGCTGACTGATGACTTAGAATCAGATTAAGATGACCAGCTGAAATGTATAGATAGCTGAAGTAAAATATAGGTCACATATTGAGGGGGAACTCAATATGTATAAGTCAGGTCAAAGTATCAAATGACCCAGATAAGGTCAGATGATCAGAAGACTAAGCTCAAATCTAAAGACAAGAAGTCAGAAGATCAGGTGAAGACAAGAAGACACTGAAGACTCAGATAAACCTGAAGACTCAGATGAACCTGAAGACTCAGATAAACCTGAAGACTCAGTAACAAACCTGAAGACTCAGTATGACTGAATACACTGAGGCTCAGAGACACCTGAAGATCAAAAGACCTGAAGACCTACATTCAGCAGAGTCTGCATATTGAAGCTAAGACAATGTGCATCTGAAGACTCAAACAAGGTAGACTGATCAGTAACTTGATCAAGTCAGCTCACACCTGGTGACAATAAAAAAGATACACCAGACAAGACGAATCTTCTACAAAAAGAATATCAATCGTCTAACGGACAAATTTCTGAAGTGCCGCCTCGCAAAACCAAGAAGAAAGCGACACATGCACAAAAAGAGCTGACAATACGGGATACGATGCTGCGGACAAAAACTGCGCTAATCATGCCTACGGCCACGCCGATAATCGGAGCACGTCACAATCATATCCTACAACCTACCTAATATAGCCCGAAATTCAAATTGCTCTCCAACGGCTCTTTGATTTCGAGGTCTATAAAATGGGATCGATCTTCATTTTGAAAAAAAAGGACCAACAAGTGAGAACAAGCAAAGAACAAACACGAAGACACCGCAAAAGAAGCTAAAGCTATAGCAAAATCTCCGTTCAAAGAACACTACATTTGAAGATTATTCTTAGAGTGTTCATCCCATTAGTTCTTAGCAAGAAATCCTATCCACTAGCATTTTGGCTACCTAAAGCATCAGGATAGATTTCCAGTTGGAACCCTCAAACATTCTTTACCCAAACGCAAGTTAGGTTAAGTCTATAGAGTGAGAACTCAATAAACATCTCGGCTATCCTTTTGAAGGATATAAGTCCCGCTGGTTACGTTTGTAGAGTGGGAACTCGATAAACATCTCGGCCATCCTGAAAAGGATATAAGTCCCGTAGGTTAAGCTTGAGTGGAAACTCGATAAACATCTCGGCCATCCTGAAAAGGATATAAGTCCCGCAGGTTAAGTTTGTAAGAGTGGGAACTCGGTAAACATCTCGGCCATCCTGAAAAGGATATAAGTCCTGCAGGTTAAAGTAGGTTAAGGTTCCCCTGTGTTAAGGGAAGAGTGGACGTAGGACGGGTTTCGTCTGAACCACTATAAAAGTCTTGTGTGCATTTACTTGCTTTCTTATTGCTTTACACAAGTCACACAACTGAGTTTAAAACAGCATACATATTCTAAGTTAAGCTCAGTCTTCACCAAGCAACTGATCTGATCAGATTGACACCTTAGTCAACTGGTTGAAAACTGACCTAAGAATCTGATTGATAAAAATGGTTTTTCACACGGGTAAAAACAAGCTTCCGCACCATTCAGTTAAACTGACAGATATCAATCTGATCTGCCTTCAGGCACTCCGTAAGATTGAACATCAGTCTAAACTGATACACTAGCACTCTGATCGGGTAATCTGCAGTTCACACCTGATCCACATGAAAAGTTTTGGAAGTCTATTCACCCTTTCCCTCTAGACTTCCACCCTCACAAAACCCGTTCGGGACCTACAAGTGGTATCAGAGTAGTGGTTCTACAGACCACTGGCTTTGAGTATCATCGATTCTTGAGGAAGAATCTTTGTGGTCATTTGAACAGATCTTGAAAAACCGTTTTCAAAACTCATTCGTTTTCAAAATCACTCAGCATGGATAATACCTCTGGTATGTATCATGATTTGCCTAAGTTTTCAATTGATGAGTATGCAGATTGGGCTATATATATGTGCAACCATCTAGGATCGATAAGCGGCAGAATGATAGAAGTCATCGAACGAGGACCCATCATCATATATCACGACAACCCAGCAGTTGGAGGAGATCTAGATTTTTCCACGGAAGTCTTGTGCTTAAAAAGCCCAAATTTGATGGATCGCAGAGGAAAAAAAAGTCAGATACTCTAGATACAATCGCCAGCATATAATCATGAAGATAATGGATAAAGTCACCAAAGAGAAGATAAAGTATCTCAAATCCGCATGAAAGCAATGTGGGGATACTCTTTGCCGAGATATCTTGAAGGAAATGATCGGATCAAAGACAAACCGACTACAAAATTTGAATCGGTGAAGTTCGAAAAGTTAAAGATGTTGCCCAACGAGACAATCAACGAGCTCGATGGGAGGATCACCATGTCAAGAATAAGCTACGAGAACTTGGAAGAGAGATGTCGACAAAGATATCAACTACAAGATCTTAAGATCTCTCACCAAGAATGGGACATGAAAGTCACGGTAATCAAGGATTGCCAAGACATTTCAAAGATGAAGCCGAGTAGCTTGTTCCTAAGCCTTAAAGCTCACGAGTTCGATTTAATCGAAAGAGGACAAGCAGATGAAGACGAAAACGCTTTGTTGAAGCCTCAATGTCTAAATCGGTTGCATTTAAAGCAACCAAAGAAGCAGATCGAAGGCCAATCGAACTGTTGGAAACATAATGAGTCAAGGTAATATATCGCTTCTACTTACAAGGAAACTTGAAAGAACAAATACTCAGCTTTGGTAAGTATCGGAGATTCTACAAATGACTATCAAAGAAACAGGAGGCCAACCGACGGATCACGAGAAAGAACCCGTGATCCGATGATCAAGAGATCACAGAGAAGAAAAGAAAAAGATGATCCGACGGATGAGAGAATAGATAATGATCCGGATGTAGGAGTTCAGACATTATCGAAAGGGAAGTCACCCGACAAATCCTACAGACGGAGGACTCACTTGGCGAGAGGAAGTTCCAGAGATCGAGGATCATGCTTCAATCAGAAACCAGTCACTACAAAGACTGGACGCCTCGACCGACTTCCAGAGAAAGAGAAGAGAAAATGAACAAAAGAGAGCAACACCTCGGAGATAGGAAAGCCTCGTAGCCGACACATCCGAATTGATGATTCCTATCCGCCTTTCCGAGGATTCTCCGCTACTCATCCAGAGAAGACTTCGTCGATAAGCGGTGTTGTTGACTTCCACGAGCAAGAAGATCGATATTCTCTTCAGTGATGATGAAGTCTCCGCCTGATGGCCAGGAGGACCAATCTGAGGTAACCTCCAAACCTTCGCTTTTTCAAATTCCACACCAAGTATTATTAGCACACCCTTTGGAGAGATTGACTTGCGGCTCTACTATGAGCAATTGCTGATGATCTCTCCGATGCAAAGAGACACTTATACAATAGTGGAAGCCGAAAATGACAAACTAAGGATCGAAATAATCGACTTGTTAAAGAGAACGCTCTCAAGAAAAGCTACTTGAATCGAATTCATTAAAACCGCTTTCGAGGTAACCGAGGAACTTAACGCTCTAAAAGTTAAATCTTCGATCGAGAAGCAGATCAAAGATCGCCTAGCAATCAACAAACAACAAGTTCGATGATTTCAAAATCCTTCAAGCTAAATTTGATGAGCTATTCCGACTACATGAGAGTCTAAAAACTACATCGAGGATAGTTTGCGCAAGAAAATAGAGGTTTTCACGAAGTCATCTAAAACCGCTCAAGAAATGAACACCTATTTTTGAACGCCGACTAACAAGAAGGAATTGGGTATGAGAACCCTTCTACATCCTCAAAAGCCCCGCTTTAATTCACTTCGGAAGGGTGTAATCAAACGAGTCTCGACAAAAAGATACACTAAAAGCTAAACTTGTATCGATAAGGGAAAAATACTCGCGAGCAAGTAAGGCGGTGCCTAATCGAAAAGGAAAATGAAAATGAACCCCAACCGATAAAGCATCGTGAGAGGAATCAACAAAGAACCTAGTTCTTCCAAGAGACCTAAAAATCGACAATAGATTAGGTATCGTAAGAGACAACCTCAGAAGAAGGAAATCTAATCAAAACCCAATCAAGGTCACCGCCTAATAAGCAAGCTATAGGTACAATCGCAAAGACCATCTATGCCAAAAAGATATGAATCTTTTGATGGTAGCAGTCGTACCTACCCTTAAAACCAGAGATCTAGGTTCATCGACCCGAGCCACCATCGGATTAAAAGAAGACAAAATATAAAGAAAAATCTCAAGTCTTCTAAGTCAACCAAGACTCACACGAATTATCATACTAATCAGAAAACATATAAAGAGATGTATGATTATGTTGATATGTATGAGAGACAAATCAGACCTTCTAATCTATCAGATTTTCATAGAAGTGCTCTGTTTGTGTGGATCCCTAAATCCACCACTAACCCCCCAGGACCCAATTCCAAAGGGGTACCTAAAGCCCGATTTGATTGCGGTGTTAAGCGTGGGATCGCCAACAAAGGAGGTGCACAAGTAACTATCTGGTACATTGATAGTGGATGCTCAAGGCACATGACTGGAAGCAAACATCTCTTTAGATCTTACAAAGAACAAGAAGGCCCACGTGTACTCTTCGGTGATGATAACTTTGGTTTTACCAAGGGATTCGGAACCTTAGAGAATGATGATGTACAAGTAACTGGAGTCTCGTATATCGAAGGATTGAAGCACAATCTACTATCAGTATCACAATTCTGCGACAACAGATTCAGCGTTGAGTTCTCGAGCGACAAGTGTACGATAAGGAATTGAGTCACTCAACAAATCTTGCTAACTGGTTCAAGGAAAGGCATAATCTACACAACAGATTGGAACAGTTGCCCTAAGAATACATGCTTAATTGTTAAGAGTTCTAAAAGTAGCAGTTGGCTCTAGCACAAAAGAATGAGTCATCTAAACTTCAAGACTCTTAACAAGATAGCTAGGATGTCTTTGGTTGAGGGACTTCCGAATGAGATATTCTCCAAAGATCAGACATGTGCCGCATGTCAAAAGGGAAAACAAGTTAAAGCCTCATTCAAGAGAATACCGGACCAAAGATCCAAGAGAAATCTTTAAATCGCTCCATATGGATCTATTCGGACCCGATTACCCGGTCGATCTCGATGGGCGAAATATACTCTAGTAATCGTGGATGATTATTCCAAGTTTACTTGGGTTGTATTCTTATACAAGAAGAATGAGACAACGACAAAGATACCCGAGTTTGCTCAAGAAGCTACAAAAAACGAGAAGGGTGTCGGCATATAGTAAAAATCGGATCGATAAAAGGTACTGATTTCACGAATTCCTTTATTCTTGATTTTTTAGACCGAAGTTTGGTATACAACATGAAACGTCACCGCAAGAACGCTACAACAAAATGGAGTAGCAGAACGGAGAAACAGAACTCTCAAGGAAGTTGCTCGCACTATGTTAGCTGAACATGCCACACCAAGCCGTTTTACGGGCGTATAATCAACATTTGCATGCCATACTCGTAATGTGATGTTCTCGACTAAGACTCACTTCAAAACACCTTATGAACTGTGGAAGGACGAAAAACCTCGTGTTTCATACTTCCATGTTTTTTTGGGTGCAAGTGTTTCATTCACAATAATGGGAAAAAGTCGGTTGAAGACTTTTGAGGCCAAGTCAGATGAGGGCATATTCTTAGGATATTCCTCATCCAGCAAGGCTTTCAGGGTTTACAACAAACAAACTCTAGTTGTGGAAGAAACACCCCATGTGGTCTTTGATGAGACATCTTCTGAACAAGAGAAAGTTGTCTCAGAACAAGCCGCACGGATCAATCGCTACGACACGAAGAAAATGGATCGACTAAGCATCAAGGAGAAAGAAGTTTAACACATAAAAGTGTACATCCTGAACTTGATCTTGCCGATTCAACAGTAAATCGGACCCTAAGGTACGCATAACCGCCTTTGAAGAAGTTCGGGCATATTCCGAGACAAGATTCAACTGAGCCATCTGGTTCAGGGGGAACTCCTGAAGTTCCTACGAACAGACATCAGCACATGATGAGTCCAACATCAGCTGAGACATGTTCTTATCAAGTGGATCATAATTCCGCACCACTCCCAATCACTAGTGATGAACTATCAGATATGGATGATGTTCTCCAAACAGACGACATCGAATGTAAGGACTGGATTACCACATCCAACCGATCGATTATCTCGAGACCCATCGATAGAGTCAAAACTAGACATCGTTGGTGAAAGGGCCATGTATCTTTGTTATTATCGCTCTTTGAAGGAACCAACTTCTGATGAGAGGAAGCTCTACAAGACGCAAGCTGGATTCTAGCCATGGAGGAGGAGCTGGAACAGTTTGAGAGGAATCAAGTTTGGAAATTGGTGGACAGACCAACTCATCAAGACGTAATTGGCACGAAGTGGGTATTCAAGAACAAGAGAGATGAGAAAAATGTCATAACCAGGAATAAGGCAAGACTTGTTGCTAAGGGGTATTCACAATCAGAAGGAGTTGATTATGATGAGACCTTTGCACCAGTCGCTCGCCTAGAAGCCATTTAGTTGTTTTCGGCATATCTTTTGCCACGAGAGGGTTCACTGTGTATCAGATGGATGTAAAGAGTGCATTCTTAAATGGGGTACTAGTAGAGGAAGTTTATGTCGAACAACCTCCAGGCTTTGAAAAAGGCAACCAAGTGTACCGTTTAAGGAAAGCTCTTTACGGACTGAAACAAGCTCCTCGAGCTTGGTATGATACACTCTCTCATTTCTTGATAAACAGCGGGTTCACTAAAGGAATAATGGACAGAACCTTATTCAGAATAGAAGATGGAGAAGATATTCTGATGGTTCAGATTTACGTGGACGACATCATCTTCGGATCTCCCAACAAAAAGCTATGTGAGAAGTTCAGCAAGTTGATGCAAGGGAAGTTCGAGATGTCCATGATGGGTCAGATGAATTACTTTCTGGGTTTACAAGTCAAGCGAGTACATAAGGGATATTCATCGCGGTAAAGTATACAAGAATCTCTTGGCAAAGTTTGGAGTTCAACATTGCAAGGAAGCGAAATTCCCATGATGACCGGTTCAAGATGGATCCGCATTTAAGACGGTCGAAAATGAATCAGAAGGAGTATAAAGCTCTAATTGGATCACTACTATACCTGACTGCCAGCAGACCAGACATTACGTTTGCAGTAGGTGTATGTGCCAGATTTCAAGCAAATCCAATGCAAAGCCACCTAGAAGCGGTAAAAGCGGTTCTCAAGTATCTGAAGGGGATCAGAAACCTTGGTTTATTTTACCCATCGATGACAATCTAGAGCTTAGTGGGTATTCCGATTCGATTCACGGAGGTTGCGAGAATCGACGAAAGTCAACCTCGTGTTCATGTCGGTTTAAAATAAAAGTTTGATCTCATGGTTTTCGAAGAAGCGGACATCGATTCGCGACATCTACTACCGGGCGAATATGTGGTCTGCAGGAAGTCATTGTTCCCAACTCGCTCTGCTAAGTCGGCGGTGAGGGATTACAACATCGTAGCTAAGAACGTGCCTATATTCCGTGACGCATAATAGTGTTATTGCAATCACTCGAAATCGTCTTCATCTGAAGATCTGGCATGTGGATGTCGGACACCATTTTATCGAGAGATCATGTTGAAATGAAGAATATCGGGATGGAAAAGATCCATACTGACAAGCAGAAAGGTGATATCTTAATCAAGCCGCTAGCTAAGATCAGATTCAGAGAGTTATGCAACGAGCTAGAGCTTCTGGATCTTGGAGAAAATGCACCAGATATGGTTGAAGGAATGATCTCGAGAACCCGGTTGGTTAAAAGACTAACCAGGTTAAGTGGAATCACTTGAGTTAGGAATCTCAACCGATCGATCGACGACTGACGAGGAGCCGATCCGAAGTTCGGATAAGGAGCGGATCGAAAAGTCGGATAAGTGGCCGATCCGAGTTCGGACAAAGGGATATATCGACAAGGGGAACCGATCGATTGAAAGATTACTTTATAAGTCAATTAAAGTTACAGTCAACAAGCAAATCAAGATTAAAGATACAGATCGCATAAGTCAGAAGAAACAACACAGCAATGGAATAACAGAATTTTTCATTGATAAAGACCCGGAGGTCAGATTTATAAGTTACAAGTGATATCACAAGCTACAAATGCTACAAGCTATCTTCAAGTGGTATTACAAGTACAAGAAGACCCGGAGGTCAAAGCATAAACCATCAGCCCTAAGACAACCTTAGGCAGGGACAAAGAGAGAGAGATTTTAAGAGCTGATGCTCTCAGACTCTCCGACCCAGGGGGCAGCAGAGAAGCTTCTAGAATCCTGAAAGCCACTCTTAGAATCTTGGAGTGAGGAGTGAGAGCGAGCCTTGAAGGATCTTTAAGCTAGGAGCCCTTAGACCTAAAATCAATGGACTCTCCAGCTGTTAAATGGGACACAGTGCCACAGGTTTGGTCACAAAGACCATATGGCCATCAGTGTCTCATGCAAATATTGAGTTTGATACACTTTTTTGTATATCAAACTCACGTTTTGTTTCAGACTAAGTCTGTTGATGCTAATTCTGTCATCTCGATAGGCGCACAAGGTGCATACGGTTAGGAGAAGTGCCTTCTCATTTGCCTTAGCAGATCCGCCTCCACGGTGGTAAAGAAGCTTGGCATTGATCGTATGTGAAATCTTAGATGACGACGAAAGCAGTGTGAAGGAACACACAGGGTTGATTTGAGTAGCTGAATTCATTGGAAAAAGGGCTAAAGGTTCCCACCGGAAGTTTCACCGGAAATAAGGAACTCATCAGAAAAGCATGAAGGATATGCTAAAGAAGATGGAATGGTTTATGATTGTGTTGTGTTTGCCTAACACCCCATGCCAATTTATAGAAGGAAATTAGGGGTATAAATGCAAATTTTACCTTTTCAGAAGATCTTAAGAGAAATTTGCATCGACAACGCATTAGGAACATGCGGCTAATGGTTGGATGAGTTAACGGTGTGATTAAATCACAGCGTATCTATCCCATTATTACGGAATGTCAAATCGCGCCGATTTAGGAATCGAGGAGACTTTTGGACTCCCCGAAGTAAAAGTTTTGGCGGGAGTTGACTTCAGTAAATGCGAGCTGATTAGAAGAAGATTGAAGGACATAGAGTATCAAAAAAGAGGATCAGATAAGTGGCGAAGTGTTTCAAGCAAGAATCTGATCAGATAAGTAAGATATTGTTGGGAAATACATAAGGCAACCACCAGACAAGTCAACAAAGTACCAGATCAGATCACCGTGGTAACTGATTGATTACAATATCAATCAGTCAGATACGCTCTCTTATTTATCTCTTTCTGAATACATTATATGCGTTATTTATTTTAATTGATTTATTTTACACTATTCATGACGCATGCTCTGCAAAGCTTTTAATGCGGACTTGGGAAAATGTTTTCAAAATGTTTTATTGCGATTTTTCGAGTTCGGAAAATGAGAAGATTTTTTTTTTCAACCGTGCGATCAAAATACCTTTTGGCCGATTAATCTCAGCCATCAATTTCAAAACACGGATACTTGAGTACTTTGGAAAGTTGTGCAAAAAGGTTTTCCCTCGTATTCTACAAAATCCAAAATTTTCTCAGAAAACCGCTTTCCACTACTTCGTCTTCTCAAAGCTCTTAAAAGATCACTTTTTTTTAATCCTCAGAGAATTACCTTCGAAATCATTTGATTCTACCCTTCCGATTTCTAAATCTTTCGAATCAATTTCTGGTAATTCCTTGTTTTAAATTAATTGCATGATCTAAATTTCTCTATGGTACCTAGGTTTACGAGTTGTATTTCTGTAATTTTATTAGATCTGAACGCTTACTTGCTAAATTGATACTGAAATTACTAGTTTGACTGAATTTATTGAAATATCTTACTCAAACTAAACATCAATTTGCATATTGTACAGAAATGGCACATCTTGTTTCAAGACCGGGCCAAGGGAAAAAGTACTGCAACTTTGCATCGATGAAGAAGGACATCATTGATGAAAAGTACGTAGTCTTCACCATCACCTCAGATCCGGAATCGCTAGAAATTCTGGAGTGCCTTCGAGAGTGTGGACTGGAACGATATTGCTCTACTCATCAGAACATCGTTCACACCCATGAAGCCCCTGGAGTTTCTTTACAATCTGCGAGAGGATGAAGACAATGATCTTGACTGATTTCTTCAACATGGAATGAAAGTTCGAGTGACGAATGACGATCTACGAGAGGATATTCGCCTAAACTAGAGGAAGCATCAATCCGAGACCTACATGATTTCTTTGTAGGGAGAAAAGGAGTTTCTTGAAGCCGAATCTGCTGAGACCAAAGAAACAAGGAGAAACGGACTTAACGTCAAAGCCTCCTATCTCGAAGAGAAAGTATCGCTTCTTCTTGAAATTGTTCGTAAGGTGATCATGTGCTCAACTTACGACCTTTGATGCCGCCACTTCTTATAAGATAAGTGCCATGGCTGCAATAATCAAGAAGGCTTCGACATCGATTGGTTGGGTATGGTCAAAGCAAGATCGAGAAAAGACTCGGGGAAGTTCGAATCGACCCAGAGCAATGAAGTGTGCTTATCTTGAAGTGCTCATTCATACACAAAATCTCTATCATTCTCACGATAAGCCGCCACGCAATTATGAATGGAACGAGAATGGAGCTTAAGATTTACCAAGCAAAGCACAAGGCCATCTTGGGCAAGGATGAGTCCCTACCGACAAGCCGATGAGGATCCGACTTTTATGTGCCCAAACCCAAGGGAGAAAAGAAAGGAAAAGATAAGGCAATCGCATCGTTCAAGTGCGTGAAAAGGCCATTCCGAGAAGAGGGATGAAGAGGAAGGATCTCGCTAAGAAACCGGATGTTCAAATGAAACGCCGAAGAGAGTCTCATCTCCTTCAAGATCGCTTCCAAGTTCTCGCCAAGCCGCCTTAGCAGAATCGGAGGATCTCGATGCAAGAAGAATCGAAAGAGGAGATAGCAAACCGCTCGAGCCAACTATCGCAGAAGTAAGGGAAGAGCGGATGATCGCAGCGAAGGAGAGAAATCATCCGAGGGATGTAAGGGAGCAACCGAGGAAGAATCACCATCTGATTCTCTGCCTCTAACCAAGATCTTCCAGAGAGCAAGGTCGCCAACGTCCACTTCCAAATCACCATCACCCTCTCCTCAAAACTCATCATCACCTCCCCACAAATCCATCTCACCCTCACCCTCACCTATCAGAACAACATCTCCCATACCACCAATCAATGAACCCATTCAGGAAACTGAACACCCTCAACACGATGAAAACCAACCTGAACTACAAACATCCCAATCCCCGATCCAGTCTCAAGAACCTGAGAGATCCGACGAACGTGTGTCCATCTCTCATAATCCCTTCAACACCAGAACAATACTTGCTTCACCTGCTCCAGAGAGCCCCATCATAAGGATAATGAAGCAACAGATCAAAGAGTATCTACTGGATCTATGCCCTGAATTGGATCAACATCCTGGCATCCAGCAACATATAGAAGAAATAGTGTTCTGGAGGGATATAAGACTGAAGAGCATTGAAGAATTTCTGATTCTAATGACAACTCTGGGATCCGATTTCTTTGTAGACTTGGAGTTGAAATGTCTACACAATGCTGGGATTGAAAGTGTTGTTGAATTGGCATCAGACAATGATATCAGATGGCTAATTTATGAAAGGTTCAGAATTGCTGATAACGGGGAGGAAACCGTTCAACCTCCTACAGATCATGAGGGAGCTGCCGATGAACCAAGAATGGGTGTTGCAGATGAGACCCAATTTGGCAAGGCTTCAACATCTGAACAGACTGCTACGATGAGCTCTGATACCCTAGATCATCATACTCAGAAGATTCAGGATGGGATCAAGACTGCATTTGAAGACAAATTCGCGGCCTCCTGGCAGAATCGATGAAGCGGTTTTGAAGATGAGCAAGCGAAACTAGTTGACAAGGAACGAAGTCACACAAAATGGGATGCACAATGCCATCCTTCTTTGAAGTAATGCAACTAGTATATCCTCTTCTTTGAGAAGCTCAAGCTCGATCCCGACAAACTCACATTTCGGATAAAGATGCTCAATCGCACCGCGGTACTTTTTGGAAAGTGTCTGGGCATCCTTGGACAAGACCAACAACCACTTGGATATGGGTTGGAAACTTTTTCTAGCTTCTATAGTGTAGGTCCCGAACGGGTTTAGTGAGGGCATAAGTCTAGAGGGGAGGGGTGAATAGACTTGAAAACTTTTGTCTGCGGATCGGTGTGAGGGCGATTAGCTTTGATCGAGTCGCGAAGTGAATCGGTTTGGGGGCGATAACAAACTTACTAATCGCTGAAGGCGGTCGATTCGGTAACTATCGGTTTAAGCGATGTGTCGGAAGCTTAAGTTTTACCCGTGAAAAACCGGTTTTGATAAATCGATTCCAAAGTTAATCTTTTAATCGGTTGGTCAAGTGTCAAGTTTGATCGGATCGAGAATCTTGGTGCTAACCGATCTCAACTTGGAATATGTATGCTTGCTTTTAAAGGTTGTGTGCGATTGTGGTAATCGTTAATCAAAGTTGTCAAGGCACACAAGATTTATAGTGGTTCGGACAAACCGATCCCTACGTCCCACTCTTCCCTATCACAAGGGCACCTACTTAACCAACCGGACTTTGTTTTATGTGTAAGTCCAACACAGTACACCAACTAGATGTTTAAGGAGTTCACACTCAACCGATCCCAGAGATCAGAACTAGAAACCCTAGTCTGAAATCTTGCTAAACAACTTAACCTAACTTGGGGGTTTGGGTAAGATTGTTTTTTGTTCCAACTATGAAATCTTTTCTTGCGTATAAAAGCGACTAACAATAGATGAAAAGATTTCTATGCTAAGAACTTATGGGATGAACACTTAATAAAAATTAATCTTGTTGTTCGTGTTCTTGTCTTGGAAATTTGATATTAGCTTGAGCTTCTTGATTGTTTAAGCGTTTCGTTGTGTTCACTCTAAAGTGTAATCCCATATATATAGACCTTGAAATCAAAGAGCCGTTGGAGAGCAATTTGAATTTCAGGCTATATTTGGTAGACTTGCAAGCTTGATGTGACGAGCTTCAGGAACGGCATGGCCAAAAGCGTGAATTTATATTTTGTAGCCGTTCTGAGAGGTAGCATCAAATCCCACAATTCTTATCTCGATCATCGTGTCTTGTTCTTATTGGATAGCGGAGACTTACTTTTCGGTGTTGTTCTTCCAACTAAGCGACATTCTTCTTGTTCGGATCATCGGCGTATGATTAGGTGAAACATCGATTTCACTGGTGGTGACTTTGTCGATCTGAATCGATCGATCTACTGATAAGTCTTCGGTCTTGGGTTGACTTAGCTTCAACTAGCGGACTCGTGATGTAGGTCTTACGGTGCGATCTTGAGTATTGAGTTTGATCTTTATGACTTTAGTTTGAGATATCGACCGGATCGAACGATCGATCTTCTATTCTTGTCTTGCATTACGCCCATCGGATATCACCGTCCTTTGAGTCTTGAGATCGACCTATACATATTGAGTTTCCCCCTCAATATGTGACCTATCTATTTCATCGGTTGTTCTATACAATCATTATCAACCGGTCTCCTATAGCGAGTAATATAAACATCGGTCGGTAATGTGTCCGACCGGTCCTATTACATGTGTTTTTGGAACTTTCATCAAAACTATAAATTTCCCAACAATTTCCCCTTTTTGATGAAACCAAAACACTTTGAGAAACGAAAATACGATTGATAAAAAATAGAAACGATTAAGAGCATATAATCAGAAGACAATGAGACTTTGTCTTAGGATCAGAAAATAAACTTTTCTCATTAATAAATGTTGATTACATGTTACATCAGAAAAGTTTGTAAATAAGAACAGCTGATCCTGAGTAGTCTTCTGATTCTTCACTCTTTAGGCTTGTATCCTTCTGGCATCTCTCTTTGATCTTGAGGTACGTTGAAAATCTGATAAAGTTTCCATTTGACATCATCAGTCTGCTGAGGATCAGTTATGTGCGTTCTGCGCAGGATGTCAAAATAGAATCTTTGAAATGCCAGTCTGTCAAATGAGCCATCTGCCTTCTTCGAGTAATCCATCAGATCATACTCTTAGCGAGATATTTTTACATTGATAAGTTTGGCTTCATTTTCCAGATACTTCAAAAAATCTGGATATTTATTTTCTAACCAGTTGAGGAATTCATCATCAGGAGATTCTTCGTGTGGAACAAGATTAAGAACAAAGGCATCCAGAAGCCATTCACTCCTGATCTTATTCCATTCCTCAAATTTCTTAAGATCTTGTGGCAGTTTTTTTAGGATGATCTCATCAACTCTTTTTGGCGGCTTAGGTTACGCACGGGATTTTCCAAATTCCTTTCTTCGCTCTCGATCTGAATTTCTTCTTGATTTTACGCCTCTGCCATTTTTTTTTCCCCTTCTTTCTTCTTGGCTTTTTTGGGCTTCTTGACTACTCTTTGGACATCTTTTTCAAAGATCAGGAGTTTGTGATGTCCTGCTTTGTTTATGTCGATTGGTTTCTCATTCTGTTCTTCCCCCTTTTTGTTTTGATAAAAAAAGTAGTGAGGTGGGAGGTCGAGAACCAAAGTTGATTGTGATCGCCTGTTGAGATCTGCCGAGATATGCCTTGAGTTTGAGCGATTAGATTTTGAATCTTGATATCGGCTTCGATCTTGGCATTCCATGGCGATGAGAGAGTGTTTTAATCGGTTTGTCAAGTTTCTCTTACATCAATTCTAGCTTGTCGGTGAGCATCGAAAAAAAACTTGTTGTTGATCCACCCGAGTCGGTTTGACATCAACGGTCTTTATCGATTCGGTATGCCGATGAGACCTGATTTGGGAGAACTGATCTTTGATTGCCCCAATCTGGGAAATAGCCAATTCCCTTTGATCTGTTATTCCTTTGATGGCAATCTGCCTTTGATCAGCTATCAGTCCGTCAACTTCTTCTTTCAGGAGATCTTTGAGACAAGATTTGATCTCCTGAAGTTGATCAGTAGTGACGTGTGATGTTGGAATGTTGGGTGTCACTTGATCCCGATTCGATTGTTTGTGCCTCCGGTGGTTGGTCATGAACCTGCAACACCGGCTCCACTATCATCAGCTCCACTGCATCCTTCATGATGGCATCTGCTTGAGAGCTTTGTCGGATCTCGATTAAATCTGTTAAAAGCAACCCTAGCTTCACGTGGATCGAGCTTTGACGGTTTAGCGATTATCGGCTCACCGGGTGATCCCACTTTAGCGATTTCCTCATGTCGAAATCGAAGTCTGCAAACTCATCCGCACCGCCCATCTATTCAATAATTATTATAAAGTCTGAGAAGCTTTTTAATCGAAGATCTCTCCAGGTGAGGATCTCCATAACTTCCTCTCTTATGACAGGATGGGCGACCAGTTCTGGATATAACTCATCAATTTCTCTTTCGATTAGCATTCGATCAATTTCCCGTTATGATCTTTGTTGATCTGGACTCGGGAATTGTCTGTCGGTCGGTTTGATGAGATGTGGAAGGTTACGGTTGTGCTTGAGTAGGCGGAAGTTGGGTGACGGTTCGACTGCGCAGAGGTTCTGCTTTGGGAAGCGAGTGCTTACGGTTCCACATCGGGTAAACTTTACGGTTCGCCCGAATCGATGATTTGAGTTTATGGGCGGTGGAAGAATAGGAGACATGCTTTCGTGACCCATTAGTCTGAGTGGTGAATCGGCTCGAGCTTGAGGAGAAGGAGATCGAGCGGCTTGTGCTTCTTCCCAGAATGATCTGGCGAGCTCTCGGCAAGAAGCTTGCCGTCGATTTTTCACGATTTTTTGTGTTTGCAACAGACTGATCTGGCGCTCTTTCTTCATCGACTCATCTTCAAGCATCGAGTCATGGAGGCTTGCTTATTCTTGGCCTCTTCTCTGGGCCTTCACCAGTTTTCTTTTCTTCTTCTGGGGGGCATCTGTGTAGACGAAGTTGCTTCCTTGCTACCTCTCTGTAACGGCTACAAAATATAAATTCACGCTTTTAGCCATGCCGTTCTGGCTTCGTCACATCAAGCACTGCAAGTCTACCAAATATAGCTTTGAAATTCAAATTGCTCTCCAACGGCTCTTTGATTTCAAGGTCTATATATATGGGATTACACTTTAGAGTGAACACAACGGAAACACTGAACAATCAAGAAGCTCAAGCTAATATCAAATTTCCGCAATTGCCGGCTCCGATCATACGTGTCTTGTTCTTATTGGATAGCAGACTTACTTTTCAGTGTTGTTCTTCCAACTAAGCTTGACATTCTTCTTGTTCAGATCATCGACGTATGATTAGGTGAAACATCGATTTCACCGGTGGTGACCGACGTCGATCTGGCGATCGATCTACTGATAAGTCTTGGTGCGGTTGACTTAGCTTCAACTAGCAGACTCGACTGATGTAGGTCTTCTGGTCTGATCTTCGAGTATTTAGAGTTTGATCTTTATGACTTTAGCTGAGATATCTGACCAGATCAGAACGATCTGATCTTCTATTCTTTTCTTGCATTCTGGACTGTCGGATATCAGCTGTCCTTTAAGTCTTCAGATCTGACCTATACATATTGAGTTTCCCCCTCAATATGTGACCTATCTATTTCATCAGTTGTTCTATACAATCATTATCAACTGGTCTCCTATAGCAGGTAATATAAACATCGATCACCTAATGTGTCCGACCGGGTCCTATTACATGTGTTTTTGGAACTTTCATCAAAACTATAAATTTCCCAACATATAGAATGAGCAAGACAGGAAATCGAAACTGCTCTCAGACGCTTCTACACACCTGCACCTTCTGCCACCGTTCAGATCACTCCTCTTGTTATCGAGGAACTCAGAGAGGAGATCTCACAATAATTAACAGCTCTGAACTGCAAGATGTCCAACCTCTTTGATGCAACCAAAAAGGGGGAAGGAAAAGAGTCTGAAGGAAAAGAGAATACAGAAAAACAGACTCAAGAAAAAGAGAACAAAGAGAAGGAAGAAAAAACAGACTTCGATCCACGATTGGTAATATCTTCATCTCTACCAAAAACCATCAGATCGACTTGCCGGCCACTCCATCTACCGATCTCGTTCTTTGAAATGAAAGAAACCGTGGAGCAACACAAAGAAAGAGATCGCCGAAAGGTAAAAGTGCTCTTCGAGAGGTTACTTGCAGAGTCGACAAGATTGAAGACTTCTCTTCGTCCGCTTCGTAAAAGAATGGAAATCGATGATCGTGCCAAGAGCCTTGAACTCGCTAAGAAATTAGTCAAGAAGATTAACAAGATGAACCCGAAAGCGGAGACTCGAGGAGGAAGAAAGGTAAAGGCAAGATGGTGAAAGCAATCGTGGAAGATCGTAGACAAGGCCAATATTCTCCACCAAAAGTCGATGACTCTAACAAGTTCAAGAGCGCATAAGACAGAGAATAAATAAAAGAGGCCGCAATCAAGAAAAATGTTTAGCAGAGGCTAAGGGACCAACATCGCTACATCCGAAGGAAAAGGAAGAACGGTTGCGAGAAGAGAAGATTGCTTGGGAGAAGAATGCCCTTCCCAAGACTGTTAAAGGTATCCTCGTGGCACGGCAAGATTTGCTTCGAAATGGGATCGAGATCGAGAGGAGAATGGTTATGTGACGCCTACATCCCGGAGAAGATTCCAATTCATCAAGATCGGACTAAAAATGATGATGAATTCGGAACCGTTAGAAACAAAGTATCCAGACTTCTACCCGGTCGATGATGAAAGAAGGCAAGATCATGTCACTTATACCAGAAGCTCCACCCTTTGAACCACTCCTTCCACCTTTGCGTCCAGACAACAAGCTTGATCCTGTTAAATTCAAGAATATCTACTATGGACTTGCTGAAAAAGGAGGAATCCATAGAAAAGAAGAGCTGGAGAAACTAATACAAAGGATGTACAAGATGTTTGGCATCCCCAAAGAACTGCAAATGTTCAAGTACACCTGAAGAAGACAACTTGGAATCAGATGATAGGTACGCTTTTCATGTATTCTACAATGCACATACCTATCTGAATGAAATTTTCCATCTCACTAATTCTAAGACAACATCTCATTGTCTTCTGAGGTATGTACTGTTTGCATCATCTACATTTCCATTCATGGTATCTGTTTTTCTGATTAAGTATGGTTAAGTGTTTTGGTTCCATCAAAAAGGGGAAATTGTTGGGAAATCAGAATTTAGTTTTGATGGAAGTTCCAAAACAAAGTAATAGGACCCGGTCGGACACATAGGTATTCGATGACATAGAATCAGATTAAGATGACCAGCTAAAATGTATAGATAACTGAAGTAAAAGATAGGTCACATATTGAGGGGGAACTCAATATATATAGGTCAGGTCGAAGTATCAGATGACCCAGATAAGGTCAGATGATCAGAAGACTAAACACAAATCTGAAGACAAGAAGTCAGAAGATCAGGTGAAGACAAGAAGACACTGAAGACTCAGATAAACCTGAAGACTCGGATGAACACGAAGACTCGGATAAACTGAAGACTCGGATGAACTCAAGACTCGGATAAACTCAAGACTTCGATTAACAAACTGAAGACCCAAAGATGATTTGAATACACTGAGGCTCAGAGACACCTGAATATCAAAAGACCTGAAGACCTACATTCAGCAGAGTCTGCATATTGAAGCTAAAACAATGTGCATCTGAAGACTCAAACAAGGTAGAATGATAAGTTACCTGATCAAGTCAGCTCACACCTGGTTACAATCAAAAAGATACACCAGACAAGACGAATCTTCTACAAAAAGAATATCAATCGTCTAACGGACAAATTTATGAAGTCTTGCCTCATGGCTCAAGGAGAAAGCGACACGTGCACAAAAAGAGCCGAGAAATCTGGGGATACGACGCAGGACAAAAAACGGCGCTAATCATGCCTACGGCCACGCCGATAATCGAACACGCATCACAATCATAACCTCTGACCTACCTAATATAGCCCGAAATTCAAATTGCTCTCCAACGACTCTTTGATTTCGAGGTCTATAAAATGGGATCGATCTTCATTTTGAAAAAAAAGGACCAACAAGTGAGAACAAGCAAAGAACAAACATGGAGACACCGCAAAAGAAGCTAAAGCTACAGCAAAATCTCCGTTCAAAGAACACCACATTTGAAGATTATTCTTAGAGTGTTCATCCCATTAGTTCTTAGCAAGAAATCCTATCCACTAGCATTTTGGCTACCTAAAGCATCAGGATAGATTTCCAGTTGGAACCCTCAAACATTCTTTACCCAAACGCAAGTTAGGTTAAGTCTGTAGAGTGAGAACTCAATAAACATCTCGGCTATCCTTTTGAAGGATATAAGTCCCGCTGGTTACGTCTGTAGAGTGGGAACTCGATAAACATCTCGGCCATCCTGAAAAGGATATAAGTCCCGTAGGTTAAGCTTGAGTGGGAACTCGATAAACATCTCGGCCATCCTGAAAAGGATATAAGTCCCGCAGGTTAAGTTTGTAAGAGTGGGAACTCGGTAAACATCTCGGCCATCCTGAAAAGGATATAAGTCCCGCAGGTTAAAGTAGGTTAAGGTTCCCCTGTTAAGGGAAGAGTGGGCGTGGGACGTGTTTAAATCTCGAACCACTATAAAAGTCTTGTGTGCATTTACTTGCTTTCTTATTTCTTTACACAAGTCACACAAACCGAGTTTAAAAACAAAGATACATATTCTAAGTTAAGCTCGATCGCACCAAGCAATCGATCCGATCGATTGACACCTTAGTCAACCGGTTGAAAATCGACCTAAGAATCGATTGATAAAACCGGTTTTTCACGGGTAAAAACAAGCTTCCTCACCATTCGATTAAACCGACAGATATCAAACCGATCGCCTTCAGCACTCAAGAAGATTGAACATCGGTCCTAAATCGATACACTAGCACTCGATCGGGTGTCTGCGGTTCACACCGATCCAAGACGAAAAGTTTTGGAAGTCTATTCACCCCTCCCCTCTAGACTTCCACCCTCACCAAACCCGTTCGGGACCTACACCCGTGTTTAAGATTATCTAGCCCATTAATTAATTCAAGCCACTGAAATAACTTTCCATTAATTAATATCTTTTATCCTTGGTAAAGGAACAGTTCAACATTATTATCCATACCGGAAACTAGTTCCACTTGCAAGATTTGGTATGATAAAACTTAAGAATCTCCCAAGGGGGCAAATCGAACAAGCGTACTTGCACACGATTCTCCATATTAAATCTTAGCAATCGCATGTGGCCAATAATATTGTCCAAGAAATAGGGTATTGAATCTCACTGATTCTCTTCCCATAATAAGTCAAAGCAATAATTACTAACCACACGCAATCATATTTAAGGGACGAAGATTAAGAAATAACTAACCACTGAGGTCTAATTCTTCCCAGTTAAGTTCTGAAGAATTTATCCTCCTGTAGATCCTCTTCAATGCATCAGCCATGCACTAGTGTAATCTCTTGGTCAAGACAAACCAATCTGAGCCTTACACTACAACCTTTCACGATGGATTGTTCATTTCCATCTAGGTCGTGAATGGTGTACTTTTAGTTACAAGGAACTGTTAATTTAATCTTCTGTGATCTTGGTATCACTAAATTAACTACAATGTTTAATGAACAGATATGCAGTAAATATATGTAACATTCAATCATATTTAAAGCATCAATGATAAACAATTTATTTCAGTAAATAAGTCTGAAATTCAGTGAAGTCTGATTATACAAAGTAAAAGCATACTTTCCAGTATAATCCCAACAATCTCCCACTTATACTCAAAGTCTGCTTTTAAGTATACATCAGCATGTCTCGTGTAGTACGTGACAACTAATGCCACCTACACGAACCTAATAATGTCTCCCACTTATACTCAAAGCAGATTGGCAACGGTCTTGACACCCATTCCTTTCACATGTCTCTCGATTGTATTCAGAGGCAGACCCTTTGTGAATGGATCAGCTAGGTTGTCTTTCGACGCGATCTTTGCCATCTCTATATCTCCTCTCTTAACGATTTTTCGTATAATACCTTCAGTGTGCTTGTTTGACTCGTGGACTCTTGGTTCCCTTGAATTTGCAACTGCCCCTAGCAAATATTGCTAGACAAATTCGAAACTCCATCCAAGTCCACTAAGAAGGTCTAGAGCCAAACTGGTTCTTTCACTGCTTCACAAGCAGCTACTTACCCGGCTTCTGTGGTTGAGTCAGTGATGCATTTCTGCTTCACACTCGTCCATTTCATGGCTACACTTCCCAAATAAAAGCACACTAACTGAGGTAGATAGTTTCTGGAATCTAAGTCTGATTGGAAATCCGAGTCCGTGTAGCCTATGGGGATTAGACTTTCTGACTGATACACCAACATTCTATCTCGAGTTCTTTTCAGATACTTCAGAATATTTTTAACTGCCGTTCAATGTTCCTTCCCCGGGTTACTCTGATATCTTGCCACCATGCCAACGGCAAAGCAGATATCCGATCTCGTACACAGCATTGCATACATAAGGCTTCCGACAGCCGAAGCACAAGGAATACCTTTCATGTCATCTATCTCCTTTTGTGTCTTAGGGCACATTTTCTTGGATAGATGGATTCCATGCCTGAAAGGTACGAAGCCTTTCTTGGAATCCTGCATGCTGAATCGTTTCAAGACAGTGTCTATGTATGAAGCTTGCGATAAGCCTATCATCCTTTTCTTGCGATCTCGAGTGATCTTGATCCCAAGGATGTGCCCGGATTTCCCTAAGTCCTTCATATCAAACTGTTTTGAAAGCCATGCTCTTACGTCTGATAACACCTTTACATCGTTCCCGATGAGCAGAATGTCATCTACATATAGTACTAAGAATACCAATGTAGTTCCGACAAGCTTTTTATACACACAACTCTCGAACTCGTTTTGATCAAACCCGTAAGACTTTATAACATGATCAAAACATTGGTTCCAAGCTCTGGATGCCTGTTTGAGTCCGTAAATGGACTTCATGAGCTTACAAACTATGAGCTTTCAAAATCGAGATGCGCAACTATCGACAAAAGAATCCGGATGGACTTAAGCATTGCTACAGGTGAAAAAGTTTCCTCATAGTCGATCCCTTCTTTCTGAGTATAACCTTTCGCCACAAGCCTTGCCTTGAAGGTTTCCACCTTCCCGTCCGGTCCCCTCTTTCTCTTGTATACCCACTTGCAACCAATAGGTTTGACCCCATTAAGTGGTTCGGCTAGCTCCCACACTCTGTTATGATCCATATACCCCATTTCTGCTTTCATTGCCTTTTGCCAAGAAACCGCATCCTTATCTTGGATTGCCTCGTCGTATGTCCATGGGTCTGATTCATCTTGTCCGGGAATCAAGTCCGAGGACTCTCCTATCCCCATGAATCTCTCGGGCTGTCTCACAACCCTCCCACTACGACGAGGCTCCGATTGTGAAAGTGTGTCGTTTGGTATATCATCTTGTACAGTTGGCAATGAGGTTAGCCCCCTTAGCTCACTTAAGGTAATCTCACTTCTGGGTCTTCTTTCATTCATATAGTCTTCCTCCAAAAATCTAAAGTGGGTGCTTATGACCACCTTTTGATCTTTGGGACCATAAAACATACACCCTTTTGTTCCCTCGGGGTATCCTATAAACAGCCTTAATTATGATCGAGGATCCAATTTTCCGGCTTCCTTATCCAACACGTAGGCCGGACACCCCCAAATTCTCATGTGTCTCATACTAGGCTTGCTCCCGGTCCACAATTCTTTGGGAGTTTTGGGAACCGACTTGGATGGCACCAAGTTCAGAATGTAAGTCACTGTTTCCAAGGCATGACCCCAGAACGACTTGGGAAGATCCGCATAACACATCATTGATCTAACCATTTCCAAAAGAGTTCTGTTTCTTCGCTCTGCAACCCCGTTTTGTTGAGGGGTTCCGGGTGCAGTCAGCTGGGATGCAATCCCTTCATCCGACAAGTAGTTCAAAAACTCATCGCTGAGATACTCGCCTCCACGATTGGATCGTAGAGACTTGATACATTTTTCCCTATGATTCTCTGCTTGAGCCTTAAATTCTTTGAATTTCTCAAAGGTCTCAGATTTATGCTTCATAAGGAAAATATAACCGTAACTCGAGTAGTCATCAATAAAAGTGACGAAATACTCGTAACCTCCTCTTGCCATGGTTGACATTGGACCACATACGTCTGTGTGAACGATATATAATACTTCTTTGGCTCTATTCCCCTTGGCTCCGAATTCCCTCTTGGTCATTTTACCCTCCAAACATGATTCGCAGGTTGGAATCGGTTCAACTTGGAGAGACTCCAGTGGACCGTCTTTCACCAACCTTTGGATCCTCTTTGGATTAATATGTCCCAATCTTAGATGCCATAGAAGTGTTTCGTTCACGTCTGATGAATGTTTTCTTTTACCGGAAATAGTTGATGTGTTATAGGATGCATTTCGTGAGTGGTGTGCACAGTTAATTATATAGAGATTACTTGACAACGTTCCATGACAGATAAATTTATCATAAAGAGAAATGGTAACAACTTTAACAAAAGTAACCGAATATCCATCAAGGTAAAGTTTAGAAACTGAAATCAAGCTCTTTCTAAAATTCGGAACGTAAAGTACATCTCTTAAAATTAAAACTCTGTCTTCAAAAGACATGTGCACTTCTCCCACTGCTTCAGCTGCCACTCTCGTGGCATCGCCCAGTGTGATGAGGATCTCACTCCCACTAAGTTGTCGGGTCCGCTTGAACCCCTGTAAAGTGAAACATACATGATCAGTGGATCCCGTATCCACCACCCATAAATGGGAGGCATACGCCGCTAAGCAAGTTTCAACAACTAGTGCGTGAGAATTACCTTTCTTTCCATTCCTTTTGGGATTGGAACAGGCTGACCTCCAATGTCCTCTCTCACCGCACTTGAAGCACCTCCCCTTAGCTGGCTTGCTCACTCCTCCACCTCCCTTCACATTTTCTTTGCCTTTGGCAACACTTGAGTTCACTTGCCTGTGGCTCTTGTCCTTTTTCTTGTTCTTACCACCCCTTGGCCTAGAAGAAGAAGAAGAAGAAGTTCCATTTGCCACCAAGACTTGGCTCTTTTGCCCCAATATCGCCTCTGCCGAGACCAAAGCTTGCAACAGATCAGGCATCGAGAACTTCTGATTATTCATCTGATAGTTCAACCTGAACTGCTCAAAACTTTTCGGCAGAGAATGGAGCACGAAATCGATTTGGGTCTCGATGTCGTATTCGGCGCCAAGTACCTCAAGTTTGTTAAGATGAGCCATCATCTGGAGAACGTGCTCCCTTACGGGCGTTCCCTCCACCATTTTCATAGAGAGCAAGTCCCTCATGGTGATCTGACGAGCCACTCGGTTCTGATGTTGAAACATCGCTTTAAGACTAGTCATGATGTCTGCAACGGTCTCAACGTTCTGGTGTTGGTGTTGCAACACATCTGACATTGAAGCCAAGATGGTACACTTTGCCATTTCGTTGGAACGCTCCCATTCAGCATACTCTTTCTTAACCGATTTACTTGACTCGTCATTTGGCTTTTCTGGTTTAGGTGTAGTGAGAAACCAGTTATGGCTTTGTGCAGTGAGGACAATAGTAAGTTTACGACTCCAATCAACAAAGTTTTCACCAGTAAGCAAATTATCTTTAAGTATATTGAATAGTGGATTAAAAGGTTGCGACATGATGAACTGAAATAAATAATAATATGCATAAGCACAATTATATCACAAAATTCGATCACATGTTTCATATTAAAATCTCAAAAAAAATATGAACATGCATCAGCCAACATCTCGAAACAGTTTAAATAAGCCAAGTGGGGTGGGTCATTATTTAAACACATTCAAGCAGGTTACAAACAAGAACAGTTACAAACCTTTAATATCCAGATTAATAGTTGGCTCCCAGTTGACCAATATAAAATTGACAGGGACTTCGGAGAAGTATATGCATATCAATTTTATACCTAATTAATAACCATGATTAAATACATAATTATTATTTCGCTTTGAATGAGCCTCGTGGAGAGGGTCATCGTCGCCACTAGTAATAATCCACAATCATCCGTTAGGAATTTATTCATGTGAAAGCTATCTTTTGACCGTCCCGTGGGGGGAATTTCTCCAAAAGAATTCACAAATAAATAAATCATGGAGGTCAATAATTAATTTAATTTTATTATCCGGAATAAAATTGTCAATTAATTGTTTAAACATACTTAGTAATTTTCGAAAGTGAGATTTTTCAAAATATTTTCTCATGCATCGCAAATTTAAACACAATTTAAATAAGCATAAAACAATGCATAAACATCAAGACAAAAATTAAACATATTAGGCACATTTATCCAATTGTCATAGTTAATTTTGTCATGTCTTGATCTCGAGAAATCGTCTTCATTGCCTTCATCGTTCGTCTCGAAAAGCTCCCACTTGACCGTTTAAAAAAAACGACTTTTCAAGACACGCCATCGACCAGCTCGCGGGTCGGAGTGCCCGCTTAGCACTCCCCCAACCGTGTCGAATAAGCGCCCGTCGTCTGGCCAAAGCGCCGCCAGCGCGTCGCCGCGTCACCGTGCCTCGGAAGCGCCATACGTCGTCGTCCCGCGCCCGCGCCCTCTCAGCGGCGTCGCCCGTGTTACCCGCCCGTCGCGCCCGTCGCCCATCAGCGTCGCCCGATGGCGCCCGCCGCAGCGCCCATCGCCTGCGTCGCCCGTCTCACCCGCCTTTAAAGCGATTCACTTTGTCTGGCAGCGCCCGCATCCGCCCGTCGGATCAGCGTCTTTCGGCCCCTCGGCCTCACCCTCGCCCGTCGCACGCAAACGTCCAGCGTCGTAGCGTGCCTCTCCTTAACGCGTTTAGCGTGATCTGCGCTACTACCTTCGGTTTGGGATCCGTCTTTTAATTCTTCGTCTCCGCCTCCGTTTCCGATCCGGTTACAATTTATTTACAAAAATAAATATACCTAGATCTAGACTAGTCTATTACATTGATCAAATCAAATAAATACTAATCTACTCGTGGATTTTTTCACGAGGCAAAACGAATCCGAACGAATCGAATTAAAAAACACAATTTATATGCATACATAAATAAACACATTAAATTCCATGACAATTGGATACCTGCAAAAAAAGATCTAGCAATTCTACTATCCAATTTCAAAATTTAATGACAGCGAATTAAATTACAATTTAAAATTCAGAGCCCGAAACCGAGGCTTTGATACCAGTTGATGGGGAATTAATTGTCCGGATCTATTCGGGATGAATATTTAAATACAAATTTAATTCTGATAATTATTACTAGCATGAATTAATCCTAAATTAATTCAAATAATAATTTCAACAACAAATCATGCATATAAACAGTTTACGTAAATCCTACGCATGCGGAATTACTACGAGTTTACGTAAACGTACCTCTTGGAATGACAATGGTCTTGTATATGAAAACACACCAAAAGTCCTTCTCAAGTATTCCCTAGTCATTGCTCGACAATCCGGTGGAAGGATACTCGCAAGCAATTAACAAAAGGAAAAAATAAACTTTGTTGCACTACTTTTGTGGATTTACTAATTTTTCCAACACATGAAATTTCACTTGGGAATGAAAGGATCATCCCCTATTAATAGATGGGTGATGGGCGATTTTTAGGGTAGAAAAACAATGTGGGGAAATCTTTTCTTGATCACCAAGAAATCTTGAATATATCTCCTATATTCTTTTCCCCATAATTAAAATATTCCACAAAAATCCCACCTCATCAAGTTATGGAGTATTTTTCGAAAAATATGGGGAACAAGAATCCAAGATTTGGATCTTCTTGAATTTATGAGATATTCTTGTATTTCAAGAAATACATATCTTCCATAATATCTTTTCAAGAAAATCAAGAAAATCTTTCTTTCCCTTTTTTTCTCAAAATTTTCGAAATCACTATATGAATAATCAAGTGGGAGATTTCTTGAATTTAATGAGATAATCTTGTATTCCAAGAATACATATCTTCATTCCATAACAAAATTCAAAGAAAATCTTTCTCCCCTTTTATCCATAAATTTCAAAAAATACAAGGAAAAATAGGCAACAAATTTATTTTATCTTGGGCTACTTGGGGGGCCTTTAGGAGAATTAAGATTGGACCTTCCAATGGACCTTGAATTATCAATATTGAGCCACAATATTATTCAAGCCCATAAATATTAATTAATCCCACTACATAATTAATATTGCACTATCCATCTTAACCCATATAATTAATATTGCATTATCCATCTTAACCCATATTACAGTTAATATGGCTCCCGGTTATTATTTCTCGTGTTTAAGATTATCTAGTCCATTAATTAATTCAAGCCACTGAAATAACTTTCCATTAATTAATATCTTTTATCCTTGGTAAAGGAACGGTTCAACATTATTATCCATACCGGAAACTAGTTCCACTTGCAAGATTTGGTATGATAAAACTTAAGAACCTCCCAAGGGGGCAAATCGAACAAGCGTACTTGCACACGATTCTCCGTATTAAATCTTAGCAATCGAATGTGGCCAATAATATTGCCCAAGATATAGGGTATTGAATCTCACTGATTCTCTTCCCATAATAAGTCAAAGCAATAGTTACTAACCACACAATCCTATTTAAGGGACGAAGATTAAGAAATAACTAGTGTAGGTCCTCTTCAATGCATCAGTCATGCACTAGTGTAATCTCTTGGTCAAGACAAACCAATCTGAGCCTTACACTACAACCTTTCACGATGGATTGTTCATTTCCATCTAGGTCGTGAATGGTGTACTTTTAGTTACAAAACTGTTAATTTAATCTTCGTGATCTTGGTATCACTAAATTAACTACAATGTAACACGTCTTATTTAATGAAACAGTTATGCGGTAAATATATGTAACATTCAATCATATTTAAAGCATCGATGATAAACAATTTATTTCAAAGAAATAAGTCCGAAATTGATTAATCGATTATACAAAGTAAAAGCATACTTTCGATTATAATCCCAACATACTCTGGTGAAAAAAGTTTCCTCATAGTCGATCCATTCTTTACGAGTATAACCTTTACCACAAGCCTTTGCCTTGAAGGTTTCCACCTTCCCGTCCGGTCCCCTCTTTCTCTTGTATACCCACTTGCAACCAATAGGTTTGACCCCATTAAGTGGTTCGACTAGCTCCCACACTCTGTTATGATCCATAGACCCCATTTACGCTTTCATTGCCTTTTGCCAAGAAACCGGATCCTTGTCTTGGATTGCCTCATCATATGTCCATGGGTCTGATTCATCTTGTCCGGGAATCAAGTCCGAGGACTCTCCTATCCCCATGAATCTCTCGGGCTATCTCACAACCCTCCCACTCTGAAGAGGTTACGGTTTGTGAAAGTGTGTCATTTGGTATATCATCTTATGCACAATTTAGCAATGAGGTTAGCCCCTTAGCTCACTTAAGGTAATCTCATTCGGGTCTTCTTTACGTTCATATAGTCTTCCTCCAAAAATCTAAAGTGGGTGCTTATTACCACCTTTTGATCTTCGGGACCATAGAACATACAACCTTTTTTTTTCCTCGGGGTATCCTATAAACACCTTAATTACGATCGTGGATCCAATTTCCGGCTTCCTTGTCCAACACGTGGGCGGACACCCCCAAAATTCTCATGTGTCTCAAACTAGGCTTGCGCCCGGTCCACAATTCTTTGGGAGTCTTGGGAACCGATTTGGATGGCACCAAGTTCACAATGTAAGTCGTTGTTTCCAATGCATGACCCCAGAATGACTAGGGAATATCCGCATAACACATCATCGATCTAACCATTTCTAAAAGAGTTCTGTTTCTTCGCTCTGCAACCCCGTTTTGTTGAGGGGTTAAAGGGTGCGATAGTCGGGATGCAATCCCTTCATCTGACAAGTAGTTAAAAAACTCATCGCTGAGGTACTCGCCTCCACGATCGGATCGTAGAGACTTGATACGTTTTTCCCTATGATTCTCTACTTGAGCCTTAAATTCTTTGAATTTCTCAAAGGTCTCAGATTTATGCTTCATAAGAAAAATATAACCGTACCTCGAGTAGTCATCAATAAAAGTGATGAAATACTCGTAACCTCCTCTTGCTTTGGTTGACATTGGACCACATACGTATGTGTGAACGATTTCTAACACTTCTTTGGCTCTATTCCCCTTGGCTCCGAATGCCCTCTTAGTCGTTTTACCCTCCAAACATGATTCGCAGGTTGGAATTGGTTCAACTTGAAGAGACTCCAGTGAACCGTCTTTCACCAACCTTTGGATCCTCTTTGGATTAATATGTCCCAATCTTAGATGCCATAGAAGTGTTTCGTTCACGTCTGATGAACCTTTTCTTTTATCGGAAACAGTTGATGTGTTATAGGATGCATTTCGTGAGTGGTGTGCACAGTTAATTGTATAGAGATTATTCGACAACGTTCCATGACAGATAAATTTATCATAAAGAGAAATGGTAACAACTTTATCAAAACTAACCGAATATCCATCAAGGTAAAGTTTAGAAACCGAAATTAAATTCTTTCTAAAACTAGGAACGTAAAGAACATCTTTTAAAATTAAAACTCTGTCTTCAAAGGACAGGTGCACTTCTCCCACTGCTTCAGCTGCCACTCTCGTAGCATTGCCCAGTGTGATGAGGATCTCACTCCCACTAAGTTGTCGGGTCTGATTGAACCCCTGTAAAGTGAAACAAACATGATCAGTGGATCCCGTATCCACCACCCATAATTATGAGGCATACGCCGCTAAGCAAGTTTCAACAACTAGTGCGTGAGAATTGTCTTTCTTTCCATTCCTTTTGGGATTGGAACAGGCTGACCTCAAGTGTCCTACTCCGCCGCTTTCCAAAACTTTCCTCATGCTTGATTCCATGCTCTTATTTGACGTTGAGTATGCTTGGTTTAACTTTCTTCTCTTTTCATCATCCTTATCACCACTTGAACTAGGATGGAATGAAGATTTTTGTTTCCCCAAGCTCTTTTCCTCGTGCTCCCTTTCCCTTTCAACCAAAGTGAGAGTATTTACAAGATCATCCACTGTAAAATCTAGATCTTCCAATAGATACTCAAGATAGTGGTGATTATAGCTCTTTGGTAAGGATTGGAGAATGAAATCAATCTTAGTCTTGAAATCACATTTTTCGTCGAGGATCTCAAGCTCCTCAAATAGCACCATAACCCTAAGAACGTGATGCGCTGCAATCGTCCCTTTTTCCATTTTTAATTCAGCAATTTCTTGCTTCACACTTTGGATTGCCATATGGGTCTGATGTGCGAACATCGTTTCGAGATTCTGTAAGATGTCTGCAGCTGACTCATATCCTTGGTGAAGGCGTTTCAACGCATCTGACAGATGTGCCAGAATTTTATCCTTCATCAATTCATTTGCCAGTTACCATTCACCATATAGCATCTCGTCCCATATTCCGGCGTCCATAGCTAATTTTTCAAGTTTTGGTGTATCAAGTACCCATTTGGAAGGTGATGCGGCTAGGACAGGTTTTAGTTTGTATATCCAATCAAAATAGTTTTCACCAATAAGCAAATTGTCTTTAAGTATATTGAACAATGGATTAAAAGGTTGCGACATGATGAACTGAAATAAGTAATAATATGCATAAGCACAAATATATCACAAAATTCGATCACATGTTTCATATTAAAATCTCCAAAAAATATGAACATGCATCAGCCAACATCTCAAAACAGTTTAAATAAGCAACGTGGGGTGGTCATTATTTAAACACATTCAAGCACATTACAAACACGAACAGTTACAAACCTTTAATATCCAGATTAATAGTTGGCTCCCACTTGACCAATATAAAATTGACAGGGACTTCGGGGAAGTATATGCATATCAATTTTATACCTAAGTAATAACCATGATTAAATCTGAAATTATTATTTAAGCTTTGAACGAG
This sequence comes from Stenogyne calaminthoides, assembly GCA_037126765.1. Classification (NCBI taxonomy): domain Eukaryota; kingdom Viridiplantae; phylum Streptophyta; class Magnoliopsida; order Lamiales; family Lamiaceae; genus Stenogyne; species Stenogyne calaminthoides. Next base: position 25,850,793 of record JBBCBC010000016.1, read on the forward strand.
CCTCGTGGGGAGGGTCATAAATCGCCACTAGTAATAATCCACAATCATTCGTTTGGAATTTATTCATGTGAAAGCTATCTTTTTGACCGTCCGTGGGGAATTTCTCCAAAAAGAATTCACAAATAAATAAATCATGGAGGTCAATAATTAATTCAATTTTCCGGAATAAAATTGTCAATTAATTGTTTAAGCATACTTAGTAATTTTCGAAAGTGAGATTTTTCAAAACATTTTTCTCATGCATCGCAAATTTAAACACAATTTAAATAAGCATAAAATAATGCATAAACATCAAGACAAAAAATTAAACATATTGGGCACATTTATCCAATTGTCATGGTTAATTTTTGTCATGTCTTGATCTTGAGAAATCGTCTTCATAGCCTTCATCGTTAAGTCTCGAAAAGCTTCCACTTGACCGTTTCAAAAAATGCCTTGTCAAGCCCGTCATCGACCCATTTCATGGTCGAGTGCTTTTACTTAGCACTCCGGCCATGTCGAATGGCGTCCGTCTGGCCTTGAAGCGCCCGCAGAAGTCGCCCGCGACATCCTCTCAAAGAATAGCGTCGCCCTCCGCGCGCCCTCGCCAGCAGCGGTCGCCAGCAAATTGCCAGCGCCGCGTCGCCATCGATGCATCGCCCGCCCCGTCATCAACGTCACCGTCGTCGCCCGGTGTTGTTACTCGGCGAGATCCAGCCCTTTCGGCCTCGGCCTCGCTTACCCTCGCCGGTTCGGATCCCGTCTTTTAATTCTTCGTCTCCACCTCCATTTTCCGATCCAGTTACAATTTATTTAAAAAATAAATAAACCTAGATCTAGACTAGTCTATTACATTGATCAAATCAAACAAATTCTAATCTACTCGTGGATTTTCTCACGAGGCAAAACGAATCCGAACGAATCGAATTAAAAAACCACAATTTATATGCATGCATAAATAAACACATTAAATTCCATGACAATTGAATACCTGCAAAAAAGATCTAGCAATTCTACTATCCAATTTCAAAATTTAATGACAGCGAATTAAATTACAATTTAAAATTCAGAGCCCGAGACCAAGGCTCTGATACCAGTTGTTGGGGAATTAATTGCCCGGATCTATTCGGGATGAATATGTAAATACAAATTTAATTCTAACAATTATTACTAGCATGAATTAATCCTAAATTAATTCAAATAATAATTCAACAACAAATCATGCATATAAACAGTTCACGTAAATCCTACGCATGCGGAATTACTACGAGTCGTACCTCTTGGAATGACAATGGTCTCGTCGATGAAAACACACCAAAAGACCTTCCCAAGTATTCCCTAGTCCTTGCTCGACAATCCGGTGGAAGGATACTCGCGAACAATTAACAAAAGGAAAAATAAACTTTTTTGCACCATTTTTGTGGATTTACTAATTTTTCCAGCACATGGAATTTTTCTTGGGAATGAAAGAATCATCCCCTATTTATAGATGGGGTGGCAGTCGAAATTTTTGAGGAAAAACCAATGTGGGAAAATCTTTTCTTGATCTCCAAGAAATCTTGAATATATCTCCTATATTCTTTTCTCCATAATTAAAATATTCCACAAAAATCCCACCTCATCTTGTTATGGCATATTTTTCGAAAATCAAGAGACAAGAATCCAAAATTTGGATCTTCTTGAATTTATGAGATATACTTGTATTTCAAGAAATTACATATCTTCCATAATATCTTTTCAAGAAAATCAAGAAAATCTTTCTTTCCCTTTTATTTCAAAAAATTCGAAAATTTCAATATGAATAACCAAGTGTGAGATTTCTTGAATTTAATGAGATAATCTTGTATTCCAAGAATACATATCTTCATTCCATAACAAAATTCAAAGAAAATCTTTCTCTCCTTTTATTCATAATTTTCGAAAAAAGAGAGGAAAAATAAGCAACAAAATTTATTTTATTTTTAAACACATTTTTCAGTTATTGGACTTTATCTTGGACTACTTTGGGGACCTTTAGGAGAATTAAGATTGGACCTTCCAATGGACCTTGAATTATCAATATTGAGCCACAATATTATTCAAGCCCATAAATATTAATTAATCCCACTACATAATTAATATTGCACTATCCATCTTAACCCATTTTACAGTTAATATGGCTCCCGGTTATTATTTCCCGTGTTTAAGATTATCTAGCCCATTAATTAATTCAAGCCACTGAAATAACTTTCCATTAATTAATATCTTTTATCCTTGGTAAAGGAACGGTTCAACATTATTTTCCATACCGGAAACTAGTTCCACTTGTAAGATTTGGTATGATAAAACTTATGAACCTCCCAAGGGGACAAATCGAACAAGCGTACTTGCACACGATTCTCCGTATTAAATCTTAGCAATCGCATGTGACCAATAATATTGCCCAAGATATAGAGTAGTGAATCTCATTGATTCTCTTCCCGTAATAAGTCAAAGCAATAGTTACCAACCACACGCAATCCTATTTAAGGGACGAAGATTAAGAAATAACTAACCACTGAGGTCTAATTCTTCCTAGTTCAGTTCTGGAGAATTTATCCTCCTGTAGGTCCTCTTCAATGCATCAGACATGCACTAGTGTAATCTCTTGGTCAAGACAAACCAATCTGAGTCTTACACTATAACCTTTCACGATGGATTGTTCATTTCCATCTAGGTCGTGAATGGTGTACTTTTAGCTACAAGGAACTGTTAATTTAATCTTCTGTGATCTGGTATCACTAAATTAACTACAATGTAACACATACTATTTATTGAACAGTTATGCAGTAAATATATGTAACATTCGATGATATTTAAAGCATCAGTGATAAACAATTTATTTCAGTAAATAAGTCTGAAATTCAGTCTGATTATACAAAGTAAAAGCATACTTTCCAGTATAATCCCAACAAGTGCCTTCCATATTTTGGCTCCAGAAGGAAATACCATCGACGATAGCAACTAACTCGGCTGCCATCACGGACCCTGGGGGATTGATTTTGTGAAATCCTGTCGCCCCTAGTTTGTCTTCCGGTTTAAAGATGCAGAAGTCGATGGCAAAGGCTCTGGTTGCTTCATTATAGGCCGCGTCTACTTTTAACTTATAAGTGCCCTTTATGTCATCGTTGGGAGTTGGTTGTTGTGTTAGCGATCTGTTAATATGCCTGCACAACAGTTTGCTTCTTTCTTTATGGAAGTTATCCAGAAAGACGTCGGTCCATTCGATTGTTATCTGAGTTATGTTTATGGCCACGTTAGAGCTAGCAGATCTTCTATGGATGAGATCACATCTTTCTTTCCAAATTCCCCACATTTTAGTTGCCAGCCTTTCGAGCTCTTCACCCGGTAGAGTTTGTAGAAAGAAAATTATAGGCTTTCGTTTGATTTTCCTCTTGTCTTGTTAATAGTTGGCCACCAGTCGGAGTATTTCCATGTTGTTTTTGATATCTGGCAATAGAAAAGGAAATGATTAGTATCTGAAATGCATGAACCACAAAGAACGCACCTGGATAGGCAGGGAACATGGTGGGCGGCCAGATTCGCTTCAGAGGCAATTGCTTCATTAGCGGCCTTCCACAAGAAGATTTTAACTTTCGGAAGAATATTCAGGTTCCAGATTTTCTTCCAATGATTTGGGATGGAGCTGGTCGATACGGAGTCCCTCGTGTTTGATTTTTTATCGTCACCATGTGCATTCCAGTATGCTGATTTGACCGAATAAAGCCCTTTTTTAGTGAGTCGCCAGAATCTCGTGTCTCGAGTTCCATAATGATCAATTGGGACTGTGTAGATAGCTTCAGCTTCATAGCTTAAGAACAAGTTATTGATTTTTGTCGAGTCCCAGCACTTTGTTTTAGAGATCAGCTTGTCAACGTACATATTATTATCGTAGGTCATGCAGGAGGTGATCTTCCCGGAAGTTAGGTTGGGGATCCATTTGTCCCTCCGTATATGAACGTCTTTCCCACTGACGATTTTCCAACAGAGGCCATCTTTTAGGACTGGTCTGCTCCAAAGAATAGATCTCTAGATATAGGAGGGATTTGAGCCCAGGGTGGCTTCCATAATATATGTATGTTTGAAGTATCTTGCTTTGAGGACTTTTGTAACCAGGTAATCGGGATTCGAAATTATCCTCCAGGTTTGTTTAGCCAATAAGGCTTTATTAAAGGTTACCAGATCTCTGAACCCCAGTCCTCCTTCGTCTTTCGGTTTTGTGAGTGTTTTCCAGTCTTTCCAGTGTACCTTTTTTCCTTCGGGGGTCCCTACCCACCAAAAGCGTGAACACATTGACTCGATGTCTCCGCAAATTGAGGTGGGAATTCTGAAGCAAGACATCGCATAAGTGGGTATGGCTTGTATTACTGATTTGAGAAGAACCTCTCTCCCTCCATCGGAGAAATAGTTATTTTTCCAATTAACCAATCTTTTGGCCACCCTATCCCTTAGATAACGAAATTAAATTTGTTTGCTCTGCATCGAGAAGGTCGGAAGTCCAAGATATAGGTCATGGCCTTGACTGACTTAGATATTTAAAGTATTCTTTGTGAAGGCGATATTCTCTTGGGAGGCAGTTTTGCTAAAGGAGAGGGCTGACTTGTCAAAATTGATCAGTTGGCCTGACTCTCTCTCGTATATCTGAAGGCATTCTTTGATGTTCAGTACATTATCTCTGTTATTCTTGAAAAAGAGAAGACTGTCATCCGCAAATAAGAGGTGAGTAATCATCGGGCTTCCTCTTGCCACTGAGACCCCACTAATTTTTCCTTCAGAAGCGCGAGCATTGATGATAGCCGAGAGTCCTTGCGATACTAAGACGAACAGGAAGAATAATAACGGGTCTCCTTAGCGAAGTCCTCTCGTAGGGGTAACATGACCTCGGATGTTGTTATTGATTTTGAATGAGTAAGTGGGGGTGGAAACACAATTCATAATTAAGTCGATCCATCTGTCATCAAAACCCATTCTTGTCATGATCTTTTGTAGGTAGGACTATTCCACTCGATCATAGGCTTTGCTCATATCGAGTTTTAAGGTTGCATACCCCTGCTTGCTTTTATTGTTTCTGAGCCAATGCATGCATTCGAAACCGAGTAAAATATTATCAGAGATAAGACGTCCCGGGATGAAGGCACTTTGGTTGGGATCAATGATCTGCCCCAGGACCTTTCTGAAACGATTTGTGATTGCTCTTGCCATGATTTTGTAGGTCACGTTGCATAGACTAATAGGTCTGTAGTCCTTCAGTGATTTCGGTTCTTTTATCTTGGGGATAAGGGTAATGGTGGTAGGGTTATTATTAGAGAGGCTCTTCTCCCCATTTAGAACTAGCAACACTTCTTTGGTAATAGCCTGTCCGATTTTCTCCCATGCGTCTTGGAAAAAAAGGGCGGTAAGACCATCCGGTCCGGGTGCTTAGGACGGATTAAGATCGAACAGGGTCTTTCGAACTTCCTCCTCGATGAAAGGTTGGGTCAGATGCCTGTTCATCTCGTCTGTAACAGCAGGGGAAACACAATTAGTAATGCGTTCAATTTCATAGTGGTGGGGGGAATTAGAAGCAAAAAGAGTATTGTAATAATTGACAATAGTTTGTTCAATCTCCCTTTGGTTTGTGACTCGCGATCCATCACTGTTAGTAATTGCAATTATATTGTTTTGTTTCCTTCTTTCCGAAGCCGATTTATGAAAAAAGGTCGTATTTCTGTCCCGGAAATTAAGCCAATTTACCCTTGATCTTTGTTTCCAATGGCTCTCTTCTTGGAAAAGAAGTTTCTCCAGCTTTCCTTCCATGTGAAAGTTCACATTATTGAGTCGAGTTTTCACATATCGTGGATGACCTTCTCATCATTTCTTGTTCATTCTCTTAATATACTCCCTTTTTTTAAAAAAAAACGATGTATCTCACAGTTCATCGTTGCACAAAATATTGTGAACATGGCAATCAATTTTTACTAGTATTACTTTTCACACCTAACTAGTGAATGATCAAATATATTAATTTGAAAAATAAGATTATCGAAGCCCTTGGTCCTAGCAAGAGTTGGGCCATAAACAACGAATTACCGGATCGCCATCTCACACCGTTGATCACACAAAAATCCCCAAAAAAACATTACAGCCCAAAGTTTCAAATCACCAAACCCTAATAATCACATCCCTTTTTATATAAACCCATAAAATTTCGCCGATTCAACAAATCACAACAAAAACACTCATCTCCAAATCTCGGCGGCAAGGGGCTGGGCAAGGGCAGCGCCGCGACAACATTCAGGGCATCACCAAACCGGCGATCCGGCGTCTAGCCAGGAGAGGCGGAGTGAAGAGAATTAGCGGTCTGATCTACGAGGAAACGAGGGGAGTTCTGAAGATATTCCTTGAGAACGTCAATAGAGACGCCGTGATTTACACGGAGCACGCTAGGAGAAAGGACTGTTACCGCCATGGACGTCGTCTATGCTTTGAAACGCCAGGGCCGTACTTTGTACGGCTTTGGTGGTTGAATTTTTGGGGAATTTTTTAGATTTGTTATTTGGATCGATGGAGATTCTGATTTCGGGGTTGTACTAATTGCTCTGCTTTTAGGGAGAGTCAGAGCTGAAAAAGAATATACTCTATTCGTTGTAATTTGAAGATGAAATACTGTTTTTATTTTTTGGCATTTTGAATTTTTTGTTTTATTTCATCACTCATTTTACATAAAAGTTGAAAATGATAAGGTATTGCTGATGTTTGGTCAGATGGTCGATAGAATACAATTCAAGAACTTTAATTAACTTTTGATTTGGTAGTGATATTCGAATAATTACTACTCCTTTCACTTTTTTTAAAAAAGAATTTGTGTTTAAAAAGGTGTGTAAATATAATGGATGAGGGAGTATAAAAGTTGTATTTTAAAATATATATTGTATATTTTAAAAATATTTTATAGAGTGTATGGTGTACAATACCTAAACTTAATATAATAGTCAAATTGCAATTTGTATAAATTTGATTGATTCCCTCAAGTTAATTCTTATTCTATTTTCTGATGAAGTTTATAATTGTCCTTTTAATTTATTAATTATTTGTTAATGTTGGTCCCGGTGCAAACGAGTCTTACACGTGTATGGGGGGAATACACGTGTTTAGTGTTTTTAAAACTTTTTCTTACTGAGGTCAGCTTGGGTCAGATAATCCTGAAGATTAGGTTCTGAGAAGCACAGATCGCTCTGAGTCAAAGTCTCTTGAGACAAAATGATTACGAAATTCTTTCGATACCTCGAGATAATCCCAATCCGAGTCCTGAGTGTCGAGAGATCCCGAGTTGCTTGGATCGATAACTAACTTAATGAACCCTCGGAAAGAAATACGTTCGGTTTGGTAACTATCTGTTCTAGCTACTTTCGGTTGTCTTGAATGGTTGGCCCTTAGTTTATACTCGATTTAAGCTTTCTTTGAAAACCTTCCCTTTATGAAATAGTGATTAGGCTTTGTGATTCACTTATGCAACTTCCGTGGATTGATTCCAACCGAATATCGATTGAAAAGTATGCTTTCAAAAATCAAGTCAATGCAAAGTTAAGCCTACATGATAAGGAAAGCGATAAAGAACACCTGCAATTATAGTGGTTCGGAGACTCAAAGCTCCTACGTCCACTCTCACGACTCTTGAGAGAAATTCACTATCAACTTGAGTTTTACGACTACCTCGCGTGGTTTACTTACTCAACTTCGTACGAGTTTTACGACTACTCCACGTGGTTTACTTACTCAACCCGACCTTGAGTTTTTCTCGACTACCTCTGTGGTTTACTTTTCGATCACACACAAGCTTTTGAGACTACCCCTTGGCTTACTAACTTCTCCTCTAGAGTTTTTCGACTACTCCGCGTGGTTTACTAACTCTTTACAACTCTTTCTCACCAACAAACACACTCCAACTACCTTCTCAAGGGTTTGGGGTTTCTCGGTTGGTTTCAAACTAGGATGAGATATCCTTTACAATGAAGCACAATGCAAAGGGGTTAGGATATCTCGACTAAGCTTTGGATAAATCTTATCAAGCTAGGCTTAGTATAGTGAGCTCTCTTCAATATAGAAGCACTTGGGAAATTCAAGGTTTTTTAGTGTTTTAACTTTTACAAGAATAAGTTTGAGCTCTTGAGTTGCGTATAAATTTCCGTAACCTTACAATGTAGGGTCACCAAGATTTATAAGCATACACCAAGGTCACTTTTGAGAACTATCCGTTGGAGAGATAACCGTGAGTTCCCTCTTATGGTGTGTGAAAACTTGGCTATATTTAGGGTTTGAAACTCCCTAACACTTTCTAAACAATAGCCTTTAATGTAGCCGGTCTTCACTTTTTGCGATTTGGAACTTTTGTACATCGACATCCTTTTTTCGAGACACATCCTTTGTCGATGTCGATATGGTACGATGTTGTCTTCCTCTTTTTGACTTTTGTCTCGGTTAAAAGGTAAACACCTTCAATCGGCTCTTTTTGGTTACAAACTCGAGTTTGATATAACATTAACAACACTTCTGACTTAGTTCCTTTTATGCGCATTTGAATGTCTTGGCAAATATCTATTTTATAAGGAATCGCGATCTTCTCGATGTTGCATCCTTGGATAGATATATTCAGTGCCTCGAAACATTCAGGTTCATACTGAGCATTCAATTACCTTCTTGAGTCTTGATAATTCTTGTGCCTTGATATTCTTGATCTTTAGTTTCTCGATCTTGATCTTTGTGTCTTGAGTCTTACGAGTCTTGAGGTCTTCGAGTCTTGAGGGTCTTCAAATCTTTGTAGTTTATCTTGGTGATGTCTTGAGTCTTCTCGTGAGTCTTGATTTACTCGGTATCCTCTTTGAGTCTTCAATAACTATCTGAACTATATCTGGCGACTATACATTCTGCGAGATAACATCCTGAATATTCTAAAAACTGAATCCTGACTCAACTTTCAAGATCATTCTGAACATGTCATACTCAGGGGTTTTGGGATCAAATCAAAATCATATATCTTTATTAAATTCATCTCCCAACAGTTAATAACTTTTGTTTTGATGTATCCTTTCATACTAAATCGGTTTTCCCATAAATTTGAGCTTTAAACCAAGAAAATGTGTTAGAAAAAACAATTTCATAGAAGGAAAATAAGTGTATACTTATTTGTCCTTTTAATTTATTAATTATTTTTTAATAACTTTTGATTTGAAGTACCCTTTCATACTAAATCAGTTTTCCCATAAATTTGAGCGTGAAAACCAAGAAAATGTGCTAGAAAAAACAATTTTATAGAAGGTAAATAAGTATATACTGTGAGAGAAAAAATAATTTTTTTTTTTAGAAAATTCATGTGGGACAACGGGAGTATGAAGCATCCAAAAGCAATTTATTTATTAATAATTAACTTAGTACTCCCTTCGTGTTAGTTTTGATTAGTCACTTTTCGTAAATAGCTATTTTTATTTTGTTTAGTCATTTCTTAAAAAGGAAATAAATCAACTTTCAATACTAATACTCCTTCATATTCAAAATATAAAGGCAAAGTTTCATATGAAACTGGTTTACCGTGCACCATTCATATTACTGCTTGTAGAAATTAATAATATAGTTGCTATAATATTAGTTTCTACAAGCAATAGTATGAGTGGTGTACGGTAAATCAGTTTCACATAAAATCTTCTCAAATATAAAATATTTTGAATTTTGAATTATTTATCTATTATTTGATGTTTTGACTTTTATTTATCCACATTGCCCTTATTTATTACTCTTTTTTTTTTTTTTTTTGGTAAGCTTTTCAATAATTAAGGCATGTCATTAAAGATATATTATCATTAAATAAGTATAATTTTGGTATAATTTTTCTTTATTAATAAACTTGTAAAAAGTCAAAATATCTTATATTTTGAATAGGAGGGAGTACTGTTATTTCCCTCCACCAAATCAACTTTATATAATTTAATACTATTATTTTTCTCCAACAAACCTACTTTACTCACTTTACACCATATAATACTATTATTTCACACTTTTTCTTAATTTTCGTGTCTTCAGTATTTGGTCAATAAAAATTAGGATGACAAAAACTTGTGTGCAATATTACATACAAGTGATATGTGCAATTGTATCTTTTTTTTTTCTCGCGGTCAGCGGAGCGGGTTAGGGCAGATTGTTGGTGGGCTAATGGGCTTCTTCATCTTCTTCATTTGAACTGAAATTTTTTTTCGCTTTTGTACTGGTTTTTGTTCATGTAGTAACACTCTTTTGCTCATATGGTAACACTCTTTTTGTTCATGTAGTAACATATCAAGTTGTTCTTTAAATCTGTAATTTTGGACTGGAGATTTCTTTAAGCGCTTGTACTGATTTTGTTCATTTGGTAACACGTTTTTCTTCATATGATAACACTTTTTATTCATGTAGTAACACATGTTTTTTATCAATATGTAAGACTGTTCATATATCGTCGTAATATTATGTGAATACTCATGTGTTACTGTAACGCCCCTCATTAACGGATTGACTGGCGTTGACTTATGCCTATATGTATATTTACTCTTTAATATTCTTTTTAAGAAAAGTTGTAAATAGTATCAATTTTATGTATTAAGTTCCTTGCTTCTTTTTGAATAGAATCTAAGTTTATCTGAGCATTTCTATAATAATCACATTGCAGGGTGACGAAAAGAAGTAATCAAGCAGTCTAGTTGACCTGTATTGTCATTAATTATTACACACCAGAAATCATAAAATGAAACAATAGAGAGTCTTTGAATTACACAACGAGTAATGCTAAAAGAAGTGTCATAAGGTACTTAAAGTCATGAGCAGACTATTTAAGGGTCGGGCAAAACCCTCAAGCCCATTAGTATCGTACAGTCGGGTCTCCAGCTAATTGTGAAAGTTCTGGTATTACTCCTGATCTGTAAAAAAGTCGGGGTGAGTGTCTAAATATATACACTCAGTGGGGATTGCTCTGAAAAGTTTCATAGTTTATAGAACACTTGACCACAACCTGTAATTAAGCATTTATTTCTTTATTCGTAAATGGATATAGTTAAGACAAACATGCATGGAGTTATATTCATGTAAGTTTTGATATGTGAGGTTAGATCCTCGAGAATATTCAAGTTGCATGAAAAAAGGTAAAAGAGTTTTAAAGCATGTAATATGCATATAATTTGAGAGTATAGATTAGTAGGAATTTATCTTATCGTGGAAAATCCCCTTATCTGGTGCATAGTTCATCATTCATACTTTCCACCCGTGCGTTATATATGTTGGGGTTATACTGGAAAGTATGTTTTTACTTTGTATAACCAAACTGAATTTCTAACTTATTTACTGAAATAAATTATTTATCACTGATGCTTTAAATATCATTGAATGTTACATATATTTACTGCATAACTGTTCAATAAATAGTACGTGTTACATTGTAGTTAATTTAGTGATACCAGATCAAAAAAGATTAAATTAACAGTCCCTTGTAACTAAAAGTACGCTATTCACGACCTAGATGAAAATGAACATTCCATCATGAAAGGTTGAAGTGTAAGGCTCAGAGACTTGTCTTGACCAAGAGATTACACTAGTGCATGACTAAAGCACTGAATAGGACCTACAGGAGGATAAATTCTTCAGCACTGAACTGGGAAGAATTAGACCTCAGTGGTTCGTTATTTTTTAATCTTCGTCCCTTAAATAGGATCGCGTGTGATTAGTAATTATTGCTTTGACTTATGACGGGTAGAGAATCAACGAGATTCAATACCTTATATCTTGGGCAATATTATTCATCACATGCGATTGCTAAGATTTAATACTAAGAATCGTGTGCAAATACGCTTGTTCGATTTGCCCCCTTGGGAGGTTCATAAGATTTATCATACCAAATCTTGCAATGGAACTAGTTTCCGGTATGGATAATAATGTTGAACCGTTCCTTGACCAAGGACAAAAGATATTAATTAACGGAAAGCTATTTCAGTGACTTAAATTAATTAATGGGCTAGATAATCTTAAACACAGGAAATAATAATCAGGAGCCATATTAACAGTAATATGGGTTAAGATGGATAGTGCAATATTAATTATGTAGTGGGATTAATTAATATTTATGGGCTTGAATAATATTGTGGCTCAATATTGATAATTCAAGATCCATTGGAAGGTCCAATCTTAATTCTCCTAAAGGCCCCTCAAGTAGCCCAAACATAAAGTCCAATAACCGAAAAAAGTGTTTGAAAATAAAATAAATTATGTCGCCTATTTTTCCTATTTTTCGAAAATAGTAAATAAAAGAAGGAAAAAGATTTTCTTTGAATTTTGTTATGGAATGAAGATAAGTATTCTTGGAATACAAGATTATCTCATTAAATTCAAGAAATCTCCCACTTGGTTATTTACTATGAAATTTTCGAAAATTTTGAATAATTAAAGGAAAGAAAGATTTTCTTGATTTTCTTGAAAAGATATTATGGAAGATGTGTATTCTTGCAATACAAGTATATCTCATAAATTCAAGAAGATCTAAATCTTGGTTTCTTTTCTCTTAAAATTTCAAAATATCCCATAACAAGAGGAGTTGGGATTTTTGTGGAATATTTTAATTATGGAGAAAAGAATATATGAGATATATTCAAGATTTCTTGGAGATCAAGAAAAAGATTTTTCCATATTATTTTTATCCCAAAATTTCGACCAACCCCCCCTCTATAAATAGGGGATGATTCTTTCATCTCCAGCTGCAATTTCATGTGTTGGAAAAATTACAAATCCACAAAGGTGGTGCAACAAATAATTTAGTTTTCCTTTTGTTAATTGTTCGCGAGTTTCCTTCCACCGGATTGACGAGCAAGGACTTGAAAATACTTGGGAAGACTTTTTGGTGTGTTCATGCCAACGAAGTCCATTGTCATTCCAAACAGGTTAGTTCATGTAAACCCGTAGCAATTCTGCATGCGTAGGATTTATGTGAACTGTTTATATGCATGATTTGTTGTTGAATTATTATTTGAATCAATATAGGATTAATTCATGCTAGTAATAATTGTTAGAATTAAATTTGTATTTAAATATTCATCCCGAATAGATCCGGACAATTAATTCCCCAACAACCGGTATCAGAGCCTCGATTTCGGGCTCTGAGTTTTAAATTATAATTTAATTCATTTTCATTAAATTTGAAATTAGATAGTAGAATTGCTAGATCTTTTTTGCAGGTATCCAATTGTCATGGTATTTGATGAATGTTTATATTTATGCATGCATATAAATTGTGGTTTTTAATTCGATTCGTTAGAATTCGTTTTGCCTCGTGAGAAAATCCACGAGTAGATTAGGATTTGTTTGATTCATTCAATGTAATAGACTAGTCTAGATCTAGGTTTATTTATTTTTCGTAAATAAATTGCAACCAGATCGTGAGCCAAGATGAAGACGATTGATTAAAGACGGATGGATTCAAAAAGCGGGACCAAGGAAGGCCTTGCTGCGTGACCTGGGCGGCCTTGAGCGCCTGGCGTGGGCGTGGGCCGAGGCCGAAACAGCGTGGGATCACGGCCGACCGCCCTGCCTAGCGCCGCCGTCTTTCGTCGCGCGACGCATAAATATAGGTCTGTACGGCGCGGCGGCATGGGCGCGGATCGGCATGGGCGAACCTTGGGTATGGCGGAATCTTGCGACATCTGCCGAGAAGCTAGAAGGATCTTTGCCGTGGGCGTGATCCATTAAGCGACGTCGTCGGCGGTAACGGCCTTTGCACGCCGCGGCGTCACTCGACACGGCCGAGAGTCTTGGCTAGGGGGTACTCGACCCGGTTTGGTCGATGAAGTTGCTTGACGTGGTGAACTTTTCGAGACGAACGATGAAGGCTATGAAGACGATTTCTCGATATCAAGACATGACAAAAATTAACCGTGACAATTGGATATATGTGCCCAATGTGTTTATTTTTTATTTTGATGTTTATGCATTATTTTATGCTTATTTAAATTGTGTTTGAATATGCGATGCATGAGAAAATGTTTTGAAAAATCTCACTTTCGAAAAATTACTAAGTATGCTTAAATAATTAATTGACAATTTTATTCCGGATAATAAAATTGAATTAATTTTGACCTCCATAATTTATTTATTTGTGAATTCATTTGGAGAAATTCCCCCCACGGGGCGGTCAAAAGATGGCTTTCACATGAATAAATTTCAAACGGATGATTGTGGATTATTATTAGTGGCGACGATGACCCTCCCCACGAGGCTCGTTCAAAGCGAAATAATAATTTTGTATTTAATCATGGCTATTACTTAGGTATAAAATTGATATGCATATACTTCCCTTTAAGTCCCTGTCGATTTTATATTGGTCAAGTGGGGCCAGCCACTATTAATCGAGGATATTAAAGTTTTGTAACTGTTCTTGTTTGTAACACAACTTGAATGTGTTTAAATAATGACCCACCCCACGTGGCTTATTTAAAAGCTGTTTTTGAATGTTGGGTGATCGTGTTCATATTTTTTTTTTGAGATTTCAATATGATACATGTGATCGAACCTTGTGATATATTTGTGCTTATGCATATTGTTATTTATTTGATTCATCATGTATAAACCTTTTAATCCACTTTACTTTATACTCTCAAAGAACACCAACTTTACGGTGATAACTATGTTATTTGGAAATGAAATATGAAATTAAGTCCTCATTTGCACAAATATAACATTATTGGGTTCTTGATGTACCCACCTCGTAAACTTCTTGAAGGATCAACAGATGCGGAAAGATACTTATATAATATCTGGAGCGGTTAACGAACCTATAGGCGTATAATCTTGACTTCAGCATGTCGATGATTTGAGATACATTCATGAAGGTGTTGAATCTGCTGCGGAAATTATTCAAAGTCTTGAAGAAATGTTTTTAACAAAAGACCGCATGATCAATCGGTTTAAAAAATGATGGCGTGGCTTGAAATTTAAAAATGGTTGAGGAACACCGTAAGGGAGCATGTTCTCGAGAATAAAATGTCATTTTAACAAGCTTGCTATCTCGATACTAAGTATTGTGATGAGGCCCAAATCAATTTCTTTTTCCTAACTCTTCCAAGGTGTTTTGATGAGTTTCTTTCAGGTTTTTATGATGAAGCGATCACATGTTTACTATGGACACTCTACAAAAAGCCTTGAAGAAAATAGAAAAGCATTTAGGAAAGAAAAATGAAGCATTGGTGACCAAAAGTCTTTTCTCGAAGATCTAGGCGATGGAAGGCAAGACTTCGAAAAGGAAGGGTCGGATCCAAAAGCAAACTCATCACTAAGAAAAGTAAAGAAAAAGACAACTAGGCTGGATGGGTGTCGAAAAAGTATCAAAAGGAACATGTTTTAAGCTGCGGTGAAAAGGGACATTGGAGGGCAACTGTTCCAAACCGAAGGGATGGAAAGAAAGGTAATTCTCACGCACTAATTGTTGAAACTTGTTTAGCGGCTTATGCCTTCCATTTATGGGTGGTGGATACGGGGTCCACTGATCATGTTTGTTTCACTTTCTGGGGTTCAAGTGGACGGCAACTTAGTGGGAGTGAGATCCTCATCACACCGGGCAATCTTCTGAGTGGCAAATTGAAGCGATGGGAGAAGTGCACTGTCCTTTGAAGACCGAGTTTTAATTTTAAAAGATGTTCTTTCGTTCTAGTTTTAGAAAAGAATTTAATTTCGGTTTCTAAACTTTACCTTGATGGATATTCGGTTAGTTTTGATAAAGTTGTTACCATTTCTCTTTATGATAAATTTATACGTCATGGAGCGTTGTCGAATAATCTCTATACAATTAACTGTGCACACCACTCACGAAATGCATCCTATAACACATCAACTGTTTACGATAAAAAAAAACTTTCATCGAGGGCGTGAGCGAGACACTTCTATGGCATCTAAGATTGGGATTTATTAATCGAAAAGAGGATCGAAAGTTGGTAGAAAACAGTTCAACTTTGGAGTCTCTCCAAGTTGAACCAATCCCAACCCGCGAATCATGTTTGGAGGGTAAAATGACCAAGAGGGCATTGGACGAGGGAATAGAGCGAAAGAAGTGTTAGAAATCGTTCACCTGAGGGCGTATGTGGTCGATGTCAATCAAAGTAAGAGGAGGTTATGAGTATTTCATCACTTTTATTGATGATTACTCATGGCAATGCGACTATATTTTCCTCATGAAGCATAAATCTGAGTCCTTTGAAAATTCAAAGAATTTAAGGCTCAGCGAGAATCATAGGGAAAAAGCGTGTATCAAGTCTCTACGATCCGATCGTGGAGGGAATACCTCGACAATGAGTTTTGAACTACTTGTCGGATGAAGGGATTGTATCGACTAATTTGCCCGAGAACCCCTCAACAAAAGCGGGGTTGCGGAGAGAGAAAACAGAACTCTTTTAGAAATGGTTAGATCAATGATGAGTTATGTGGATCTACCCAAAATGGATTACGGGGTCATGCCTTGAAACAAAATCTTATATTCTCGAACTTGGTGCCATCGAATCGGTTCCCAAAACTCCCAAAGAATTGTGGACGAGGGCGCAAGCCGATCCCGAGACACATGAGAATTTGGGGGTGTCATGTCCGTGTTGGACAAGGAAGCCAAAAAATTGGATCCTCGATCGAAATTAAGGTTGTTTATAGGATACCCGGGGAACAAAAGGGTGTATGTTATATGGTCCCGAAGATCAAAAGGTGGTAATAAGCACCCACTTTAGATTTTTGGAAGAAGACTATATGAACGAAAGAAAACCCAAAAGTGAGATTACCTTCAATGAGCTAAGGGGCTAACCTCGGTGCGATTGTACAAGATGACATACCAACAACACACACTTACACAAACCTCTCGTGCGTAGTGGGAGGGTTGTAAAATCGGCCCGAGAGATTCATGAGGATAGGAGAGTCCTCGAACTTGATCCCCGGTCAAGATGAATCAGACCCATGGACATATGACGAGGCAATCCAAGACAAGGATGCGGTTTCTTGGCAAATAACAATGAAAGCCGAAATGGGTCCTATGGATCATAACAGAGTGTGGGAAATAGTCGAGCCACTTAATGGGGTCAAACCCATTAGTTGCAAGTGGGTATCTGAAGAAAAAAGAGGACCGGACGAGAAGGTGGAAACCTTCAAGGCAAGGCTTTGTGGCGAAGGTTATACTCGGAAAAGAAGGGATCGACCATGAGGAAACCTTTTTTACGCACAGGAATGCTCAAGTCCATCCAAATTCTCTTGTCGATTCTTCTTGCGTCTCAACTTTGAAATCGGCAAATAGATGTCGAAGCGGCTTTCATAAACTAAGTCTTGAAGAGGAAATCTATATCAACAACCCCAAGGCTTCATTGAAAAATGCCAAGAACACCTAGTTTGTAAGCTCGAAGTCCATCTACGGACTCGAACAAGCATCGAGCTTGGAACCGGTGTTTTGATCAAGTAATAAAGTCTTATGGGTTTGATCAAAATGAGTCTGAAAGTTGTGTGTACAAAAGCGTGTCGAATCGCATTGGTATTCTTAGTACTATCGTAGATGACATTACGCTCGCCGGGGAGCGATGTAAAGGTGTTGTCGGGCGTAAGGGCATGGCTTTCAAAATAGTTTGATATGAAGGACTTAGGGGAAGCCGAACACGTCCTTGGGATCAAGATCACTTTCGAGATCGCGAAAAGGATGATAGGCTTATCGCAAGCCGTATATATGACAACTGTCTTGAAGCGATTGACATCTGAGGATTCGAAAGACTTCGTACCTTTTCGGACATGGAATTCATTTATCGAGGAAATGTGCCCTAAGACACAAAAAGGAGATAGATGACATGAAAGACATTCCTTATGC
This sequence comes from Stenogyne calaminthoides, assembly GCA_037126765.1. NCBI lineage: Eukaryota > Viridiplantae > Streptophyta > Magnoliopsida > Lamiales > Lamiaceae > Stenogyne > Stenogyne calaminthoides. The sequence goes on from JBBCBC010000016.1 coordinate 25,868,653, forward strand.
TTCGTTGTCGAAAGCCTTATGTATCAATCTTTGTGCGAGACCGGGATATTTGCTTTGCCGTTGGCATGGTGGCAAAATATCAAAAGTAACCCGGGAAAAAGCATTGGGCCAGCGATTAAAAAACATTACGAAGTATCGAAAAGAACTTCGAGATAGAATGTTGGTTTATCGATCGAATAATCTAATCCCCATCGGTTACGGACTCGGATTTCCAATCGGACTTAGATTCGGAAAATCTACCTCCGGTAGTGTGTTTTGCATGGGGGAAGGAGCCATGACATGGAGAAGCGTTAAGCGAAATGCATCGCCGATTCTACCATGGAAGCCGAATATGTAAATTGTTTGCAAAGCGGAAAAAAAAAAGGTTTAGCTCAAGAACTTCCTAGTGGACTTGGATGTAGTTCGAATTTACCCGGCCAATCACCATTTATTGTGATAATGTCGGACATTTTGCAAATTCAAGGAACCAAGAGCCCACAAGGCCGAAAAAACACATTGAAAAAATACCATCTTATCGAGAAATCGTTAAGAGAGGGATATAAATTGGCAAAAGATCGCGTCGGGAAGATAACTAGTAGATCCATTCACAAAGGGTCTATCTTAGAACACATTCGAGAGACATGTGGAAGGAATGAGTGTCAAAACCGTTGTCAATCTGCTTTGAGTATAAGTGGGAGATATTATTAGGTTCGTGTAGGTGACATTAGATGTCACGCATTAGGAACTACTACGAGACATGTTGTAGTATACTTAAAAGCGACTTTGAGTATAAGTGGGAGATTGTTGGGGTTATCTTTGGAAAGTATGCTTTTACTTTGTATAACCAAACCTAATTTCTATCTTATTTCTTGAAATAAATTATTTATCATTTGATGCTTTAAATATCATTGAATGTTACATATATTTCTTTGCATAACTGTTCAATAAATAAGATGCGTGTTACATTGTAGTTAATTTAGTGATATCGGATCACGAAGATTAAATTAACGGTCCTTGTAACTAAAAAGTCGCTATTCACGACCTAGATAGAAATGAACAATTCATCGTGAAAGGTTGAAGTGTAAGGCTCAGATTGGCTTGTCTTGACCAAGAGATTACACTAGTGCATGGTGATGCTTTGAATAGGACCTCTGGGAGGATAAATTCTTGACCTTTGATCGGAAAAAATTAGACCTCGGTGGTTCGTTATTTCTTAATCTTAAATCCCTTAAATAGGATCGTGTGTGGTTAGTAATTATTGCTTTGACTTATGGCGGGTAGAGAATCAACGAGATTCAATACCTTATATCTTGGCAATATTATTGGTCACGTCGCGATTCTTAAGATTTATCTGAAGAATGCGTGTGCAAATCGCTTGTTGATTTGCCCCCTTGGGAGAGGTTCATAAGATTTATCATACCAAATCTTGCAAGTGGAGCGAGTTTCGGTATGGATAATAATGTTGAACAGATTACGTTGGGAGATGAATTTAATAAAAGATATATGATTTTGATTAGATCCCAAAACCCCGAAAGTATGACATGTTGAGAATGATCTTGATAGTTGAGTCGAGGATTCGGTTTTAGAGTATTAGGATGTTATCGCAAAATGTATAGTCGTGAGATATAGTTGAGGATAGGTTAAAGAAGACTCTAAAGAACTTCGGTATGTTTACAAGAAACCGGAAGTTTCGATATGAAACTGAAGGTTCTCAACTTCGATGAAATCGAGTATCTGAAGACTCGATGTGAAAGGCGAGATCTTGAAGACTCAAATGGGATCTTGAGGAACTCAAGACTTCCGGCCACGAAGATTCGATTAATATCGGTCGAGAGACTCGGAAGACTCAAGAGTCGAGGGGAGACCTGAAGACTCAAGGCCTTGGATAAAGATTGAAGATCAAGAATCTTGAAGGTATAGTAATTCTAAGACTTCGATGAAGTCTTGAATCTTTCGATATGAACTGAATGTTCCGAAGCCTTTGAATATATCTATCGAAGGATCGCAATCTTGAGAAGATCGCGATTCATTAGAAAATAGATATTTGCCAAGACATTCAAATGCATAAAAGGAACTAAGTCGAAGTGTTGTTAAGGTTATATCAAACTCGAGTTTGTAACCAAAAAAAGCCGTTGAAGGTGTCTACCTTTAGCTGGAGACAAAAAGTCGAAAAAGGAAAACGACATTGTACCATCATCGACACCGATAATGGCGGTCATTTGAAAAAGATGTCGGATGTACAAAAGTTCCAATTGCAAAAAAGTGAAGACCACATTTACATGAAAGGTTATTGCCTAAAAACATGTTAGGGAGTTTCAAACCCTAAATATAGCCGTTTCTCACACACCATAAGAGGAAACTCACGAAGTATCTCTCCAACGGATAGTTTTCAAAGTGACCTTGGTGTATGCTATAAATCTTGGTGACCCTCTACATGTTGGGGAATGAGTTACCTGAGATCTATTATTCGGTGAATATTTAAATACAAATTTAATTCATTAATTATTACTAGCATGAATTAATCCTATATTAATTCAAATAATAATTGCAACAACATATTATGCATATAAAAAGCCACGTAAAACCTCACGCGTCACGGAATCTACGGGTTTACGTGAGCGTATTCTCTCGGGATGGCGGTGGCTTTGGTCGGACGAACTAACGAAAAGGACTTCCCAAGTATTCCCCTTAGCCCTTTTTCGACAATCCGGTGGAAGGATACTTTCGCGAACAATTAACAAAAGGAAAAAATAAACTTTGTTGCACCACTTTTCGTGGATTTGCTAATATTTCCAGCACATGGAATTGTACTTGGGAATGAACTAATCATCCCCTATATATAGAAGGGAGGGTGAACGAAATTTGTGTGTTTTTTCAATGTGGGAAAAGACTTTTCTTGGTCACCAAGAAATCTTGAATATATCCCATATATTCTTTTTCCCCATAATTAAAATATTCCACAAAAAAATCCACCTCTCCTCTATTTTATGGAATTTTTCGAAAATATTAGTGTGCAAGAATCCAAGATTTGGATCTTCTTGAATTTATGAGATATTCTTGTATTTTTGAAAATACATATCTTCCATAATATCTTTTCAAGAAAATCAAGAAAATCTTTCTTGCCCACTATATTTCCAAAATTTCGAAATTTACCTCATGAATAACCAAGTGGGAGATTTCTTGAATTTAATGAGATAATCTTGTATTCCAAGAATATATATCTTCATTCCATAACAAAATTCAAAGAAAATCTTTCTCCCGCTTTTATCCATAATTTTTAAGAAAAAAATAGAAATATAAGCAACAATATTTATTTTATTTTAATCACATTTTTTAGGTTATTGGACTATATGTTGGGCTACTTCGGGGGGCCTTTAGGAGAATTAAGATTGGACCTTCTAATGGATCTTGAATATCTAATATTGAGCCACAATATAATTCAAGCCCATAAATATTAATTAATCACACTACATAATTAATATTTCACTATCCATCTTAACCCATATTACAGTCAATATGGCTCCCGGTCATTATTTCCCGTGTTTAAGATTATCTAGCCCATTAATTAATTCAAGCCACCGAAATAACTTTCCGTTAATTAATATCTTTTGTCCTTGGTCGAGTAGAAACAGTTCAACATTATTATCCATCTGGGAAACTAATTCCACTTGCAAGATTTGGTATGATAAAACTTATGAACCTCCTCCCGAGGGCAAATCAAGCAAAAAGCGTACTTGCACACGATTCTTCGTATTAAATCTTAGCAATCACATGTGACCAATAATATTGCCCAAGATAAAAAGTATTGAATCTCTCTCCGATTAAGCTACCCATGATAAGTCAAAGCAATAGTTACCAATCCCACGTGATCCTATTTAAGGACCGAAGGTTAAGAAACAACGAACGGCGAGGTCTAATTCTTCCTTGTTCGATTAAGAAGAATTTATCCTCATGTAGGTCTATTCAAATAAGATCGATCATGCACTAGTGTAATCTCTTGGTCAAGACAAACCAATCCCGAGCCTTACACCTCAACCCTTTCGCGATGGTTGTTCATTTCCATCTAGGTAAATGAATGGCGTACTTTTTAGTTACAAGGGATCATTAATTTAATCTTCGTGATCTGGTATCACTAAATTAACTACTGATGTAACACATCTGAATTATTGAGCAGTTATGCGATGAAATATATATAACATTCAATCATATTTAAAGCATCGATGATAAACAATTTATTTCAAAGAAATAAGTCTCGAAAATTCGGTTTCGATTATACAAAAGTAAAAAGCATACTTTTCAAAGATAATCCCAACACTACATTGTAAGGTTACGGAAATTTATACGCAACTCAAGAGCTCAAACTTATTCTTGCAAAAAGTTAAAGCACTTTCGAAAAACATAGAATTTCCCAAGTGTTCTATATTGAAGAGAGCTCACTATACTAAGCCTAGCTTGATAAGATTTATCAAAAGCTTAGTCGAGATATCCTAACCCTTTGCATTGTGCTTCATTGTAAAGGATATCTCATCCTAGTTGAAACTAACCGAGAAACCCCAAGCCCTCGGAGAAGGTAGTTGGAGTGTGTTTGTTTGGGTGAGAAAGAGTTGTAAAGAGTTAGTAAACTACCCGGAGTAGTCGAAAAACTCTAGAGGAGAAGTTAGTAAGCTACGGGGGTAGTCAAAAGCTTGTTTGTGTTTGAGTAAAGTAAACTATGGAGGTAGTTAGAAAACTCAAGGTCCGGTTGAGTAAAGTAAACTACGTGGAGTAATCGAAAAACTCGGGGCGAGTTGAGTAAATAAACTACGCGAGGTAGTCGAAAAGCTCATAAGTGATTAGTGAATTTATCGAGGATCGAGAGAGAGTGGGCGTAGGAGCTTGAGTCTCTCAACCACTATAATTGTTGTGTTGTTTATTGCTTTCCTTATCATCGTTAACTTTGTTGCATTGACTTGATTTTGAAAGCATACTTTTCATCGATATTCGGTTGGAATCAATCAATTTGAAGTTGCATGTAATTGAATCACGGACCTAATCACTATTTCATAAAGGGAAGGTTTTAAAAGAAAACTTAAAACGAGTATAAACTAAAGGGCCAACCATTCATACGGTCGAGTAGCTAGAACAGATAGTTACCGAATCGAACTCTCTTTCAGGATTGATAAAGTTAGTTATCTTATCCAAGCAACTCGGGATCTCTCGACACTCGGGACTTCGATTGAGATTATCCGAGGTATCGAAAAGCGACTCGGGATCACTTTGTCTCGATGACTTTGACTCGAGAGCGATCTGTCTTCTCGAAACCTAATCTTGAGGATTATCGACCCAAGTGACCTCGATGAAAAAAGTTTTAAAAACACCGAACACGTGTATTCCCCCATACACGTGTAAGACTACGTTTTGACCGACCAACAAGTGGTATCAAAGCGGTGGTTCAACTTGACCACTGCTTTTGTTGACCAAAGTTTTATTTTCAAAAATACTTGTGGTCTATCTCTGAATCGATCTTATTTGTTTGAATTTTTCTCTTTTCAAAAGATCGGATAAAATGTCTTCTAAAAAACATCCCATGTTCTCGGTGGAGAACTATGATCTATGGAGATCGAGAATGCAGGCTCATCTCAGATTCAAACATGGCGTATGTGGAGAGTGGTCTCTCAAGGACCATTCCAATTCTTGTGGTGAATCCCGGAGGAGCGAAGAAGATGAGAGAATTGATCTAGAAGCGAAATTTCCTAAGTCGATGACCAACTGACTCTGAGGAGAAAAGTTAGTCAATCTAGACTACATTGCAAAAGACACACTATATACAATCTGAATTGATGATGGTGTGATGGGAATGATCTCTCACTTTTAATCTTTGCTAAAGAGATTTGGGATACACTAGTTGTAATGTGCGAAAGCGCACAGATCATATAAAAAAAAACAAACTTTTCGTTGGCAATTGGAAAGTTTGATAGTTTTGAAATGGATGATGGTGAATCAATAGACAAATTGGAAGTCGATTCACTAAAGATCATGAATGATCTAAATGCACTTGGAAAGAAATATCCACGAAGAGAAGTTGCATTGAAAATTCTTAGAGGTCTTTCTAAGAAATGGGATATTCATGCGATGGTGATTGAAAACACCAAGAACATTAATTCAATGTCATACCAACAAGTCTTCTCTGAAATTTGAAGGCTATGAATTTGTAATTGATAAAAAATCCAAAAAAGGTTGATGACAAAGATGATTCATCATCTAGTAAGAATATTGCTTTAAAAGCGAAAGATAAAACACAGAAAACTAGAGAGTCGAGAACCTCCATGCCAAAAATCGGGATGAGCTTGAGGAAAAGCTAAGACGATGGCAAGAAGGTTTAACCGGACTTAATAATGATTTGGAAAATACAAAAAGCTATTACGGGAACCACAGTGCCGGAAAAACACGAGGACGAGATCAACGGTGAGAAGAAGAAGGACTGAAAAATTTGAAGGATCTTCATCGAAGAAAAGAAGGACTCCAAGTCGAGGAAGAAAGTGATCGGGGATGATGATACCAACGGATGTTATAATTGCGGAAGAAAGGTCACTTTCGGTATGATTGTCGATTTGAGTCTTAAGGAGAGAAGAGAAATCTGAAGCTAAAAGAGACAAAGAAGTTCTCTAGCAAAAAGGTCATGGTTGCGGAAGAAGAACATTACGGAGGGCGGATCTAGCTCTTCGGATGAGATATTCTCGAGCGGTGAAAGTGATGACATTTGTCCGATGGCCATTGAGGAGGTAAACTCTTCTTTCTCTTTATGTTGCTCCTACACTAGCACAAGAGTTTTCAAGTTCCAATCGAAAAACTCATTTTGACTGATGGATTCTTTTGAGAATCAATGAAGGACTATGTTGTTTTTGCAAGGATCGCTAAATAGAACTCAAAGAGCGAATAAGGAATCGAAATTTGAAAATCTAAAATCTAAAATGGAAAGACTCTAGCAATCTTCAAATCACTTCCGATTAATGAGAGCTACTTGATGAACTGGATGTTACGAAAGTACAACTCTCGAGAAAAAGAAAGGCGATAATGACCCTAACCGAAAAAGCTAGAAAATCCACCCAAGAGATTCAAATAATCGGGACTAAGTTCAATGACCTCTCCGAGAAGCGTGAAACTCTACAGAATCTGTGAGGATAGTGCATGAGAAGAAGTTAACTCTATTGAATCTGCGCATCTAATGTAATAGATGAAATTCAAAGTTACCCGAGATTTGTGACTATAAAAAAAGCTGGATTGGGATACATTCCTGGGGGAACCTCACAAGGTCATTTAAATCTTTTGCATCAAGTAGCAAAGACAATCTTTGTAAAACCGATGTACCTACACTTCAAACCGGAAGTAATGCCCAAGGTTGTAGACAAGGAAAATGACTTATGGTCTCGATGAAACCAATGATCGGGTTAAGCCCAAACCTCGGTGAAGGCTAGAAAACTGAAAGCGATCGATTAAGAAAAGTTTCGAGCAAGTACTTCAAAGCCTCGGTTAAGAATGCAAACACAGAAGGGCTCCACAATGAACCATCGAGAGGAATCCTCGGATAGAAAAACTTTCTGCGAGACATTCTCAACCCGAAGAGACCAAGTCCTCAAGTATCTTTGAAAGACCAGTTCGATCTGAACAACTTTACCCCAACTTGCCTAAGGGTAAAGGTTACTGAACCCGAGCCAACAAAAGATTTAGGCCGTCAGCACAAAAGCCTAAGCATCCGAACAAAAGGCTGAACGAAATAAGAATTCAAAAGCCCATGTTCATGCTAAAGCTAGACACATACACGTAAAAAGCGCTAAGGCACCCCGAGTAGTAGATGTGTATGTTGATGTTTATGGAAGACAAATTAGTCACTCTAAAGTGATTAGAGTTGTCGAGGATTTGGATTCGAAAGGTACATCTAACCTTGTAGGACCACTACACAAACCGGGTACCTAAGAATTGATCTGCTTTTTCGGAGGAAAACAAGGGGCACCGAATCGACTAAAGATCACATGGCAATCGATGAGCAAAGATGAAAAAACTCCCGATATATGGTATCTTGACGGTGGATGTTCAAGACATATGACGAGATACAAGAAAGATACTTTCGATGACTATGTTGAACAAAGAGGCCCTGATCACTTTTGGAGATAACTCAAGGGGACGATCAAGGATATGGAACTTTGGAAATCGACTCGATTCATATCCATGGTGTTTCATATGTATCCGGATTGAAGCATAACTTGTTTTCAATTAGCGATTACGTGATAAGGGGTTTTAATGTTGAGTTCTCTAAGAACTTATGTTTTGTGAAAGATGATACATCACAGAAAGTATTACTGACTGGTACAAGAAAAGGGGATGTGTATCTTGATGATTGGAGTTCAACTCCTAAAGATACATGTTTAGTTGCTAAAAGTTCCACGATACCCGGTTGGTTATGGCATAAAAGAATGAATCACCTAAATTTCAAAACCACGAACAAGCTTGCAAGATTAGCTCTTGTGAGAGGGTTGCTTAATGAAGTGTTCATTAAAGGAACATATTTGTGATGCATGCGAGAAAGGAAAACAAATAAGAGCATCATTTAAAAGCAAAGTTGAGGTTTCTCTTGAAAAGAATACTTGATTCTTCGCATATGGATCTTTTTGGTCCTATAACACTGTAAGCACTAATGGCGGGAAATACACATTGGTAGTAGTTGATGACTACTCAAGATATACTTAGGTCATATTCTTTTCGATGAAAAGAGACTCGAGATAAAAGTCGCCAGAGTTCTTGAAAAGGCTCGATGTTGAGAAAAATCGAGTGTGGTCAAAATCGGATCGACAAAGGCGAGTTTATAAATAATATCATATCGATTATTGTGCGACAAATGGAATTTCACATGAAACATCACCGCAAGGACCCTCAACAAAATGGTGTTCTTTGAAAGAAGAATGGACTCGAAAGAAAGAAGGCTGCGAGGACAATGATAGTTTGAAGTTGATATTCCTAAAAATTTGGGGGCGAAGTTGTCAACCTTTGCATGATACTCTCGAAACGGATCCATGATGACCAAAATTCAAGGCAAAACACCCCATGAGCTTTGGAATGAAAGGAAGCCTCTTGTTTCTTTCTTTTCGTGTGTTTGGTTCTAAAGTGTTTCATACACAATAATGGTAAAGATCGATTTGAAAACATTTGATAGTAAAAGGCGATGAAGGAATATTCTTAGGATATTACGAAAGTCGATAAAAAACTTTCGAGTTTACAACCGTGGGACTCTTATTGTGGAGGAACACCTCATGTTGTTTTTGATGAATCTGTTTGTGTTCAGAAGAAATAGGAACATGATGCAGATGAACTAACTAAGAGGATCACCAGATTAAGCCTGAATCAGAAAGATAAATCATCCAATCTGAACACGAAAAGAAGAAATCGATCATTATCTATGATTGGGTGACTCGAACTTCGAGATAAAGAAGTTCGGGATGTAACTTCGGGATGGTGAGACTCGGAAAAACCAACACTCAAAGGTGACCAATCTGAGCAGACACCGGTTCGGACTTCGGTATGTGATGCCATGAAGATGTGGTCACGGTGAGGCAAATTCGAATCTATCAACCAAATGGGAACAAATGTCTCTGACAATGTTCTGAATAGAATCTATCAAAGGGACTGTTGATAGAACTCTGTTCAAGATAGAGGATGGGGAAGATATCTTACTAGTTCATATATATGTTGATGACATCATTTTTGGATCTCCAAACCATCACCGTGTGTGAAAAGTTTTCAACGATGAAAGGCAAGTTTGAGATGTCGATGATGGGAGAGATGAATTTCTTTCTAGGTCTTCAAGTGAAACAATCAAAAGGAAGGAATATTCATCAACCGGTGCAAAATACACACGGAGATCGATTGCGAAATATGGTGTCTGAATTGCAATGCGCTAGGATTCCCATGAATACTAACTTCTGAGATGGATCCCGATTAAGGCAACCGTCGATAAGCCCATCTTGATTATAGAGGAATCATTGGATCATTGATCTATCTTCTGACAAGTAAATAGGATATAACATTTCTTTGTTGGGATATGTGCAAATACCAAGTTAATCCTAAAATTTAGTCACATGGAAGTACCAAAAAGATCTTGAAGTATCTTAAAGGCCTGATGAATAGAGGATTATGGTATCGGTGATGATAACCTTGAATTAACTGGTTCTTCGGATCTTTGATTATGGAGGTTCTTGAAATTGAGGAAGTCCACTTGAGAACTTATCAATTTCTAGGAAGTAAAAAGTGATATCTTGGTTTTCGAAGAAAGCGGACCTCGATAGCAACAAGTACTCTTTGAAATTTGAATACATGGGCTGGGGAAGGCTGCTTTGTGCTTTCGGTTCTTTGGCTCGAGACAACAATTAAGGGATTATAAAGTTGTAGCGATGAAGTACCAATATTTTGTGACAATAATAGTGTCATTGCTATTTCACAAAATCCGATTATTGCACACGGATGCAAGCATGTGGATATCGGACATCACTTCATCGAGATCATGTCGAGATAAGAAGGACATAAGGATGGAGAAAATTCATCTTGATAAGCGGAGAGGATATCTTGACTAAACCTTTGCATTTGAATCAAGATTTGAGAACTTTCAGATTGAATTAGGGATGTTAGAACCTGGTGTATAGAGTAAAATCTGAAAAATTGAAGGTTTTCATATGCATGAAATTTTCTCAGAATTCTACTGAGAAGCTCAGGATAAAATGGAAATCTTGAATCGGAGTCTCGAAACTTCGGTTCTTGAAGGTAAGTACTCGATAAGATCTTGAACCCATTCAATTTTCGATATTATCTTGACATTTTATCAAGGTCGATTACTTTCGATAAGATTGATAGAGAGAAAATAGTCTGAAGAAGTAATGACTCATGCGACTCATTTATTGCTCAAGTAAAACTCAGTAATCATTCGCAATAAATACAAAACACTTGAGGAATGTTTTTGGGCAGGATCGTTTTAAATTATGAAGAAGGTCAACAATCATTTAATGCTCTGTTACATTTCTTGACCAATGAGGATGTTTTGGAGGCTTACTTTCGGAGATCGTCGGTTCGTATACCCGATTAATCGGAGATTAATCTCAACCGTTGTTTTTCACCTAACCAACGCGATTCCCCACAATCTCGAAGCTATTTACACCCCAATAAGCCATTCAAGCCAAAATTTTATCAAACCCTTCGTTCCCAAATCCTCTACAATTAAAAAATCTCCTTTGCCCAGAAATTCCCAAACCCTAAAGCTTCATTTCTTCAATCAATCTCTAAAATGGCCCCAACCTTGTTCGAGAGATTAGCCAAAACCAACAAGCAATGAGTGCACGAAGTTTGTTGTCTCACTCGAAAGCACAACCAACTCAAAACCGTAGAGAGGCTCTACACATGATTCGATCAAGCTAAACTCGCTCATCTAGTCATGGCCAGACCGGACCGAGGGAGTTCTTGAAAAAGGTAATCGAATTCATCTATAACTTGAAGATAGATGAAGAGGAATCATATGCATTCTAAGATTCTTGTATCACATTTAGAAGCGATCGTCCAAATACATCGATTTTGAGAGGGATTTGTATATAGTTCAAAAAATCTCAATGATGTTTTTGAGCTCTGTGATAGAGAGAGGATCTGCGATGTATATATATCGGGTAGAAGCGGAGTAATTAGATAGGATTGTTGAGAATCTGTTAAATTTGAGGCGACATTGCATAAAAGGTACTTAAAGCCACAATATCGTGTGTTGATGGATATTGTGAGCAAAAGCATCATGAGTCTTGCGGGGGAGTTTTGAAACCCTTAGTACCCGAAGCTTCCATTGATGGCGACCATTGAGGCCTCACCCACCAAAACTTCAATGAAACCTTAAATTTTTGATTCAAAGCGGTGAGTGAAGCGGACCAAAGTTTTGAAGAAAGGTTGACGAGGCGATCTCGATAAAAAGCAAGATCCACCATGCCACCAAAATTGCTTATATTTTGGAGATGTCGAAGGATGGGATGAGGATATCTTCGCGCCATTCGACCTCGTTTCCTAAGTCGAAAATTCTCTTTAAGCCCATTCTTTGCAAAAGCGAGGGCATCGGGGAAGAAGAAAAAGCGAGAATCACCTAAAGGCTGCTGGCAACTGAAGAGACTTCACAAACCCGGGGGAAGGTTTTGTTGGAGGCAAAAATGGAGCGGTCTGCAAAATAATGAAGCGGAAGAACCTTGCCCCCAAAGCGCGAGAAGATTGGTGGTTCTCACCGATGAAGATGGCGATGATTAAGAGATTCAACTTTGAGAGCCAAACCCGCTCGAGATTCGTCATTGCAAGTTTTGGCTCGGGTTATCTCTAAGGCCTGAAGACCAAACGAGGAAGCGGAGGTCTTCTCGAGGTGCTTGAGACATCTCTAAGATCGAACAAAATTTCTCGGAAACTTTCAAAGGAACTCGGGCCTCGAGAGATTCCCTCTTGAAAAAAATGTCGGCGTGACAATGAGAACAACCAATAGTTCGGACTCAATCGAGGATCGCCCGACTCGGGCCTCGGAACCCACTCAGATCTGAATTGAGGACCTAATCGCACAACCTTGAGGAGAGTGCTTTGAGACTCGGGGCGAGAATATTCTTGATGAGCTCTGAGTGATCTACTTCTTGATCCCACGCGAAGCTTCAAGCCCGAGAAGGCGAGATGGAAGAAGGCGAGAAATTTGAAGAAAGCGAGTGGAGGAAGCGAGGGGAGCGGTTCATTCTTGACCTCTGCCACCGAGCTCTCACTCGTACCGATCTGCAAGATGTTTTCTTCTTGATTAAGGACAAGCGTGTTCATCCTCAATCAGGACTCTTCCCGAGATGCTTGATATTCTTTGCTTTCGGAGGGAAGGCCACCATGGAATGAGGAGAGCGACCTTTGGACCGACTTCTCGGGGTTCGGAAGGACAAAGCTCGGGATGAAAAACTCCGATTTTGATGAAATTTGGTTGAGAGGAAGTTAGGCGAGAGAAAAATTTCTTTGAAGTTGGTGCCCGGCGTGAGACAAATCTCAAGATGGAGATGGGGACCAACGAGGGGAGATCTTGAGGATCGATCTCGAGATGGAGAAGAAAACTTATGTTCTTGATCAAAAGCCGAAATTGTCAACCTCGGATCGGTTAAGACTCTTGAGTACCTTTTGGCACTATTAACAATTATGCCAAAATTCTTGAAAGTTCTATCTTTAATTCTAATTGTTCGATAAAAGCGGTCGAGGCTCGATTGGAGACTGGAGCTCGGGATGAAGTCAAGCTTCGAGATGATCAAACAAAGCCTGAGAAGGTCGCGAAGGTTCTGAGATTGATCTCGCTCCTTGATGGAGAAACTTGAGAAGGTTGAGCCAATGATGATCAAGATTGCTTTCGGATGGAAGAAACATTGGTCAATCAAGCTCGAAAGATGGAAGGTCTTAGTCACTCTTCTTGAGCTAGTGCTAATCAAAACACTCGACCTCGCGATGACCCACATGGAAGATAAAATTTGAATGAAAAATTTGGAGGAAGTCAAGGTGAGCTCGATCTTTAAATGAAACAATACCGTGAGTCAACCATTTCTAGAGGTGAAATTAGGCAGAGAGGAATGAAGTGATGATAAAATCATTGTTGAGGAAATGAAGCTCAATGCTCATGACCAAGATGACGAGATGTTCAAGGAAGCACTCTCTCGCCGGTTTCCCATTTATCGAAGAATTTTTCGTGGGCAAGAACCATCTAAGGAGAGGCCGGAAGACGAACAAGATCGATATAGCGGAGAGGTTCGGCTGTGTGAGCAAAGAGCAATATCACATGGACACAAAGACTCTCCAGACTTCTTCCAAATTACGGTGCGAAGGGGAAAAAGGAAGGTGAAGACCTCGGAAAGTTCATGGCACGTACTTTGGAGAAGAGGGCTCGAAAGATCTTTGAAATGTATAACCTAGCCAAAGCCTTAAGAGAAGTCGGTTACCGAGAAGTTGAAGTTCGCTCGGGAGAAGCTTTATCTACACTCGAAGTTTCGAGCAAACCATGCTTGATGTTGCAATAAGAAACCGAAAAGCTAGAGCAAAGGTTGGAACAAGCCAAGCCGCTGGCGATTTACTATAAAGAGGAAAGCCTTGGGCGTTGTTCAACCCGAAAGCAAAATGATCACGAAGGCTTCTAAGCCAATCGAGAGAAAGGCGATTACGGATGATGAAGAAAGCGGAAGAATCGAGTCTCAACCTCGGAAGAAAGTCTTCAACACGAGAAATGCTCTAAAGACACTCCAAATAGAACAAAAGAAAGTTCTTTGCCGGTCTCGAGGAGCGTCTGTGATCGAAAAAGAAGATAGGCGAAGAAGCGAAGCGAAGGAGTGAATTCGGGAAGTTTGCGAGCAAGAGGAAAGGGACATCAAAAAAGACCGAAGTGGCTCCACGTTGATAAATGGATGCTATCAAACTCAACGATATGTGGGAAGAGGTCAAAGAACCTACGGTTCAATTATGATGTTCTCGAGGGAATGGAGAGGGAAAGCTCGGATCGAAATGAAGCATTCATTGAATATCTCATAACCTTCTATCCAAAATATCTCTGAGCTAGATTAACCTTGCGGATGAAGGAGAGAGGCACGATATGTAGCCCACTGGTCCATATTCCTATCCTCCTCCGAGACTTGGTAATGGCTTGGTGAATGAGAAGGCCATTACTCAAGAAATTGCTCGATATCTTTGGTCGACTGGGTTTAACGAGAAAAAAATCCGGATATTATTAAGGAGAAAATGAAATTTGAAGAAGAGATTTTTTGGAATGTTCGACACAGAGGTGCCGTGATGAAGTTGAGAATGAAAAACCCCGAAGAAGCGAGAAGACCGAAGAGCCAAATCGGAAGATCAAGACTCGAAAGATTACGTAATCTTTAAATTTTTGTCTTTTGATTTTGTTGATAAACTCATTTAGAATCAGAACTCAAACCAATCATCAATGAAGATTTATCATTTATGCTCACAAGATAATATCTCATTATCTTATTTACATGTCTTTTATTTTGATATGCTGAATGAATGTCTCTGAACTGATTGTATGTTGATAAGGAGGAAATTGTTTAAGTATTTGGTGATGAACTATTTAAGAAGATTCATTACTGAAGAAATTGTTGTATGATTTAAATTGTTGGGAGACAACCAATCTTGTAATAGGATAAACCTTGAAACACATTATAGGTTATATGTTTGTAACAAGATAGGTTTTGGCATCATCAAAAAGGGAAATTGTTGGGAGATGAAATTAATAAAAGATATATGATTTTGATTAGATCCCAAAACCCCGAGTATGACATGTTCGAAATGATCTTGATAGTTGAGTCGATTTCGGTTTAGAGTATTCGGGATGTTAGGCGCAAAATGTATAGTCGTGAGATATAGTTCACGATAGGTTACAAGACTCTAAAGAACTTCGATATGTTTCAAGAAACCGGAAGTTTCGATATGAAATCGAAGGTTCTGAAGACTCGATAAAATCGAGTATCGAAGACTTCGATGTAAATCGAGATCTTGAGACTCGATGGGATCTTGAGGCGAAAGACTTCGAAGACGAAGATTCATTAACGATCGATGAACTCGAAAGACTCTCGAAGAAGTCGGGAGACCTCAAGACTCAAGACGCAAGATCAAGATCAAGATTGAAGATCAAGAATACTGAAGGCATGATTTCATCAAGACTTCGATGGTCTTGAATGCTCGATATGAACCTCAATGTTCCGAGGCAATCAATATATCTATCTGAAGGATGCAATACTGAGAAGATCGTGATTCCTTAGAAAATAGATATTTGCCAAGACATTCAAGTGCAGACAAAAGGAACTAAGTCGGAAGTGTTGTTAAGGTTATATCAAACTCGAGTTTGTAACCAAAAAGAGCTCGTGAAGGTGTCTACCTTTAACCGGAGACAAAAGTTAAAAAGAGGAAGACGACATCATGCCATCATTATACCGACATCGGATGGTCATGTCAAAAAAATATGTCAGATGTACAAAAGTTCCAGACTGCAAAAAGTGAAGACCGACTACATGAAAGGCTATTGCCTAAAACGTGTTAAGGAGTTTCAAACCCTAAATATAGTCGTTTCTCACACACCATAAGAGGAAACTCACGGTTATCTCTCCAACGGATAGTTTTCAAGAGTGACCTTGGTGTATGCCTATAAATCTTGGTGACCCTCTACATTGTAAGGTTACGGAAATTTATCACGCCTACTTCAGAGCTCAAACTTATTCTTGCAAAAAGTTAAAAGCACTCGAAAAACTTAGAATTTCCCAAGTGTTTATATATTGAAGAGAGCTCACTATACTAAGCCTAGCTTGATAAGATTTATCAAAAGCTTAGTCGAGATATCCTAACCCTTTGCATTGTGCTTCATTGTAAAGGATATCTCATCTAGTTGAAACCAACCGAAAACCCCAAACCCTTGAGAAGGTAGTTGGAGTATGTTTGTTGGTGAGAAGAGTTGTAAAGAGTTAGTAAACTACGCGGAGTAGTCGAAAAAACTACAGAGGAGAAGTTAGTAAGCTTCTGGGGTAGTCTGAAAGCTTGTTTGTGTTTGAGTAAGTAAACTACGGAGGTAGTCGAAAAACTCAAGGTCGGGTTGAGTAAAGTAAACTCACGGAGTAGTCGAAAAAACTTCGGGCCGAGTTGAGTAAAAAAAACTTCGAGGTAGTCGAAAAGCTCATAAGTGATTAGTGAATTTCTCGAGGATCGAGAGAGAGTGGACGTAGGAGCTTGAGTCTACGAACCACTATAATTGATGTGTTGTTTATTGCTTTCTTATCTCGTGCTTAACTGTTGCATTGACTTGATTTTGAAAGCATACTTTTCAATCGATATTCAGTTGGAATCAATCCAATTTGAAGTTGCATGTAATTGAATCACGGCCTAATCACTATTTCATAAAGGGAAGGTTTTCAAAGAAAGCTTAAAAACGCAGTATAAACTAAAGGGCCAACCATTCCAAGACGATCGAGTAGCTAGAAACGGATAGTTACCGAATCGAACTCTCTTCTAAGGATTCAATAAGTAAGTTATCCGATCCAAGCAACTTCGAGAATCTCGACACTCGGGGACTCGGTTAGGATTATCCGAGGTATCTAAAAAGCGGCTTCGGGATCACTTTGTCTCGATGAGACTTTGACTCGAGGCGATATGTCTTCTCGAACCTAATCTTGAGGATTATCGACCCAAGTGACCTCGATGAAAAAAGTTTTAAAAACACTGAACACGTGTATTCCCCCCCCATACACGTGTAAGACTCGTTTGCACCGGGACCAACACGTTCCTTGACCAAAGACAAAAGATATTAATTAATGGAAAGCTATTTCAGTGGCTTGAATTAATTAATGTGCTAGATAATCTTAAACACGGGAAATAATCACCGGGAGCCATATTAACAGTAATATGGGTTAATATGGATAGTGCAATATTAATTATGTAGTGGGATTAATTAATATATGTGGGCTTGAATAATATTGTGGCTCAATATTGATAATTCAAGATTCATTGGAATATCCAATCTTAATTCTCCTAAAGGCCCCTCAAGTAGCTTAAACATAAAGTCCAAAAACCGAAAAAGGTGTTTGAAAATAAAATAAATTATGTTTCCTATTTTTCCTATTTTTCGAAAATAGTAAATAAAAGAAGGAGAAAGATTTTCTTTGAATTTTGTTATGGAATGAAGATAAGTATTCTTAGAATACAAGATTATCTCATTAAATTCAAGAAATCTCCCACTTGGTTATTTACTATGAAATTTTTGAAATTTTTGAATAATTAAGGGAAAGAAAGATTTTTATGATTTTCTTGAAAAGATATTATGGAAGATGTGTATTCTTGCAATACAAGTATATCTCATAAATTTAAGAAGATCCAAATCTTGGTTTCTTTTCTCTTAAAATTTTGAAATATCCCATAACAAGAGGAGTTGGGATTTTTGTGGAATATTTTAATTATGGAGAAAAGAATATATGAGATATATTCAAGATTTCTTGGAGATCAAGAAAAAAAAATTCCCATATTATTTTTATCCCAAAATTTCGACCAACCCCCCCTCTATAAATAGGGGATGATTCTTTCATCTCCAGTTACAATTTCATGTGTTGGAAAAATTAGAAATCCACAAAGGTGGTGCAACAAATAATTTATTTTTCCTTTTGTTAATTGTTCGCGAGTTTCCTTCCACCGGATTGACGATCAAGGACTTGGAAATACTTGGAAAGGTTTTTTGTTGTGTTCGTGCCAACGAAGTCCATTGCCATTCCAAACAGGTTAGTTCACGTAAACCCGTAGCAATTCCGCATGCGTAGGATTTATGTGAACTTTTATATGCATGATTTGTTGTTGAATTATTATTTGAATTAATATAGGATTAATTCATGCTAGTAATAATTGTTATAATTAAATTTGTATTTAAATATTCATCCCGAATAGATCCGGACAATTAATTCTCCAACAATATATAAGTACCATGTCCTGATTTTATAATACCATGTCCCTGTACGCTTAGTATTTTGTCTCTATACGCTTAGTACCATATCCCTGTATGCTTAATTCCATGACCCTATATGCTCAGTATCGTGTCCCTGTATGCTTAATTTCATGTCCCTATACGCTCAGTACCGTATCTCTGTGCGCTCAATATCATGTCCCTATATGATCGTTAACTGTGTGATGTATAACATGTGTAACACTAAGCCAGTTCAATCATCTCATGTCCCGTTATATCATTTTATATCATATTTATATTGCATTCGATAAGAGCTCATATTCTATCGTAACTAAAGATTTTATGGTTTAATCTTGTCAGCACAATTCTAAGCATCATACAATATCTATAACACGTATGTCTATATCGTGCATAATGAACATAATAACAATAATGAAACGTGAATGATAAGGCGTGGATGTTAACCCCCACTTTTGTCAGTATAAGAAACACAAATAGCGTAGAGCGATCAAATCCTAAGAGACGTCGGTGGCGGCGGATCCTACAGTTATAAACAAGTTAATAATCTTATCATATTCGTGCAAGTACTTGATATGACGAAAAATGTAGTGGGTCGTATAGGGGATTCACATGGTCGTTAATCGAAAGGTTCGTCGACGTGCCCCCACCCCCTTTTTGTTTTTCTCAATAATACGAATTATGACCATCGCGAATATCGAGATTTCTTGATGGTTGTTTTAGTCCTTTTTAGATAGCCTTTCAAATTTGAAGTTGTTTGGACTTTATTTGAATCAAAACGGACGAAAAACAGAAGATTCTACAAGCACTTTACTAAGAGTGGCAAAACTGTAATTTTTAAGCGGTTGACTGTTTGACGTTTGACTTGGTCAGTTTGACCAGAGACCCACAAAATTGCATTTTGACCCCTGGTTTTAATCAAATTTTGTTTAGCCTACCCTCTGGTTTCTAAATTTCCACAGAAACGCCCTTACATCTCTCCAAAGTCGTCGCCGGCCAAGGACGCGGCCGGCGTCCCTCCGGCGACTCCTACGGCGACTCATCCGGCACCGGCCGCCGAAAGTCGCGTCTGGTACTCCCTCTCTTCCCATGTTTTTCTTTAAAAATTATTTCTCACAACAAAATCACACCCTATCCATCATAACAATAAATCACAATCTAACCACTATAACATAAGGAAAGTACAATAACAATAAGCTTGCATCTAAGGCTATGGCTCCAAGATTTAAAAGAAAAGTATTTAAAATGTGTAGTATTTTTCCTTGTCTATAAGCCTCAAATTGACGGCTTTCCGGCACCCGATCGTGAAGAAAACAGAGGGGTTTTGCTCCCCTCGTTGTAAGCTTCGTGATGGCGCCGGTGGTGAGGCCCGACGCGCCCGGTCGAGGCGGCGGCCATGGAAGTCGAAGCTTGAGCTTCGATTTACGGCGATGGCATTCATTGGAAGGGGAAAAGAGTTGTGGAACCGTGATGTGTGAGTTGGGGGAATCATTTTGGTATATAAAAGCTGTAGGGTGGTTGAGGGAAGGATTCCGGCGACGCCGGCGTCGCCGCCAGGTGGTCGCCGGAAAAGGGTGTTGGGGGTGGGTGACCGAAAATGAAGGAGGGGAGGAGAGATTGTACCTTTTCTTCAATGTTTGTGTGTTATCTGACCTCGTCCCAGTAGAGAGGAGATCTACATTTCCTCCCATACAATGCCTCGTAGGGCGTCATTCCGATGGTTGCCTGGTGGCTGTTGTTGTAGGCAAATTCTATTAGGGGTAAATAGTCTTCACATGCTCCCTCGAAATCCATCGTACATTTCCTCAGCATATCCTCTAGCGTTTTAATAATCTGTTCGGATTGGCCCTCGGTCTGAGGGTGAAACGCCATGCTGAACTTCAGCTTGGTTCCCATTGCCTCTTCCAGGCTATGCCAGAACTTTGAGGTGAATCTTGGATCTATGTCTGACACTATAGACACGGGTATACCGTTCAACTTTACTACCCCTTCCAAATAGATCCGGGCTAGTTTATTGAGCCCGAAGGTCATTTTTACTGGTAGAAAGTGAGCGGATTTGGTTAAGCGATCGACTATAACCCAAAATTGTGTGATTCCCTTTTATCGATCTGGGCAGGTTTACCACGAAATCCATCGTGACGTGTTCCCACTTCCACTCTGGGATATCCAAGGGCTTTAAAAGCCCTGACGGTCTTTGGTGTTTCGCCTTTACCTGCTGGCAAATCATACACTTTTGTACAAATGAGGCTACGTCTCTCTTTAGATTCCTCCACCAAAATAGTCCCTTCAGATCTTGGTACATCTTCGTACTCCCTGGATGGGCGGTGTACAGGGTTCGGTGAGCTTCCTCCAAAATTTCCCTTCATAGGTCGTTGTCTTCAGGTACGCAAAGTCTTTTTCCTCGTAAGATTTCCCCTTCATTGTTTCGGTGGAATTCCTTAGTGGCATCATCTCGAATTTTCTTATCCAACTTTAACAGGAAAGGGTCCTTCTTTTGTGCCTCCGTGATTCGAGCCCTTAGGTCTGGTTTAGCAACCATTGTTGCGATTATGGTCCTTGTGCTCTTTGGAGGTAACACTAATTCCAGGTCCATCTTCTCGAATTCTGCTACTAGTTGTTCCTGTGTGGGGATTGTGCATGATAACTCTCCTCTATCCTTTTGACTCAGGGCATCGACTACGACGTTGGCCTTGCCTGGGTGGTACAAGATCTCGCAATCGTAGTCCTTTACTAATTCCAACCACCTTCTTTGTCTCATGTTCAACTCCTTTTGTCCGAAAAAAGTACTTTAGGCTCTTATGATCCGTGAAGATTTGACATCGTTCTCCGTAGAGATAATGCCTCCAAATTTTCAAAGCGTGTACTACTGCTGCTAGTTCCAAATCGTGGGTTGGGTAGTTCTGTTCGTGTAATTTCAGCTGTCTAGATGCGTATGCGATCACCTTTACGTGTTGCATTAAGACGCACCCTAAACCTTGTTTGGAAGCATCACTGTACACTATGAACCCTTCTGGTCCATCCGGGACCGTTAGGATATGAGCGGTGGTCAAATTCCTTTTTAGTTCTTGGAAATTGTCCTCGCATTCCCTTGTCCATTGGAATTTGACATCCTTTCTAGTTAATCTCGTTAAGGGCCCCGCAATCTTTGCAAATCCCTTAATGAATCTTCGGTAGTATCCTGCTAGGCCTATGAAACTTCGTATGTTGTGTATATTTTTGGGTGTCTTCCACTCGCTAATTGCTTCTACTTTAGCAGGATCCACTTCTATGCCTTTTGCCGAGATGATGTGACCCAGAAAGATTACCTTGTCCATCCAAAATTCACACTTTTTAAATTTAGCTTATAATATTTCCTTCCTTAACATCTCCAGAGTGGTTCTTAGGTGTTCCTCGTGCTGGTGACGGTCTTGAGAAAATACTAGAATGTCATCGATGAACACGATTACGAAATTGTCCAGGTATGGATGAAAAATGCGATTCATTAAATCCATGAAGACTGCCGGTGCGTTGCTCACCCCGAAGGGCATCACCGTAAATTCGTAATGCCCATACCTAGTTCTGAAAGTTGTCTTTGGGATGTCTTCTCCCTTGATTTTTACTTGGTGGTATCCTGACCTTGGGTCTATTTTCGAAAATACCCTGGCGCCTCTTAGTTGATCAAAAGGTCTTCAATTCTAGGCAGTGGGTACCAATTTCTGATGGTGAGTTTATTTAACTCTCGGTAATCGATACATAGTCGAAAAGTCCCGTCCTTTTTCTTTACAAATAATATCGGAGCTCCCCAGGGTGAGACGCTGGGTCGTACGAAACCTTTATCCAACAGTTCCTGTAGTTGTATCTTTAATTATTGTAGCTCCCTGGGGGCCATCCTGTACGGGGCTTTCGATACTGGCACTGTTGTCGGTACTAAATCAATTCTGAATTCCACTTGTCGGTCACGGGGTATTCCTGGTAATTCTTCTGGAAAGACGTCGGAAAATTCATTTACGATGGGCACTTCTTCTAGCTTTATTTCGTCCTTCTTGGTTTCCATCAGGTTTAACAAGTAGGCTTGGCAGTTTCCCTTCTTCAAGATTTTTGTGGCCTTTATTGCGGTTATGATTCTTGGTAAGGACTTTAGCCTCGTCCCGTAGAAGGTGACTTCTTCCTCCCCGAGTTTATGGAATACTACTTCATTCTCGTGGCATTTGATTGTGGCATGATTTGCCTTAAGCCAATCCATTCCTAGGATTATGTTAATGTCTTTTATGGGTATGGCATGTAGGTCGGCTTGTAAGGTCTTACCATCAAATCCTATAGTTATATTTCTACAAAGGAATGTACTATTGAATTTGTCCCCAGACGGGGTGCTAATTTCAAGAAAGACATTATCTGAAACCTCGAGTTTATTGCCTATTCTTTCACATAAACTAGTTGAGATGAAAGAATGGCTAGCCCCGGTATCGAATAATACCACAGCGTGTATGTCGGAGGTCGGGAGCATACCTGTCATGATGTTGGGTTCCTCCGCCGCCTCCCGATGTGTCATGGCGAAGGTCGAGAGCATACCTGTCAAGACGCATGCTAGACCAGCATTCTGAGGAGGCCTGCTCCTTGGGCAATTGGACTGTGAGTGGCCGGGAGTTTTACACCTATAGAAGATTCCCGTTCCTAGTAGGCATTCTCCCACGTGTTTCTTTCCACAGTGAATACACAACGGGACGGTGCTTGGTTATTTCGGGAATTGATTCCTTCCTATTTTGAATGGTCTCCCCTGGCTGCTGCTGTCATTCCTTCCTGGTACTGGATATCCCCATTTCCTTTTTGCAGACGAATCACTGGCCCTTCTCGCGCTATTCTCACCCTGCATCCTGGATTCAATCTCTTGGGCCTTGGAGAAAACTTCGGCGAAAGATATCGTCCCTTATCCTGCTAGAATGGTGCTGATCTCGGGGTGTATACCCCTTTTGAAACGTCGAGCCTTCTTTGCCTCGTTGTTCACCAGGTGGTGGGCATACCTAGAGAGTTGGTTGAACTTCTATTCGTATTCCAATACCTTGGTGCTTCCTTGCTTTAGATATAGGAACTCGCCTTCCTTTTGATCTTGTTATGAATGCGGCATGAAGTTCCGAATGATTAGTTCCTTGAAAGCATCCCAGGTCAGATTGGTTCTTTCCTCAGTTGTCTTGGTGCGGCACGTGGATTCCCACCAATAGTCAGCTTCGCCAACGAGTTAAAAAACAGCACATGAGACTTTCTGGGAGTCGTTACAGTCTATGTGGGCAAAAATTCATTCTAGACTCCTCAACCAGACGTCAGATTCGGCTGGGTCTTCCTTCCCGTTGAAAGTTGGGGGAGTGAAACGACGGAATTGTTCTACTAGTGGAATTGCATCGGCGCGACGACTTGGTTGTGGGGGCAGCGTTGGTTGGTTTTTGAAATGGTGGGCTAGTCCTCTGAGGATAGTCCTCAAATCTTCTTCGGGATCTCCCTCGACATTTTTGACAGCGGGTGGAGCCTCCACCAGCATAGGTTGTTGTCGTGGTCTTCCCCTAGGCATGATCTGTCATGGAAAATTTTAAGGGATGAAGGAGTGCGTTGTTTTAACAATTGTGCCTTGTAAATTTTAATAGTTTTTAGGCCCTCGGTATGTAGCATGTCATGTAACTAGTGGAGTAAGTAACAGATAGTGTCACGTTCAAACATATAATGCATAGGGTAAATGCATGTGGCAAATATAATAGTAAGACAGTAAGCAACTAGGACAAAGAAGACGTGCGCTTTGCACATCATTCTAATAAGGAAAATCATGTCCTTAATAACATCATACATACTTATATGCATCACAGAATGTTCATACCACTACTACTACTACTACTGTCACAAGTATATATATATATGCATCATAAAATGCTATCACGGATAAGTAGTCAAAGAGCTCCGAACACATAATGGAGTCAAAGTTAGTCATATTACTACTGTTATCCATACTCGAACTCGAGCCCTCACATCCCTCCGAACCCAGGCGTGTGCCCATTCTGCTGTCCTCCTCCCTCCTCGGCCTCCTTCGGCTCCTCCTCCTCGACTATCTCCTCAATCACAACCCCTCCTACCGTGGGTGGTGGGTAATCACTCCACATCCACTCACGGAAGAGAGTGGAAGAAAACTCGCGGTAGGAGATATCCGGAGTCTGGCCGAGGATGGGTGAGTGAACGACCATCTGGTCGTAAAGTACTACAGCGCGATCAGACCAGTTCTCCGGAAGGGAGAACGAGAGGTAAAGGCACTGCTCGTAGTCTCGGATAGGAACTCCATCAGTCCTCATTTTCCTCCACATTAGTGCCATCTCTGCTATGTGAGGATCTACATCCTCTTCTTCTGTCTGGTTGTATCGTGCACACCGCAAGAGCCTCCACTCATGGATAGCGACATCAACCATCTGATAAACAATTTATGCAAATACCCACAACAACAATGCTTAATTCTATGTGTCAAAATGCAAATGTATAATTTTGATGGTTCGTAACAATTTAACATTAAATCAATGGTTACACAGGTTTCATTTAAAGGGCTTGAGTAATATATGGACTTGCAGAGTAATAGGTCATGCATGGGTCACGAATTTCACGTAAGTTCACTATTTAGTGAGATATATGTATAACAGCCCTACATATATCGGATGGCTCTGATACCAATTGTAACGCCCCTCATTAACGGATTGACTGTCGTTGACTTATGCTTATATGTATATTTACTCTTTAATATTCTTTTTAAGAAAAGTTGTAAATAGTATTAATGTTATGTATTAAGTTCCTTGCTTCTTTTTTAATAGAATCTAAGTTTATCTGAGCATTTCTATAATAATCACATTGCAGGGTGACGAAAAGAAGTAATCAAGCAGTCTAGCTGACCTGTATTGTCATTAATTATTACACACCAGAAATCATAAAATGAAACAGTAGATTGAATTACACAACGGGTAATGCTAAAAGAAGTGTCATAAGGTACTTAAAGTCATGAGCAGACTATTTAAGGGTTGGGCAAAACCCTCAAGCCCATTAGTATAGTACGGTCGGGTCTCCAGCTAATTGTGAAAGTTCTGGTATTACTCCTGATCTGTAAAAAAGTCGAGGTGAGTGTCTAAACATATACACTCAGTGGGGATTGCTCTGAAGTTTCATAGTTTATAGAAGACTTGATCACAACCTGTAATTAAGCATTTATTTCTTTATTCGTAAATGGATACAGTTAAGACAAACATGCATGGAGTTATTTTCATGTAAGTTTTGATATGTGAGGTTAGATCCTCGAGAATATTCAAGTTGCATGAAAAAAGGTAAAAGAGTTTTAAAGCATGTAATATGCATATAATTGGAGAGTATAGATTAGTTGGAATTTATCTTATCGTGGAAAATCCCCTTATTTGGTGCATAGTTCATCATTCATACTTTCCACCTGTGCGTTATATATAAGTATCATGTCCTGATTTTATAATACCATGTCCCTGTACGCTTAGTATTTTGTCCCTATACGCTTAGTACTGTATCCCTGTACGGTTAATTTCATGTCCCTATATGCTCAGTACCGTGTCCCTGTATGCTTAATTGCATGTCCCTATATGCTCAGTACCGTATCTCTGTGCGCTCAATATCATGTCCCTATATGCTCGTTAACTGTGTGATGTATAACATGTGTAACACTAAGCCAGTTCAATCATCTCATGTCCCGTTATCTCATTTTATGTCATATTGATATTGCATTCGATAAGAGCTCATATTCTATCGTAACTAAAGATTTTATGGTTTAATCTTGTCAGCACAATTCTAAGCATCATACAATATCTATAACACGGTATGTCTATATCGTGCATAATGAACATAATATAAATAATGAAACGTGAATGATAAGGCGTGCATGTTACCCCCATTTTTGTCAGTATAAGAAACACAAATAGCGTAGAGCGATAAAATCCTAAGAGACGTTGTCGTCGACGGATCCTACAGTTATAAACAAGGTAATAATCTTATCATATTCGTGCAAGTATTTGATATGACGAAAAACGCAGTGGGTCGTATAGGGGATTCACATCGTCGTTAATCGAAAGGTTCGTCGACGTGCCCCCACCCCCTTTTTGTTTTTCTCGATAATACGAATTATGACCATCGCAAATATCGAGATTTCTTGATAGTTGTTTTAGTCCTTTTTAGATAGTCTTTCAAATTTGAAGTTGTTTGGAATTTATTTGAATCAAAACGGACGAAAAACGAAGATTCTACAAGCATTTTACTAAGAGTGGCAAAACTGTAATTTTTAAGTGGTTGACTGTTTGACCGTTTGACTTGGTCAGTTTGACCAGAGACTCACAAAATTGCATTTTGACCCCTGGTTTTAATCAAATTTTGTTTAGCCTACCCTGGTTTCTAAATTTCCACAGAAACGCCCTTACATCTCTCCAAAGTCGTCGCCGGCCAAGGACGCGGCTGGCGTCCCTCCGGCGACTCATCCGGCACCGGCACGCAGTAAATCGCGTCCGGTACTCCTTCTCTTCCCATTTTTTTCTTTAAAAATTATTTCTCACAACAAAATCACACCCAATCCATCATAACAATAAATCACAATCTAACCACTATAATATAAGGAAAGTACAACAACAATAAGCTTGCATCCAAGGCTATGGCTTCAAGATTTAAAAGAAAAGTATTTAAAATGTGTAGTATTTTTCCTTGTCTATAAGCCTCAAATTGACGGCTTCCCGGCACCCGATCGTGAAGCAAACAGAGGGGTTTTGCTCCCCTCGTTGAAAGCTTCGTGATGGCGCCGGTGGTGAGGCCCGACGCGCCCGGTCGAGGCGGCGGCTATGGAAGTCAAAGCTTGAGCTTCGATTTCCGGCGATGGCATTCATTGGAAGGGGAAAAGAGTGGTGGAACCGTGATGTGTGAGTTGAGGAATCATTTTGGTATATAAAAGCTGTAGGGTGGTTGAGTGAAGGATGCCGGAAAAGGGTGTTGGGGGTGGGTTACCGAAAATGAAGGAGGGGAGGAGAGATAGTACCTTTTCTTCAATGTGTGTGTGTTTTTCTTTCCATTGTGGGGACCATTGGTTCTTTAAAAGGAAAGATTCTTTTCCTTAATTTATTAATTAAATTATATTAAATCCTATAGCTTCTTAAGGAAGCCTTGCTTTTTGAAATGAAAGTGTTATAAAATATAGAATAAACGTAAAGAAAAGAGCAAGAATACCAATTTGTTTACCCAGTTAACGTAAAGAAAAGAGCAAGAACACCAATTTGTTTACCCAGTTAATTTAAAGAAAAGAGCAAGAACACCAATTTGTTTACCCAGTTCATTCAGAAGGACTACGTCTGGAGTCGACCAAGTCAGGAGGGTTTTCACTATGATCTCAGTATTCTACATCTCACGGCGTTACAATGAAGGGACTATTTATAATAACAATTAGACTGAAGCCCTAAAACCCTAAAGTTCATCTTACAATTAGCCCAATAATAAAATCAATCTATAACAAGTAATGTCCATAAAAATAGGATATTTACAACAATCCCCCTTGGACATTACGACGTGATGTTCATACCTAATTAAAATTTTGCTAAAATAATTCAAAGAGAGAAACTTAGTAAAATAAGAAAAAGTACAACTAATGATCTTCTAAATTCAATCTTCAAAACGTTCCCCCTGAAGACAACAGTCTTCCTAGCCTTTTGTATTTTGCTTTCACACTCTTTTGGAGTTCATGCAAGTAAAAGAATTTTATGGGATATATACTTTGTCAAGTTCCCTTTATCATTCTTATTATTCATATGGGCAACAAAAAATTGCATTTTCCTCATAATGGATGATAGGAGATATATCATTATCACATGAATCATAAAAGTATTTAAATCAATATATTGCAAACGTCGAAGATACTGAACATATGCTTTAAAGTTTTACGAGGTCCCCTTATAGGAGAAACACTAACTTAATCTTGCAAGCAAATTCAATATAAATTCAATATCGGATTTGGTGCAGTTCTTAAAACATAGTAATGCACTAAGGATACTCTAGTAAGGAACTTCTGGTCCTAAAATGTCATATGTATCTTCTTTGGGTCCAAATTTATCTTTATCCACTTCAAGGGATCGAACAATTACTAGAGTGCTAAGTAACTGAAATTTAAGATAAAATCTCTCCAATACCTTCTTCAAGTAAGTTGATTGGTATATAAAGATTCATTTTGCTTTAGGGAAATGTTCGATCTGCTGGTCGAGACAATACTTGATTTCACCAACATCTTATTTCAAAATTTAATCTCTAAGATTAAATTAGCTTTCTTTGATTTCTTTACTTGTTCCAATAATATTTAGATTATCATCAGAAACCGAGATAATACAAACACCACCAAAATAATTTCTTTGTAAATACGTAAAGAAATATTTCAATGTTTATTTATTCCTCATTCGAGAAGAATGAATTGAGTCGATCGTGGAATATTCGACCCAAATATTTTATGTCATATAATGACCTTTGTAATTTTAATATCGTACTTAATACGATTTTCACCATTCTTCATATAAGGAATTTTATATCCATCAGGGATTCTCATATAAATATTAATATCAATTGGTCAATATAAACATGCGGTTACAATGTCTATCAACTGCATTTATAATTTTACTAACTGTCAGAGATATTAAGTAGCGGAACTTTATTTCATACATAACAGGAGTATATATTTAAAATCTATATCGGGTCTCTGCAAAAACCCATGAGCTTCTAATCTCGCTTTGTACCTCATTACATCATTATTCTCATTCTCTTTTTCGTACAAATACCCATTTATATCCAACAGGGATAACTTTACAGGGTGTGTGTACGATAAAGTCAATAATATTAGCGAGTCGAGCTTTTCCTTAATTGCTTCTTCCTATTTTACCCAATCAAAGCGCTTCTGGCTCAACTATTGACTTTTGGTTACTGGATCCAGATTTTTGATAGTGAGAGCAATTATGGCAACGAATAAGTTGTCGACAACATTGGTAAATTTCTCCTGTATTTATAAGTTGTATATTTATATCAACCAGATCTTCATCATTTCCCATAATATTTTGATCTGGTCGTTCCGCAATTCAAGTATTTTTACTATTTTGTGCACGTGCTTCATTACTAGAATTTTCGTCTTCGGGACGAATCTCTTCAAGAGACTTCAAGAGTGACTGAATATGTTTGCTAGCTTTAGTAATTACCGCGGATTTATGTCTTACATAATAAGGGGCCCTTTACGCTTCTGGCGTGTATGGGCATTAACATATATAATTTCCTAAAATTAGCACATTTACTCTTTTTGGTGCATTTACAACAAGTATATGTAATTTAGTCACTTCTTTATCATCAGTAAATTAATTTGGCAGATTACTTGCTGAATATTGCAAGTTAATTTATCATTTGAACTTCCAGTTCATTTTGACTAGTGCATGGATTTTCATATTGAAGATCATTTATATTCCACGAAATTTCTCGGCATTCATTGAATTATGAATTCTTATCTCCCCCTAATGCCGAGAAATGATCTTCATCAAATGTGCAATCAGCCAACTGGGCTGTGAATTGAGGTATATTGTGGTGGTGATATAGAAACAATTATTGCACAATCAAGTGTTTGCAGATGGGAAATGTTTAGTTCTTAAGCACTAGTTATAAAAGGGGAATAATCAAGGTATGCAGTGAGTCGGATTTGAATTAGATTAGCACCATGTAAAATTTCATGCCCCATATTAAATGGGTAAGTTGGAATTCTAGAATAATGATCTAGTAATCACTCAACTAAATCATTCTAGATGTGGACATAAGAGACTGAATGCTCAACTTTAATTTTCAATGTCATATTATAATCATTAAATGTCATCAAATCGATATTAATCATTCAAATGGATTTATTGGATAATCCAAAATTTTAAGTTCAATAATATTTGGCAATAAATTTGCTTCAGGTAAATTATATCAGTCCACAAGTATTTTCATGACTCTATTCAAGAGAAATAAAATATACAATTCCAACTTTAGTACGAGAATGTCGTACTATAAATTTTTTCAATTTATGCCTTTGCATAAGCCCCACAAATAAATTAATTTGCATAAGGAATTATGTTATTTGACATAATATGTAAATAGAATTAGCTAGAATCTGACTTATCATATTTTGAACCGCTTATGTCATAATTTCGATAAATTTGCTTCAGACAAATTAGTACATCATTCAAAGAATCATCATTTTCAATGCTCATATTTGTTTCAAGCAAACTAGTGCAATGAGATTCTATTTTGCTCATAATTATATAATGACTCAATTTTAGTGGAAGAATTTTCATGTGTGATTTATACTGTTTCCACTCAAAACAGGTATAGCAGAGTGAATTTCAACATGAAAAGTTCAAGTCAAGAAATAATACAGTGAAGAACAAGTTTGATAGTTTTCCTTTTAGTTATACAAGATAATCCTTTACTATAATTGATCATAAGGAAAACTTGATATAAACTTTCGTATGTAGTTCAGATTCAACAAATTTTTAATGAATCAAATCAGCCACGAGAATAAGTGATAATAGGCAAATAAGAAATTTTCATAGAAATCCTAATTTCTACAGCAAATAATTCACAAGTCTATACTGCGGTAAACAGTTCTAATTGCTGAAATTTAAAAGGGATTATAAGTTTTTTTACCAGAGTGGAACCCTACGATAAGGGTTCCTAACCGTCTAATGAAAGACTTGGCTCATGTCAAGTGTAGGCTCAACGGGAGGTTCAAGTATCTACTTCATCGTCTCATATATAGGGCAATTCCTTCAACCTTAGACTTGTCTCAAATGGATAAAGACCAACAGGTACAAAACTAATATCGAGTCCAAATAAAAACTCAAAACAGAAACGGATTAGATGTACATGAAGTTTGAAGGTTTATATACAGTTCAAAAAAAAATTGTAGATGTACAATAAATTCCAGCAATACAAATAAGCAAAAGTTTATGGAATAACACAAAAATTTGGCTCGTATTGGTGTTTTACAGCAACACATTCCCAGTAATAACACATTAAAAGATGACTGCATTACGCAACCCAATAGTACAAGAAATATCTTGATATAATTAGTAAACCTAATATCACAGCCATGGTGCAGTTATAATAAAAATAAATAATTATCAACAGGATACTATTATTTGAGAAAAAAAAGTTCAACTATAAAAAAAAAAAAAAGTTGTCAATTAATCATGCCCAAGAGGTTTATGAAAGTCAGATCTCGAAATTAGCAGTGTTTGCAAAGTTTAGTTTTAACCACAACTAAGGTCTCCAAATTAGCAAAGTAATTATCTTAATAAATATCACAAATAAACAGTAAATTCATGATTTATTAAACCAAAACACAAAAGCTTTCTTAAACAAAATTCAGCATATAAAACAAAAAGCTCTAATCACAAATCCAGCATATAAACAAAATTCTGATATTAATCACCCAATTGTTAATCACCCAATTGCCAAAAAAATCATTCAATATTCTAAATAAAACAAATGCAATTACTTTAAAATAAAGCACACCATGATTACACAAAAATATAACCCATGCTTGAACCTAAAGTAATACACCATTAAAACTAACGTCACGCCGCCGATTCTAAAAGAATACACACAAAATCTTTTCAACATAATCCCAAGAGTAGAGAATGATAATAAAGTATATATGTGAATCTAAATCTATGAATATAAATTAATAATAAACAAGGGATTAGAGACTTACGTTTTGTGCCACAAAATTTGACGAAAGGGATACTTACGAAATTATGAATCCTAATCGGTTGGATGCGGAATTAGATTGTAGATCAAACCTTTTGGATCCGACTGCAAACATATAGGAAAGGAATTCAATTTTCTCATAAGTAAACAAATCAATTAGTCAATTCTTATAAACAATAGTATAATATAGGGAATTAAAAATCATAATGCATCACAAATGCATTTCAAAATTCAAGGAGCGTGATAAAATTAGGAAAAATAATAAATTGATTAATATTTCAGGGAGAAAGAAAGTAATACGTATCTGTTGAATTTGTTCTTGGAACTTCTCTGATCTTGGCTTTGTCGGATTCGTGGCTACGCATGCTATTATAATATGCAAATTCGAAGAGGTCGATTTTAGCAAAAATATTCATTACTAAAATTCCGAAAATCAAATGGATAGAACACTCTTGCTGATAACGTGTTATAAAATATAGAATAAACGTAAAGAAAAGAGCAAGAACACCAATTTGTTTACCCAGTTCGTCCAAAAGGACTACGTCTGGGGTGACCAAGCCAGGAGGGTTTTCACTATGATCTCAGTATTCTACATGGGACTATTTATAATAACAATTGGGCTGAAGCCCTAAAACCCTAAAGCTCATCTTACAATTAGCCCAACAATAAAATCAATCTATAATAAGCAATGTCCATAAAAATAGGATATTTACAACAGAAAGTACCCTTCTAATGTCTTCCAATTTCAACCGACATCCTCCACTCTCTTTATTTAATTTGTTAAGTAATTTATTTAATAGATACTCCCTTTATCATTCTATTTCATTCTTTTCTCTTTCTCTTTTATTTTTCTTTATATATATATACACATCTTTATTATTATTTTATTATAATTGAAATATGACATTACAGTTACCATATTAACAATAATGTGTTACCTTGTGACTCATGTTACCTTACGAATATTTATGTGTTACGATATGTTTTATTACGTGTTACGTAAGATATGAATTTTTTTTAATATAACAATGTAGTAACACTTATACATAGATGTAGTAACACACAAAAATTTGACAGAAAAAATATATTTATTCAGTAAGAATTGAACCTGCAATCAAATTCATTAACAACAAGTCTGAACTATTAGGCAACAACATAAATCTAATAAATATATTCTTCTATAAATACATATCCGTCCGCGTCCAACTCACCCGCCCGCGTTGACCCGCGAAATTTGGACAATTTTTACTTTATTTATATTGTATTGCACAAAATATTAATGTACAATATTTCACACAAGACATTCTCGATTAGGATGGAGGGAATATTAATTTATAATAAATAAAATCCACCCATAAAAGTGGATAAAGTTAAATGTGGAAGTTTGTTAAGTTAAAAGAGAAAATAAAGTGATGAGATTTTGAGTTCTCTCCAATTGACGATGATACGGGAATTATCCAAATTCACACAAATAACAAGAAAAGATAGAATACAAAGTTCTATGAGTACGCATAACCAAATACATTAAAATGGCAAATTATATATCATGAAATAAAATTCAATTTGTTAATAAATTAATGTGATTGAATTTTAATAATAAGGATCACTGTACGTATGTAGTCGTAGAGGTTAATAAGTTATCACTCTTTGTTCCAACAACATCAAATCTAATTCCGACTACATGGCCATTTGAGATATTGAATTTTGTTTTGCCTAGAAATGTCATATGAGAAAATCTATCACGCATATTTTGAAGCCCATCCAACATTGTCATCAACCTTTACGTGTCAAATAAATATGGCCGGAGTTGTATAACTTTTGACTTATAATAAATTATGTCCGAAAATAGTAGTATAAGAATTGAGCTGAGGTTGATACCGATTAAGTTTATTTAGTATTCCATCCATCCGTCCCAACATTACTTATTTGGACGTCAGTGTTCAAGTCATCTTAACACGAATGGAGTATAGGTTAAAATTTGATTAAAAAAAGTACAAACTTTAAGTGAAAAAAGACAATAGCACAAATTGTAAATTTGCATGGATTTTAATATCCGTCCAAATCCATTTTAAACCTCCAACCCAACTTAATGGGTAAATCTCATATGTATAAGGTGCACTGTGCATTTCATAATATGTTTTAAAGTTATACAATTTATTGTGCTGAAAATACAACTTATTTACATTAAATCATATAATTACACACGTCTACCAAGCATACCTAAAACCAAGGATGCAGAAATTGGGCTAAGTATCCGCATAGGAACTAGGCAGCCGCCGCCCGCCCCGATTAATCCAAAATCGGCCACAAAAGTCGGCTTCTGCTCCGGACACCACCGCCTAGGCGGTTTTTGTTAAAAAAAAATAAAAATTTATTCAACTTTTAAATTAAAAAAAATTTTAAAAAAAAAAAACTCAGATCAGTCGAGAAATTGGAGAAGAAAGAATCTTAGAGAGAAAAATTTTGAACCCTAACTTCTACAAATTACCCCAGGCCTCAGCACCGCCACCGTGCTGCAGCCGCGCTCACTGGCGCATCTACCTCCCTTGCTCGCGCCGCGCACACACCCATCTTCCTACAGCACAGCCTCGCCTCAGCTCGCCCCGCCCGTACTCGTCTTGCTCAAGCTTAATTTCATAGTGAATCCCTTGATTTCAGGCGACGATTTGGGATTTCTTGAGTGAATTTGTTAATATGATGTACGATTTCATAGTGAATCCCTTGATTTCAGGCGACAATTTGGGATTTCTAGCGTGAATTTGTTAATATGCGGACGACGTTAATTTGGGATTTACTTCCAGAAGAAATACGCGTGAGTATTGGGAGGAGATAAGGCTTTGGGCCAGGCCCAATTTATTACATCTTTAGGAACTTTACTTATTTTTTCTTTTAATTAAATTAAATAAATTAAAAAGAAGCCTAAGTGGCCAGAAAACGTCTGTCTTCCGATTTTTGACTTCTGCACTCTTGCCTAAGACCAACAACTAAAGCAAGACCGTGCAACTCAAGTGCATTATTAAATAATATTAATTATTTTACTAAAAAGTATTAATTGGCCAGCATTAATTGTGTTCACTGAACATTATTAGTTGTTTTCATTTAATAGTACTAGTTGTGCAACCAAGTGTTATTCCTACAACAATCAACTAAGCTCAAGTGTTACCATATCCCACAATTATGGATGTCTGAATCCATTATGCCAAGTAATTGTCATTCTGAAGCAAAATAACTGGTCAGTCATTGGAGCTATACAACATCTCTAGAAAAACAGGACACTAATGTGTAAATGATGAATCAGGGGGAAATTAATTAGACATGTGGTAGAGCACAACTGACTAAAGTACTAAAACAAGATGTCAAGTCATCTGGAGAATAATACTCCCTCCGTCCCTTAGCAATTTGCATTCTAAAAATGACACACATAAGAAAAAATAATTTTTTAATGTTTTGTTGACTTTTCAAAGGGAATGGAGGGTGGAGATTTTGAGGTGGAGATATTGCGGGTCTTTGCCATTTTAAGGGGTGCAAATTGGTAAGGGACAGACTAAAAAGGAAAGTGTGCAAATTGCTAAGGGACAGAAAGAGTAATAGTGTTCTGAAACTTAATTGAGGAACCCTCACTTTCTCCTACAGATACCTTCTTTTTGCTAATATTATGTTAGATTACAAGCACTCCATTTTATGCAAAAAGGTTAGCAGCTTAACCTCATATTCTAAATAAGATGATATCTTACCGGAAAAACAGGGCGATAATGTCGCCAATCATAAATAGGGGAAAATTAAGTAGACATGAGGTACAGTACAAGTGACTAAACCAAGATGCAAAGTCATCCGGCGAATAATAGTGTTTGAAAACTTAATGGAGGAACCCTCAATTTCTCCTATAGATACCCTTTTTAACCCTAATGTTAGACTAGAAGCATTTCATTTTATGCAGAAAGGCTTCAATTTTACCACTGGCTCACAGTCAACCTTATAAATAGATGTGTCAATATCTCAAAGAGGAGTCCATTCATGAGAAAAGCATGGCAACAGTTTAGATGCTTTAATATCTAACTAAAGCTTAAAATTGGAAACCACCAACATAAACCATACTCGAGATTGTGATAATCAACTCAATTCACTTGAAAAACTTCAACAGACCCATAAACATATCATTCTCATGTACTAAAGTCCTCAATACAAGTTCTTATTTGATGCTTTCGCAATAATTTTTTCACACTTACCACTTTTACTGTTAACAATTATTCTCACATATCACTAAATAAATCACTTTCTCAAAAGCAAATACCCTGAGTCATCTACCTATGTTTATGGCTTCCCTTCTGTTCCAATACTTTCATCTAAAAGCACGTTCATGCTAGTCTTTCAATGCAACAATCCTATATTGTAATATCTTGGAGCCAAACTCTTCATCTCATCAAATATCAAGCATAGATAATTGTTTAGAGCAGATCAGATTAACAAAACACAATGCAGCATATAAACTGTGAACCACTAGATTTTATTTCACACGAGATGATGAAAAAGTAGCTCTTATATCATAGTAATGTACAGTGGAAAACACTAGCAACAATCAAATCTGAAACTACAAACGTAACAAGGTCTCAAATTAGGCTACCATAGCCCCACAATTATAGATGTCAAGCAATAGCTGAGCCTGAATCCATTATGCGAAGTAATTGCCATTCTGAAGATAAATAATCCATTATGTCTGTTTTGGAATTTCCCCGTCCAGTTGTGGGATGTTACGTCTTGTTCTAATTTGAAATTTAAAATCCAGATTTCAAAATCTATCCCACATTCATATTAAAAAAATATCTATTCACCCTTACGCAATTGATTTGACATAAAATTTCTTTGGTCCAGTTGTGGGATGTTACGTCTTGTTCTAATTTGAAATTTAAAATCCATTTCAAAATCCCATTCATATTAAAAAATATCTATTCACTTTTATTTGGACATAAAACTTGATTTGATAAAAATCACCACTTTTACACTCCAACAAAAATATAATAATATAATAAAACTAAATCACTCACTTTTATACACTTGAGTTGAAATAAAGATACATAAAATTCTACTCAAAATCTCAAAACACACATACTACCATTATTCATCAAGATTTTGCAATCCCTATATTTGACCATCCGGATTTCCACCATCCACCATAATCCCCAAAACAAATATAGCATAGAAAAACAGGACATTCATGTTGTAAATTAATCAGACATGGATTTACAAGTGATCAAACCAAATAGAGGAACCCCACTTTCTCCTATAGTGTACCTTTTTTTGCTAATGTTAGGTTACAAGTGTTCCATTTAATGCAAAAGGCTTGCAGCTTAATCTCTGCCTATCATCCTATTCTTACACAGATGATATCATACTCTTGATTTTGTGCTTTAAACTCTCATCTAATCTTTATTTGACTTTTGTCAAATTTCATTTGTTCTGTGTGTATAAAAGCAACTTTATTTTTACTATTACTGGTTCATAGTCAAATTCAATCTTGTAAATAGAGTCCACTTATTATAACAGTTTAGATGCTTCAATGTTGACTAAAGCTCGAAATTGAGTCCACCTACAGAAATCATACTCAAGATTCTTCCCACTGAGATTGTGATAATCAACTTGATTCACTTGAAAAATCAACTGGCCAAATAAAGTAAAGTCCTCAAAAACAAGTTCGTATGATGTGAAACATTTCTTTCTAAATGAACTAGACAACACCAACTTTTATCATCAATTAAAACTACTGAACTCAAGCACTTAACCATTTCTCTTGTGCATTTTGTTTATATTCAGGTATAGAAAATTCAACTCAGGATCGAAATCAACGTCCACGTTGGGTGGAAAATCTGACAAAAAGATTTGTAAAAATAAAATATCACGAAATCTTAATTGTACTCATGATTTAATCGTTTTTAGTTTATATTTATTCAATTAGTTTTCAGGTGCCTAGATCTAGTATTTCAAATTTCTTTGGGCATTATGTAATATAGACGCCTTTCACTTTCTCTTAATCCTGCACAAGACAAATAAACACGCAACATTTAATATTTCTTACCTCCACAAAGAGTAACACTTGTGTGCATCAGTTGCACAAAACTAATATTGTACAATGAAAACAACTAGTATTGTTTAAAAAACAACTAATACCACAATTTGCATGGCTCAACTGGTGTATACAAGCATTTCGCCCCCCACCCCCACCCTCCTAAAATCATCATATGAACAAGATAATAGGTGACACTATTCATATTTCGAAAACGGTAAAACTTTTAATGCACCAGTTGCACAGATTACAATTTTCACCCAATTTTGACTTACAATGGATTATATGACCTGCAAAAAAACGAAATGAAGAATATCAACTCATATAAATAAAAGTATTAATTTTGTATGTTGACAATATCAATACTTCACAATATACAATCTGCTTCCATGAAAAAGCAAAATACTGCTTGGTTGTAAATTTGTGATTAAAAATTGCACAGTGCAACTGGAGCATGGAAGTATTACTCTTCGAAATTTAATAAAAGAAAATTCATTTTAGTAAACAATCTAGGTATTCATTGAACTTATAAGATCATATCAGAAGACAAGTGCAGGTTCAAGGTTTTAATTAAGTGAGACACTAAACTAAAAGACAATATCGTAGAGAGTTAATCAAACAAAAAAAGAAGTTAATTTTGTAAAGAAGGAAAAAGTAGACAAAATCACCTCGTGGTTTAAGGTTGACATTTTTTAAAACATGTCTTATTTATGCTTGTATATTACCAACCATCACTAAAACTAAGCATTTGATCATAAATTTATAATTCTGGTAGTTCTACTTAAAATTAACAGAACCTGGTTTTGTGTTTTCTATTCAATAGTATTGCAATCATTGTCGACTACTAAAATAGTCAGAGCACGCTGACTAATTTGATCTCATAGGCTTCATGAACAACTCCTTTTCTTTTTTTTCTTTTTTTTTTATTAGATATTGGTTCATTTATTCCAGAATGAATGATGAAGTCAAGAAGGCAAGCAACATCGAAAAATACTGAATCCAAGAAATCACATTCACGGCTATACTCAGCAATCAGTCAAGCACACAGGGTTTAAAAATCTTTCATGTCTTTGGGATTGTATCATTTGCAAGCTAAGCAATCAACGTCAGAGAAATGTAAAACCATATTGTTTAAAAACGAACCAGTACACCGAGTTCATAAACATGGTACACTGAGACATGAGATATCAACCCATTTTTCTAGCCTTCCCTTCTGTTCCAAGGCTCTCAAGTTCTTGGTCATGCTACTCTTTCTATATTGTAACATCTCAGCAAAAATCTTCATCTTTTCAAATTTCAAGCATAGCTAACATCAACAAATAGAACAACTGTCTAGAGCTGATCAGTTAAGATCAACTAATAAACCCAATGCAGCGTATACATTAGGTTTTTTCACACGCGATGATAAACAAAGAACTCTTAAATCTTAGTAGCTTACAGAGGGAAAAACTAGCAACAACCAAATCTGAAACTACAAAAGTAACAAGGCCCCAAATTAGGCCAAAAGCAATAGCTGAGCTTAAATCCACTATGCGAAGTAAGAGTCATTCTGAAGCAAATAATGTAGTAAATTGTGAATTTGAATTCGGGTGGGGGGAGATTTTTTAAACATGGGGTATAGTACAAGTGACAAAACAAAGATGTCAAGTCATTTGGTGAATAATAGTGTTTAAAAACTTAATGGAGGAACCCTTACTTTCTCCTCTAAGTACCTTTTCTTGCTTATGTTAGATTACAAGCCCTCCATTTATGCAAAAAGCCTTGCAGCTTATTCTCTATTCATCATCCTATCCTTAATTTCTTACCCTGCTTTTGAGCTTTAAACTAACAGTTTATCTTTGTTTGCAGTTGGCTTTTACCATTTTGCATTTCTTCTGTTCGTATAAAAGCAGCTTCAATTTTACTACTGCGTCATAGTCAATCTTGTACATAGCTGTGTCAAGATCTCAATGCAGAACAGTTTTGATGCTTTAATGCTGGCCCAGAATTCATAATCTAACTAAAGCTTGACATTTGAAACCCACCTACAGAAACAGTACTCGATAATCAACTTAATTCCACTTAAAAACATGAACTGGCCCATATACATATCATCATCATGTACTTAAGTCCTCAATACAAGTTCGTATGATGTGAGACATTTCTCTCTACAGGAACTAGACAACATCAACTTTTTTCATCCACTAACTAAAACAACTGTCTACTGATCTCAAGAACTCCAAGTCATTTCTCTTGTGCATTTTGTTAGATTTACATGTATAGGAACTTCAACTCAGAATCGCTATCAAGGTCTAGGTTGGGTGGAAAATCTAATTTGGTAAAACAAATCAATTGCCTAACAGGAAAGGTAGAAGATAAATAACTTGCTACTCCTTCGGGACAAAACTCCCAGTGTTTTCATCATGCAAATTCGGAGCAATTAGACTCCCTCTTGGGAGGAACTACAAACAATCATTTCTGAAAACCAAATTAAAAGATAACACAACAGAATACCAATAGATGCATGACAATGATAAAAACATTGATCAAGTAATGAATTACAAAATTACATTCAGGATCTTGAATCCAAAACTAGTCAGGCGATCTTAGCTACAGCATAGCAACTAACATATCTCCATCACGAAAGAATATTACAATTTAATCGAAAAAAAAGTAAAGTAAATTCGAACCCTTGATCACTATCTTACCTTATGGCGCAGATTTCCCCAATAAACTACCAGATCCCAATCAAACGCGCGTGGCAACAACAGGTGCAGCCGCCGCCGCGGCAGACGAGGCGGCGCCGCCTAGGAAGGAGAGAAACCCAGAATTAGCCGACTCCTGATCATCCAAAAACAAATCCTCCGGCAATCTGAACGCTCCATGCACGCAAACCACAGAAAGGCCAACCAGCAAAGCGGAGATGAGCAGCGATCCAACACTGGTGAGGAACACCACAACTATCGTAGACACCACCAAAATCCCCAAAATCTCCCTATCCGAAAAGGTGCGACCCCCGACCACAAGCGGCTGATCCGAAGGGCGGAAAAGGTAGAGAAAGAGCCAGGCGGCGAGGAGGGAGAGCAGGAGGAGGAGAGAGAAGGGGTGGGAGAGGAGAGAGAGGGCGAGGGATAGGGCGAGGAGGGAGATGTAGTTGACGCGGAAGTAGGAGAAGTTTTTGCGGACGCGTGAGGCGGCGTCGGAGATGGAATCGGGGCGGGAGAAGGCGGAGCGGTCGATGAGCTCCAACCAGGGGCGGCGCTGGGAGAGGCCTTGGCGGACGGTGGTGTTGAGGCGGATTATGAATGCGCGGAAGGCGGGGGTGGCAATCGGCGGCTGGGATTCGGATTGGGGGTTGGAGATCGGGAGCGTCGCCGGAGAGGCCATTGATGGATGATTTGGGGGAGAAAACTGGGTTTTGGCCTCTCTGGGGTTCGATTGATTCTCACACGCCGTCGGATCAATTCATCTATGCTATTTTTTTATGTTTCAATATTATTTTATTTTTTGAATATTTAATACACGAACTTAGAGTTTTGGTGGTTCGTTGGATATTTTTGTTCATTCCACGTGTCATTGATCTAGATTATGCAACATAAATTGGAATACTATATTTGGAATAGATAATATTGTGCAATGCACCGTCTGTATAGTGCATGTATACCATAATATATTTTAAAAATATACAATTAATTGTATTAAAATATAAACTCCAAGTTGCACGTTTCAATATAAATAGATCATATATTTCAGTGTAACAAGTTGTATATTTTTAAAAAATATTATGAAGTTCACGGTACACACAGTGAATGAGACTCACTCTAAATAATGTCTCTTTACGGGATCCAACATAATTTTAATGCAAAGTATTATAACGTAGATATATTTCGTGATTTAGGTATGCGGGAAAAATGATGTGAATGAAGATCGTGGGCTCAAGAATGCTTACAATCGAGTGAGGCGGGCAAGGATGAAGGCGGCGGCCCAAGGCGGAGATCAAAGCGGAGGGTATCAACATGACGAAGGCCCATTCGAGGGAGCTTAATTTGCCTCGTATCTATATTTCATATCATATTGT
The DNA here is from genome assembly GCA_037126765.1 of Stenogyne calaminthoides. Taxonomy (NCBI): domain Eukaryota; kingdom Viridiplantae; phylum Streptophyta; class Magnoliopsida; order Lamiales; family Lamiaceae; genus Stenogyne; species Stenogyne calaminthoides. The sequence continues at coordinate 25,911,010 of JBBCBC010000016.1, forward strand.
ATCTTTATATAGTTGCTATTTTTCGTATCGTATCTAGTTTTTTGGATTTTGCACAATCTCTTTTCAGAGATGCGTATATTAATACTTTGTTTAGACTACTTTGGGGTTTTTTATCATAAATATAGTGAATTATTCTTTAGCAAGATCTCTTGCTGCCATCGATTGCCTGCTGGCCTGAGACAGGGCGTCGATTGTTCGATAGTTAAGTCGCGATTCTCATCAGGAAGTCATGACTTTGAAATCTTAAATTGTGTTTTTTACTTTTGGTTTTAAGTGATTTTAAAAAAATCTTTTTTTTAAGACCTGAGATTTTTGAAATCCTAATTAATAGTAATGTTTGTTTCTTTTGCAGTTTTGAGTAGGAAAAGTGTTTATTTTATGTTAAATCAATGTGTAAACGTGAATAATGTTGTATTTTTATTATTCAGTGAGTTTTATGTTAAATCAATGTGTAAGAGTAAATGATATTGCATTATTATATTATTATTGAGAGAAATTGTAATAATTAGATGATTATGCAATGATTAAAGTTTATAGGTTGCTAGATGTGGTTTTTAAAACCGATTTGTAAAATCTCGAAGTAAAATCGATTTAGGATTTTAAAACTCAAGACCAAGTTTACAAAACCCAAAGTAAACATAGCCTTATAGATTTGAAAGTTTTGTTGATTAGTAAAAAATGCTCCCTCAGTCTCATACTTAATGGAACTCTTTCCATTTTTTTTATCACAAAATGTAATATTTCATAAAATGAAAATACTCACTTTAACTCACACCCTTCAAACATTCACTTATTTATCATATGTCACTCTCTTATACCCTTAACACTTTATTACATTTAATAAATATTATTCTAGTATTCAATAAAGTTGATTTCCCCTTTCTACCCCCAACACTTTATCACTTTATCATAAAATTCTCATGAACAGTAAGAGTCCATTTACTTTGGGTGATAAGATTGGATAACAATTAATTGTCTACCCTTATCACCTATTTATTTTGTTTGATCATAAAAATAATTAAATCCCCAAATTCGGGATAAAATTTAAAATTTGGGATTATGATTGATATTAAATCCAACAAAAAAGGGTGTGATAATTCCTTTCCAATGGGGATATGGCGTACATTGTCCATATTAACCCTAGAACTTAATTTCTCTCGTGAAGAAGAGGAATGAAATTTCACTGAAGTCTTCAATACCGACGAAAATGGCGGAAGACAGCTGCGCGAGTGGCGGAGCCCAACACCAGCGGAAACGTGAGAGGTTATAAAACCCCTTGCTGGCACCGCTGCTCTCGCTGCCACTATTTCATGCTCAAGGGAAAGACATAAAACAATTATTCGTCTCTAATACCATCTTCTGGTTTACTAATACCATCTTCTGATTTTTTTAAAAAAAATATTAAATCTATTAAAAGAATCCATTAAAAAAACCACATATTTTTTTAAAATAAAGTTTGACCATAAAAATCTGTTAAATATGTTTGAAGAATTAAGCGACTAAAACCAATAGCATGGATCGATGTTGAGGTTAACTTTTAATTAAAAGAACAGACTTATTTTTTCAATTTAAAAAAAGAAATTGACATTTTGATTATTTCTACACTTTATTCAAAAATGGAATGATTATTTCGTTCATTTATTTATTCTCTGCAAATTTAAAGTGGTCGGTGGGCTAATGGGCTAAAATCCTCTATTCACACCCCATTAAATTTTTTAAATTAATTTATATTACTAAACTCACCCCAAATCATTATCATTATACCCTTTTTTCTAAAAAATAAAATCACACTTATCTTTTTCCCCTTCCAAAACAAAACAACGCGCCTCTGACTTCCCTCAAACCAAAAAATATATAAAAAAAAATCTTCTACTTTGATTCTCCAAAAATAAAATCGAAGGTGAACTCATGTACAATGCATGAATTTATGTATGTTAGTCTGGATGGTCATGCACGAATTCATGTATGTTCGCCAAGAGAGCCATGCACTGCTTCACTAATGTTCGTCCAAATAGTCATGCACGAATTCGTTACCGTTCGGCCCCTAGGACCGAACACTACTCATTCGATTTTTTTTTTGCACGACTGTTTACACCAAAATGACTCGCCTACATTCAACCGCGATTTTGACAGAATAGTGATACGACTAGACCCAAAAAAATCAAAGATTTTGCCTAAAAAATTGATCAAAAAGTAGAAAAAAACATAAAAACACTTACATTGATGTCTCCTTTGAATTTTCATGTTCCATAACAATGACGACTGAAATAAAATATTGGATCAAAAACTTGAAAGAGTTTTTGAGCATTAATTTCAAGAAACTAATGTTTTTAGGGTTTATGGATTAATTATGTAAATAAAATCTAATTTGATACCTATTTATATGAGGGTATTATAAGAGCATTATAGTCATTTTGTATATATCTATTATTGTCTAAAAAAATATGGGGTGTGAATGAAGGATTTTGGGGTGTGTTTAGTGGCTCCCTTAGTTGAGTTTAACAAAAAATCATTTTGTTACGTTTTCTTATATTATTGTATATATTTCTTAATATATAATTTTGTCTTAACCCCCCTTAACTTTTAATTTTCTAATTATATTTCTAATTTTCAATTACATTTTTAGATCTAATTAATGTTATATCCAAAAAATCACCGTTGCTTCTCTTCATTGTTCTTTTAAATTTTTGCATTTTTAAATTTTAAAAAATTTCAAATTTAATATTATCTTAAAATGTTCAAAGTTTTAATTGAGGCATTATTCTACGTATCTTAATTTAATAAAATGTAAATTAATTAATCTAAAATTAATATTTTTAATTATGCGGGACTACGTACTAGTGTGTGTATATATTTGCAACAATGTATGATTCATAATTTGTGCATTTACAATGGATTATATTAATTTTTAATTATTTATATTATAATAAATTATTAATATTGACTTCTTTTTTGACACGCTGGCCCTATACTAGTAACATGATCCCCTTACATAGGTGTTAATTGTGTTAAGTTGTACTCCTTCTCATACATTAAACCACGAGTTTTTGTCAATTATAAAATAACTATCAGTCTCCAATTTCCATTTCTTATATTTCACATTGTTTGCAAGGAAAAATGATTTCAGGAATTGTACATAGGTCATATAGACGAGCAAATATGAATTTAGAGTAACCTAGGGAAAGAGCATTGGACTGCAATTAAAAACATTTTGAAGTATCTGAAAAGAACTCAGGATAGAATGTTGGTATATCAGTCAGACAACCTCATCGGTTACACGGACTCAGATTTCCAATCAGACTTAGATTCCAGAAAGTCTACCTCGGGTAATGTGTTTTGCATGGGAGGAGGAGCCATGACATGGAGAAGCGTTAAGCAGAAATGCATAGCAGATTCTACCATGGAAGTCGAATACGTAGCTGCTTGTGAAGCAGCGAAAAAAGCGGTTTGGCTCAAGAACTTCTAAGTAGACTTGGACGTAGTTCCGAATTTGCCCAGCACCATCACGGTCTACTGTGATAATGCCGGAGCAGTTGCAAATTCAAGGGAACCAAGAGCCCACAAGACCATCAAACACATAAAAAGAAAATATCATCTTATACGAGAAATCGTTAAGAGAGGTGGCAAAGATCACGTCAGAGGACTGTTGGAATATAGAGGCACGTAAAACACGTAATAACATGTGCAACAGAAATTAAAGTTCACCAACAACGAACAATTAATTGCATACAGATTACAATAATCATAACGAGAAATCTTACAGTATTTCAATAGCAGATTTCTCAACTAAGGTATCCACGTAATCCCCGTAGACAGAATTGCACATATCTATCAGTGTTGAAATATGAGACGGAATTTGCTAGGAAAACTCCTATCCTAAAATTTATGGAGAAACTAGGTTTTCTTGTTGTAGTAAATAATAAATCCCGGGACCTCATATATATAGGGAGAGATTAGCTTATATCTTAAGCAAATATTTATTAGGAAGATAATTCCTAATCTTGAAAATCATATATCGAAGATATGTTTTTCCCTACAGATATTTCCTACAATAATATTCCATAATATTATTTTGGGATTCTTATTTAAGTAAATCTAATTTAACTAAATAATAATAATAATTAATTCCAAATTAATATATTATTAATTCTTCATAAATTAAATATTAAAATCCAATTTAATACTTAATCAACCAACTCTAATTCGTATACGGGAGTTACTTGTTGTGTGACTCATAGGCCCTCATATATCGAGCGATTAGTCAAACTAATGGTCTTAATTGAACCCTAGACAATATATCAGACATTCTCAATATATGAGGTATGTTGCGAGAAACGTGAAACTACCTGTAACTGTAGCATGGGCTATTGCGATTTCCTTCTTTCATTTACGAATACTCGATTAGCCTTGAACATGATGAAGTGTATTCAAATAACTTAATCGATTTATCTCAAATTACTAATTGATCATTTGTGTCACCCTTGGTCACAAAGTCCAAGGAGACGTGCATTGGCCAATGAATTTGATCCAATTATGACGAGAATATGAGTATTCTCTCTAAATCCACTTTGAGGAATGAATCCTTTTCTTGGCTCAACTACCACGCACATGCATTTCGTGATGAACCTAATCCAAGCCATATCTACCCATGGAAGGGTGTAAGCGTCGGTCATGTTCAAAGTTCATCACTCCACACATGTCGTGCGTATTGACCTCAAGTCAAAGGAGTATCGCATCGCTCCCACTAACCGAGACACCCGTAGACACATATAGTGGAACTACATCAAACAGTTGCTCGGATGGGTATACCAATACTCTCTAAGGTATTTTTGCATCCATCATGAGATACCTAGTTTCTCGTAGTAAGTGAGATCTTACTACACTCTCTAAGAGTATGATGAGGATCGCACACCGATCTCCATTGCATCATCGATATTCTATTCTCGATGATCCTTGATCGGGGCTGTTTGAGAATCATGCTTAAGTCATCTGAGTTCTCACGTACTCAATGACAGCAGTGATTCAAGGGAACACAGATAAGAACAAATGCAAAAAATCAAACATAATATTCTAATAAGTGTAATGTCATACATTTAATATTAAATAAACAATAATATTAAACCAACACTGAATATCATCTTAGTATTATGTCCATACAAAGACACTAACACTAACAAGGACAACCTAGCAAATCCATTCACAAAGGGTCTGCCTCAGAATACATTCGAGAGACATGTGGAAGGAATGGGTGTCAAGAGCATTGTCAATCTGCTTTGAGTATAAGTGGGAGAAATGTTATTAGGTTCGTGTAGGTGACATTAGATGTCACGTAGAACACGAGACGTGTTGTAGTATACTTAAAAGCAGACTTTGAGTATAAGTTGGAGATTGTTGGAGTTATACTGGAAAGTATGCTTTTACTTTGATAACCAACCTGAATTTCTATTTTATTTACTGAAATTAAATTATATATCACTGTTGCGTTAAATATGATTGAATGTTATATATATTTACTGCATAACTGTTCCATAGATAGTACGTGTTACATTATAGTTAATGTGGTGATATCACACAGAAGATCACGTTAACAATTCCTTGTAAACAAGTACAAATTCACAACCCAGATGGAAACGAATAATCCATCGTGAAAGGTTGAAGTGTAAGGCTCAGATTGGCTTATATTGACCAAGAGATTACACTTGTGCATTATGATGCGCTGAATATGACCTACATGAGGATAAATTCTTCAGTACTAAATATAGAAGAATAAGACCTCAGTGGTTCGTTATTTCTTAATCTCTGTCACTTAATAAGGATTGTGTGTGATTAGTAATTATTTCTTTGACTTATGTTGGGAAGAGAATCATTGCGACTTCGATACCTTATATCTTGGGCACTAATATTAATTACATGACGATTGCAAAATTAATACAGAGAATCGTGTGCTTGAGAGACTTGCGTGATTTGTCCCCTTGGTGGGCTCAGAAGTTTTATCGTACCAAATCTTGCAAGTGGAATAATTTTCCGGTATGGATAATAATGTTGAGTTGTTCTTACTCCAAGGAAAAAGATATTAATTAATATATAACTTTTCAGTGGCTTGAATTAATTAATGGACTGAATAACCTTAAACACGAGAAATAATAACCGGGAGTCATATTATAGTAATATGGGTTAAGATGGATAGTGCAATATTAATTATGTAGTAGGATTAATTAATATTTATGGGCTTGAATAATATTGTGGCTCAATATTGATAATTCAAGGTCCATTGGAAGGTCCAATCTTAATTCTCCTAAAGGCCTCATTAGTAGCCCAAAGATAAAGTCCAATAATTGAAATAGGTATTTAAAATAAAAGAAATATTGTTGCCTTGTTTTTTCTTGATTTTCGAAAATTATGGGTAGGATAGAGAAAATATTTTCTTGATTTTCTTGGAAATATTTTATGAAATAAGTATTTTTGAGATACAAGTTTATCCCATAAAAGTCAAGATAAGTCAAAAATTATTTTTCTTCCTTTATTTACCAAAATTTTCGAAATTTATAGAGTGTAGGGAAGAAAAGATATTTTGTGAATATTATGGAAATAGAAAATATGAGATATATTCAAGATTGTATCTTGGGAAGATACAAAGAAATTTCCTAAATCCTAAATATTCTCAAATTTTCGTCCCTCCCCCCCCCTTTCCTCTATAAATGGGGGATGAATTTTTCATCCCCAGCACAATTCCATGTGTTGAAAAAATTAGAAATCCACAAAGGTGGTGCAACATATTTTTTCTTTTGTTAATTATTCGCGAGCATCCTACCACCGGATTGTTGGACAAGGTCGTGGGAATACTAAAGAATGACTTTGGGTTTGTTCGTTGAACGGGCACTCATCTTCTCCGCGTTTAATCCGCCAAAAGGTACGCCGTACGTCACTCCTAGAATTCCGCATGTGTAGGATTTACGTGACTATTTGTACCCATGATATGTTGTCGAATATTTAATTCATATTTGAATTAATATAAATTTATTCATGCTAATAATAATTAAATAATTTAAATTTGTATTTAAATTGCACCTCGAATAGATTCGGGCACCAATTCCCCAACAGGTGAGAGCATCAATCTCATGCCCTTATCGATTTACAACCGTTTGAAAATGGGGGAGTTCAAACCAACGTCCATGACATTACAATTGGTGGATCGTTCTATCACCTATCCAAAGGGAATTGTGGAGGACGTGCTTATGAAGATTGATAAATTTGTATTTCCGGCGGACTTTGTGGTACTAGAAATGGAGGAGAATGTTGATATACCATTGATTTTGGGAAGACCATTTCTAGCTACCGCAAGGGCGGTGGTGGATATGTACACGGGCGAGATGACTTTGAAGCTCGATGATGAGGAGCTCATTATTTACTCCTACAAGGCCATGAGGCATACATTCGAGAAGGAGGTGCAAAACGATCGATGTCGTCAAAAATTGTGTTCAAACGAAATTCGAGACATAATTTGATCCTTACTTTGTTAATGATTACTACAATGCACTTTTTGAGAATGATGAAAGTGTTGGGGTTATACTTGAAAGTATGTTTTTACTTTGTATAACCAAACTGAATTTCTGTCTTATTTACTGAAATAAATTATTTATCACTGATGCTTTAAATATCATTGAATGTTACATATATTTACTGCATAACTGTTCAATAAATAGTACGTGTTACATTGTAGTTAATTTAGTGATACCAGATCACAGAAGATTAAATTAACAGTCCCTAGTAACTAAAAGTATGTTGTTCACGACCTAGATGGAAATGAACAATCCATCGTGAAAGGTTGAAGTGTAAGGCTCAGATTGGCTTGTCTTGACCAAGAGATTACACTTGTGCATGACTGATGCACTGAATAGGACCTACAGGAGGATAAATTCTTCAGCACTAAATTAGGAAGAATTAGACCTCAGTGGTTCGTTATTTTTTAATCTTCGTCCCTTAAATAGGATCGTGTGTGGTTAGTAATTATTGATTTGACTTATGTTGGGTAGAGAATCAATAAGATTCAATACTTTATATCTTGGGCAATAGTATTGATCACATGCGATTGCTAAGATTTAATACGAAGAATCGTGTGCAAGTACGCTTGTTCGATTTGCCCCCTTGGGAGGCTCATAAGATTTATCATACCAAATTTTGTAAGTGGAATTAGTTTCCGGTATGGATAATAATGTTGAATCGTTCCTTGACCAAGGACAAAAGATATTAATTAATGGAAAGCTATTTCAGTGACTTGAATTAATTAATGGGCTAGATAATCTTAAACACGGAAAATAATAACCGGAGCCATATTAACAATAATATGGGTTAAGATGGATAATGCAATATTAATTATGTAGTGGGATTAATTAATATTTATGGGCTTGAATAATATTGTGGCTCAATATTGGAAATTCAAGATCCATTGGAAGATCCAATCTTAATTATTCTAAAGGCCCCTCAAGTAGCCCAAAGATAAAATCAAATAACTGAAAAAGGTATTTAAAATAAAATAAATTATTGTTGCTTATTTTTCCAAAATTTTCGAAAATATTAAAGGAAGAAAGAGAAAAGATTTTCTTGATTTTCTTGGAAAGATTTTATGGAATATGTATTCTTGAAATACAAGATTATCCCATAAATTCAAGAAAAGTCAATGATCTCATTCCTTCCCTATTTAATGGGAAATTTTCGAAAAACCCCTTAATATAAGGAGGTGGGATTTTTATGGAATATTTTAATTATGGAGAAAAGAATATATTGGATATATTCAAGATTTCTTGGATATCTAGGGCAAAAATCGGCCACCACCTAGTATTATAAATAGGGGATGAATATTCATCCCCAAGTGCAATTCCATGTGTTGGAAAAATTAAAAATCCACAAAGGTGGTGCAACATAATTTTATTTTTCCCTTTTGTTAAATTGTTCGCGAGTTCCTACCACCGGATTGTTGAACGAGGATAAGGGAATACTTGAGAAGGTCTTTTGGTGTGTTCGTGTGAACGAGATCCATCTTCTCAACGGTTGTCATTCCGAGAGGTTAGTTCACGTAAACCCGTAGCAATTCCGCATGCGTAGGATTTATGTGAACTGTTTATATGCATGATTTGTTGTTGAATTATTATTTGAATTAATATAGGATTAATTCATGCTAGTAATAATTGTTAGAATTAAATTTGTATTTAAATATTCATCCCGAATAGATCCGAGCAATTAATTCCCCAACAGAAAGCTCATTTGAGGATGATGATTGTAAAGACGTGCTTGAAGTGGATCAAGTGCACGAAGTATAGGGAAGAAAAAGGATTCCAATTTTTCCTCTACGGGAACCCGTTGATGGGGTGGAGAAATAAGAGGAAAAGAAATCGGATTGAAGCCACTCCCTGATCATCTCTCAAAGCTAGAGAGGGATGAAGAATTTGTGGAAGAAGAAATCGAGGTGCATGAAGAATTCTCGGATGAGAAGCTTTTGAAGTTGGAGGAGTTCTTTGAAGAAGTTGAGAAGATTTTCGTGATGAGAATTGAGGTGAAAGAGCCTTGGTACGCCGAATTTGCCAATTATTTGGTGTGTGGTAAGCTTCCCGATGAAATTTCTTCACATGCAAAGAAGAAATTCATCAAAGATGTGAAGAGCTTTCATTTGGGACGATCCAGTGCTCTACAAGAGATGTCAAGATTATATCATGAGAAAGTGTGTGCGAAAAGAAGAAGTTGAAGAGATCTTGACTCATTGTCACTCCTTGCCATGTGGTGGCCATTTTGGGGCATCGAAGACGGGAATTAAAATTCTACAATCGGGCTTCTATTGGCCCATGATTTTTAAAGATAGCCAAGAGTTCATTCAACGTTGTGACCGATGTCAAAGGATGGGGACCATAACAAAGAGGGATGAAATGTCTCTGACTATTTTTTTGGAGGTCGATTTTTTTTTACATTTGGGGGATAGATTTCATGGGACCATTTCCGCCTTCATTTGGATTCACCTATATCCTTGTGGGAGTGGATTACGTGTCTAAATGGGTTGAGGTCGTTCCTACCAAGCTCAATGATGCAAAGACCGTTATTCAATTCCTCGAGAAGAATGTGTTTACTCGTTTTGGAGTGCCAAGAGAGTTGATAAGCAATGGGGATACCCACTTTGTCAATCGAGCCATGGAAAATTGCTTGGGAAGTATGGGGTCTGTTGGGATTATACTGAAAAGTATGCTTTTTACTTTGTATAATCGAAACTGAATTTCCAGACTTATTTACTGAAATAAATTGTTTATCACTGATGCTTTAAATATGATTGAATGTTATATATATTTACTGCATAATTGTTCAATAATTAAATGCGTGTTACATTTGTAGTTAATTTAGTGATACCCGATCACAGAAGATTAAATTAACAGTCCCTTGTAACTAAAAGTACGTCATTCACGACCTAGATGGAAATGAACAACCATCGCGAAAGGTTGAGGTGTAAGGCTCAGATTGGTTTGTCTTGACCAAGAGATTACACTAGTTCATGACAGATCTTGTTGAATAGGACCTCTGAGGAGGATAAATTCTTGAGAATCCTAACAAGGAAGAATTAGACCTCAGTGGTTCGTTGTTTCTTAACCTTCGTCCCTTAAATAGGATCACGTGGGATTGGTAACTATTGCTTTGACTTATCATGGGTAGCGAATCAGAGAGATTCAATACTTTTTATCTTGGGCAATATTATTGGTCACATGTGATTGCTAAGATTTAATCTGAAGAATCGTGTGCAAGCACGCTTGCTTGATTTGCCCCCCGTCAGAGGTTCATAAGCTTTATCATACCAAATCTTGCAAGTGGAATTAGTTTCCGGTATGGATAATAATGTTGAACCGTTCCTCGACCAAGGACAAAAGATATTAATTAACGGAAAGCTATTTCAGTGGCTTGAATTAATTGATGGGCTAGATAATCTTAAACACGGAAATAATGACCAAGAGCCATATTGATTGTAATATGGGTTAAGATGGATAGTCAATATTAATTATGTAGTGGGATTAATTAATATTTATGGGCTTGAATTATATTGTGGCTCAATATTAGATATTCAAGATCCATTAGAAGATCCAATCTTAATTCTCCTAAAGGCCCCCTGAGTAGCCCAACAAATAGTCCAATAACTGAAAAGGTGATTAAAATAAAATAAATATTGTTGCTTGATATTTCCTCTTTTTTTCGAAATTTATGGATAAAAAGAGGAGAAAGATTTTCTTTGAATTTTGTTATGGAATGAAGATATGTATTCTTGGAATACAAGATTATCTCATTAAATTCAAGAAATCTCCCACTTGATTATCTATATGCATATTTCGAAATTTTTGAATATTATGGGCAAGAAAGATTTTCTTGATTTTCTTAAAAAGATATTATGGAAGATATGTATTTCTTGAAATACAAGAATATCTCATAAATTCAAGAAGATCCAAATCTTGGATTCTTGTGCCAAAATTTTCAAAAATTATATCCATATATGAGGAGGGGATTTTTTGTGAAATATTTTAATTATGGGAAAGAGAATATATGGGATATATTCAAGATTTCTTGGTGACCAAGAAAAGTTTTATCCCACATTGAAAAATAACACAAATTTAAGTCCACCCTCTCTCTCCTATAAATAGGGGATGATTAATTCATTCCCAAGTACAATTCCATGTGCTGGAATATTAGCAAATCCACATAAGTGGTGCAACAAAGTTTATTTTTTCCTTTTGTTAATTGTTCGCGAGTATCCTTCCACCGGATTGTCGAGCAAGGGCTAAGGGAATACTTGGGAAGTCCTTTTGGTTAGTCCGTCCGGCCCGAAGTCAATGCCATCCCGAGAGAATGCGTTCACGTAAACCCGTAGATTCCGCATCGCGTGGGTTTTACGTGGCTTTTTTTTTATATGCATAATATGTTGTTGCAATTATTATTTGAATTAATATAGGATTAATTCATGCTAGTAATAATTAATGAATTAAATTTGTATTTAAATATTCACCCCGAATAGATCTGTGCAACTCATTCCCCAACAGGGTCAAGCACAAGGTCACCACCGCGTATCACCCACAAACGAATGGTTTGGCGGATGTCTCAAATCGCCAAATAAAGCAAATCTTGGAGAAAACGGTCAATGCCAATAGGAAGGATTGGACAATTCATCTCGATGATGCTTTGTGGGCTTACCGAACGGCTTACAAGACTCTATTGAACATATCTCTATACCAACTCATTTTTGGTAAGTCTTGTCATCTTCCGGTGGAGTTAGAGCACAAAGCCTATTGGACCATTAAACAATTGAACATGGATGGCGAAAAGGAGGGTGAAAATCGGTTGCTCCAACTTCATGAGCTAGAAGAGTTTCGAGAGAATGCCTGTGAGAGTTCCCTAATTTTCAAAGAGAGGATGAAGCGTTGGCACGACCAAAGGATTAAGAAGAAAGAGTTTAAGGTTGGAGATAAGGTGCCACTTTTCAATTCCCGTTTGACTCTTTCCCAGGAAGTTGAAATATCGTTGGAGTGTTTGAGGTTGCAAAAGTGTTTTCAAGTGGATATATGGAGTTGAAGAACGCAAAGGGAGACCAATTCATGGTTAATGGTCATCGAATTAAACACTATCTTTCCCCGTCTCAAGTGGGGAATGTTGGTGTGGATATACTTGAGTAGAGTTGAGCGCTTTAAGCTCCGTCCGGAAAAGGACGTTAAAACTAGCGCTAAATGGGAGGCAACTCATTTTTACTTGCTTTTATGTGTTTGTGTTGTTCGTTTAATCGTGTTTTTGTAGTTTCGTTTTGTGTAGGTTGATGGGGTCGTGTGTTCGAGACTTGGTGGATTATCGAGCTTTAAAGGAAGATACATGCTTGAAGGAAGATACATGCTTTAGGTACAAACACCTTTTCCCGAACTTAGATTTGCTTAGCAAAGTCTAATTTTGGGGGGGTGTGCTTTTTTTTTATGCATTTTACATTTGCACCGTCGCACCCCCGTTTTTGTGGTTCTTGGCGTTTGTTCACCTTTTGGTAACTTTTTGGGCTTAATTGGTGATATATACTTGTACATGAGTTTTGTCTTGGTGTTTAAGTGTGGAGTTGAGGTTGATTTACTTGTCTATATTTGGTGGTGCAAAAGTGTGTGCTTATGAGTTTGGTGCTTGGTGCAATTTCATGGTAAACTACTCCTTTTTTCAAACTTAGAATTGCTTAGCAATGTCTAAGTTTGGGTGGAGGGTAGTCGTTATATTACGTTTCATTTGCACAGGGCCACCCATTGTTCTATTTGGTTGAGGTCATTGTTTGTCGGTTGTTTGCTGTTGTGCTATATTCTTGATGATTGTGTTGTATTCTTGATGATTTTGTGGTATTTTTGCTCCATGGGTATTGATTGGATTGTGGTGGACGCTTTTGTTGTGATGTTGAGATTTTTGCTTGGATGATTGGTAATAATTGAATATGATGAGGTGATTACTTGTTGGAGGATTGTAGTAGTTGATTACATGCTTTGAAATTGATAGATTAGGGACGGTGTGACTATTCCCTATTGCTAAACTCGAGAGACTTGGGCCATTTGAATCATTCATATTTTGATTTATCTTTCTTTTCTTGAGTGGATCATTAACAAAATGCATGCTAGAACTTGCCCTTTTGTCTTGTTTGAGATCATATGTTTGGGAAGGTGTTAAAAATGATTTGAGACCATTTTTGGTTTGATGAGTCACTTGGTCAAATAAATCCCACCGAATGAAGTCAATCCGTAGTAAGCCCCTTTGAGCCTTTAAGCCTATTTTTGTTGGCAAACTACATTGATTTAGCCATTTTTACCATTGAAAAATAAAAAAAATGAAACAAGGCTAGAAGAAGAAACCTTGAAAAATGAAAAAAAAAATGAAGAAAACAAGGTTTCAAAGGAGCTTGTAATGAAAAATGGCTCCAAGAGAAAATGAAAAGAAAAGAAAATAAAGGAAAGATGAATTGGGTATTTGTGAGCTTGAAATGAGAAAAGAAAGATAAATGAGTGTTGAGTTTGTGTTCAAGAAATTCTTGAGTGATTTACCAACACTTGATGCTCATGAATTGAGTCACTTTTTCCCAAATTTTACTCTACCTCTATCCAAAGAGCCTACATTACCACCTTATGAAAAACCTCTTTGATTTGATTACATATCCAAAAGAGTTGGTGGAGAATTGAGATGAGGGGCAAGCCTATGGATGTTGCATGGAGTGAATTGATTGAAAGAGTGTAAACACGTCCCATGAAACAAGTGAGCTTTGAGTGAGTTACTTCCATAAGAGAGTGGGGATAGTGCACTTGAACTTGTGTTATCTTGATCATCGCATGTTTGATTGTGGTATGAGATTTCACTTGTGATTCCTTATTCATTTGATATGACCCTTGATGTCCATTACACGCGTCTTGGTGTCCATACATCATACTTCACAATTTCTCCCCCTTGTTCTATTTTCTTTTGTTGCTTAGGGACAAACAACACTTTAAGTTTGGGAGGGTTGATTAGGTGTCGTAACTGCTTATAGTTATGTGATTTTGATGCTTAATTTGACAGGAATACATGTTTTTATTGCACTAATTTCACTTAATTGTGCCTAAATGTGGAGAAATGGCGTGTTTGGTTTATTGTATAGGAAACGAGTGGAAATATGCTAGAATTGATTAAATAAATTGCTCTGGTCTAGAAGGATGTAGGAGAAGGGATTTGAACCATGTGAAACTCCTCAAAAAGACCGTCACAAGAAAAAAATAATCAACTCAATCGAAGGTCGGAAGCTCGAGTTATGGAAATAACCTCTCGACCCAATTCGAAAAATGCAGATAAGAAGGCCCATCACACACCCAAAATTCAACAAAATGACAGCCCATAGTTGAGCCCATTTCAACATATAAAAAAGTGAAGAAGCAGCTGAAATCAATTGGAGAAACAAGGCCATGCTGGTCCCACTCAAAGTCAAAATAGTTTCTTGGTCAAAGAAGTCAAGCTAAGCATTTGTGTCAAAAATCAACAAAACAAAGGAGGGGCTGAAACACTCCATGGTCCCACTGCAAGTTAAGAAAAGCGGCATTTGATAAAGTAAATTGCTACTTCATTCTCACTTAATAAAGTTGAGCGATTCTTGTGAGCAAATGAAAAGAAAGGCACGACACCAGTAGGAAGAGAAGGGGATTCCAGCAGTAGGAGTTTGAGAGAAATAGAGGGTTTAGATGGGGTTTTAGAGTTGTTTCTCCTCCACACACACCAACACTCCATTAGAGAGATTTTGTTGTTTTTTAGAGTAGATTTCTTTGAGATTCAAGAGCTATTTGAAGATTCAAGTGGAAATTATTTTATTAGGTTATTTCTATCTCTTTTCATTGCTTTCTTTGATTTCATTACTATGTTTATGGGTTTATGTTTTCTATTGTGTATGGGTTTGATTAGAATCATGATTGACAAAATTTATTAGTGTTTGGGTGTTTGAAATTGTGATGATGATTGGTTAATTGCTTTGATTATGTTGTTTATCTTTATTGATGGTGATCCTTTAGATTAGGTGAATTTACTTGTTCAATTTGGTTGGGTTTTGCTATTAGCTTGTGTGTTTATGCTACTCTATCGCAACGAGAGTTGGGTAGACGGGATTAGACATATGAGTATTGGTTAATTCACCGAATTTGAGTTAGTTATATTCTATTGCAACGAGAGTTGGATAGAAACATAAGAACCCCTCTAATTTACATTGGCTACTTTAGTTAATACCTATAGTGGAAAGTGAAGAGTACATAGGGGAATTAAACTTAGTATACAAGTGGAGAAAATACGATGACGGAGTAGTTAGATAATTATAGGACCATATCCGTGCAATTATTCGGGTTAAAAAGGGGAGATTCTCTTCCCGATCCTGGGATTTACAATGATATCGGACCCTAGGCTTATCAAGTACGGGAATGGTAAATGTATAGTGATCGCTCTTATGAAATAACCGAAAATAGAGGAAAACGTTATAATTGATATTTTGACAATCATCTCACAAGGAAAAACATCCGAACACCTCATCTCTCACTTGGAAACAAAATTGTTTGTTGCTTATTTGTTTTCTTCTTTACTTGTTGAAATTCTCTTGTTACTATTTTATTGTCTTATTGTTAATTTAGTTTAAAATGGAAAAATTAAATATGGTCAACATGTTGGGGTTATACTGGAAAGTATGCTTTTACTTTGTATAACCAGACTGAATTTCTGTCTTATTTGCTGAAATAAATTATTTATCACTGATACTTTAAATATGATTGAATGTTACATATATTTACTGCATAATTGTTTAATAAATAAGTACGCATTACATTGTACTTAATTTAGTGATAGCAGATCACAGAAGATTAAATTAACAGTCCTTTGTAACTAAAAGTACAGAATTCACAACTCAAGATGGAATCCATCATGAAAGATTGAAGTGCAAGGCTCAGATTGACTTGTCTTGACCAAGAGATTGCACTAATGCATTATGATGCGATGAATAGGACCTACAGGGGGATAAATTCTTCAGTACTGAATATGAAAGAATTAGACATCAGCGGTTAGTTATTTCTTAATCTCGTCCCTTAAATAGGATAGTGTGGAATTAATAACTATTGCTTTGACTTATGATGGGCAGCGAATCAATGTGATTCAATACCTTGTATCTTGGGCAATATTATTAGTTACATGACGATTGCTAAAATTTAATACGAAGAATCGTGTGCAAGTACGTCTTACTTTATTTGTCCCCTTGGGAGGCGGCTCAGAAGTTTCATCATACTAAATCTTGCAAGTGGAATTAGTTTCCGGTATGGATAATAATGTTGAGTCGTTCCTGAACCAAGAAAAAATATATTAATTAAAGTGAAGCTATTTCAGTGGCTTAAATTAATTAATGGACTGGATAATCTTAAACAAGGGAAATAATAACCGGGAGCCATATTAACAGTAATATGGGTTAAGATGGATAGTGCGATATTAATTATGTAGTGGAATTAATTAATATTTATAGACTTGAATAATATTGTGGCTCAATATTGGAAATTCAAGGTCCATTGGAAGGTCCAATCTTAATTCTCCTAAAGGTCCCTCAAGTAGCCCAAAGATAAAGTCTAATAACTAAAAAATATGTTTAAAATAAAATAAATTATTGTTGCCTAATTTTCTCCTAAAATTTCGAAAATAATAAATATAAGAGGGAGAAAGATTTTCTTTGAATTTTGTTATGGAATGAAGATTAGTATTCTTGGAATACAAGATTATCTTATTAAATTCAAGAAATTTCTCACTTGGCTATTTATTAAGAGTTTTTTTCAAAAATTATGAATAAATAAGGAAGGAAAGATTTTCTTAATTTTCTTGAAAATATATTATGGGAGATATGTATTCTTGGAATACAAGAATATCTCATAAATTCAAGAAGATCCAAATCTTGGAATTATTGGTCCTTATTTTTTTGAAAATTCCATAAATAAAGGTGGTGAGATTTTTGTGGAATATTTTAGAAAAGAATATATGAGATATATTCAAAATTTCTTGGAGATCAAGAAAGAGATTTTCCCATCTTATTCACGCACAAAATTTCGACCACCCCCTTGCCTATAAATAGGGGATGAATATTTCATTCCCAATGCAATTCTATGTGTTGGAAAAATTAGAAATCCACAAAGGTGGTGCAACATAATTTTATTTTTCCTTTTTTAAATTATTCGCGAGCATCTTTCCACCGGATTGTTGAACAAGGACGAGTGAATACTTGAGAAGGTTCTTTGGGTTTGTTCATGTGAACGGGGTATCTATCTTCTCAACGGTTGTCACTCCAAGAGGTTAGTTCACTAAACTCCTAGCAATTCCTCATGTGTAGGATGCGTATGATTTATGTGATGAATTTGTATGCATGATTTGTTGTTGAATTATTATTTGAATTAATATAGGATTAATTCATGCTAGTAATAATTGTTATAATTAAATTTGTATTTAAATATTCACCCCGAATAAATCCGGGCAATTAATTCCCCAACACAACACTATAACTACGCGCCAACACATAGCTACGAGGCTATACTATCACTACTCGTCCCTCGGATCGATATTTAACCAGGCAAACAATAATCATCTTACACTTGAGAGGTGAGTGTTGTAAAACACGTGTCAACTATCTCAATTCTCAATATTTTCAATAGTTTTATAACAATATATACATTTTCACGCTGAAATGTCTAATAATTAGAGAAGTCGCAATTAGTCAAAACTAAATTAAAATTGCAATTAATCAAAACTAAATTAAAATTACACCAATTGCACAGTACAAATGGTGCATGCAAGTGTGACTCTAATTGAAAATAGATTCTCCTCAGAAAGATACTCAGATTTTTTCCAAAAAAAAAAACATTACGAATAATTTGGAAAACTACCAAATAATCACAACATCAGAATAACATGAAACTAACTCCTTATTATATTGTTATATTCAGGGCGATCCTATTAATTATATATTCTAACTCGAGTTTAAAATTTGGCTCTTTGTAATATAAAATTATAAATAATATGAAATTTAAATATTATACAACGTTAAAATAAAAAATATTTTTATATGCAAGTCAAGTTACTTCGTTATTGTAACTTCTTTATTGTCTTTTTCATATTCAATCACTTTTTCTTGTTATTTGATGTCTATGTATCACAAGTTTCAATCACTTCTTCAAAACCAAATCATTATCTCTTTCCATTTTTTCTTCTTCCAATTCATTACGTTATCCTTTATTTTACAAATTTTTAGCTTCATTATTTTTCTCTATAGTTAAATATTAATTACTATTGGTCAACAAAAATATGAAAATTATACATGCATTGATAAATATGTCAAATTTAAATTGCAATTTTAAATGTTACTATGTTGTTAATGAATAAATATTGTGATATAAAAATTTCAGTATATTTTAAATTTTCAATCATACAAGTAAAGAAAAAGTAAAGAATAAATCATATTCTTTTCGAAATAAAATATTAAATACCTAATGGAACTTTGGGAAATAAAACTTTCAATTTTTTTCAAAAAAAGCAGTTGTTGGAGGTCACCTGTCTTGCTCTTACTGCCGTGTAAATATTAAAATATAAAAAAAATATATATATCACCGCCTAAATCAGAAAACACTGGATATAAAAACATCTCGGGTCACTATTTTTTAAGTTCAGGCGGTGATATTTTTTATTTTTTTTTATTTTAATATTTGTACGTCAGCAAAACAGGTGAACTTCAATGGCCATATCAGATGAATTTTACCGAAAATGATGATTCGAAATTTTTTAAATATTAAATGAAAGTAAGTGCTAAATTTGGAGAGAGAAAAAAACATATGTTAAAATTGATGAAAAATCAAAAGTATGTGCTAGATTTGATTATTTATCCTAAAAAAAATCTAATAACGTTCAGCCCATCAGGGTTCAAGACCTTGACCTCTGCAATATTATGATTGGCCCAATCCGCTCAGACAATACGACTATTATTTTCTGTTTTTGTAAAATTATTTATATATTATATGTATAAGCATAAATATTTATGGACCCCCAAAAACTCATTAAAATTTTAGACCTGAGTCGACAAGAGAGGCACATCCCTTCCTACCCATGTATAAAAACTGTGAACGATTGTGTAAAGGTTTTGGAATTTAGGTATGCTCCCAGGAGGGTATTATCAGAAATTAAATAATGAATAGAATATGTACGTTCACAGTTGAGGCAGCTCCCTAAAGGTGCCTATTGTACAAGAGGTTGGTAAGGAAAAATTGAGCTTTTGTTCCGTCGAAATATGTACGTTTTGATCATGATCATATTCCATCATCCTTGCCTAAAATCCCTGTTATCGATATGAAAGCCTATTGGACACAAATCTCATGGATCGTGAACTTGACAAACTGCACAATATTTGCCAAGAATGGGGCTTTTTGCAGGTATGTGTATATGTGATATGTATGCATTATTAGGCCACAATTAATAATTTTTATGGTGCGAATTAATTTTGGTGCAGTTGATCAGCCATCTGTGATAGATACGATGAAGTTAGAAATCCAGGAATTCTTCAATCTCCCGATCGAAGAAAAGAATAAATTCCGTCAAGAAGCAGGGAATGTGGAGGGTTATGGGCAAAATTTTCGCAAGAGCAAAAGCTTGATTGGGCAGACTTATTTCTCGTTGTAACATTACCTACCTATTTGAGGAAGCCTCACCTCATTCCTAAACTTCCTTCTAAATTCAGGCAATAAACTTAGTGAAACAAACCCTAAGTTGATGTCTTTTCCTCCAGGGATGCAATAGAAGCATATGCTGAAGAAGTGAGAGTGATTGCGATGAAGATTCTGAACTTGATGGCGAAAGCTGTAGGTATGAAATCCGAGGCACTGTTCAGAGAAGGTAAGCAGGCAATGAGGATGAACTACTATCCACCATGTCCACAACCCCAACTTGTTACGGGTCTCTACCAAATTCATCCATGAGAATCGTCGGCAGGATCCTGGGCTAATCTCCTCGTGGTCCATGAACATGGTACATGAGCTAGACAATGCGATACCCCGCACCAACAATCGCTCTGTTTCTTCGGGTATGGTCTCATGGCTCACACCACCCCCCGGTCGCCTCAAACTTAATGCAGATGCTGGCATTTTTTCGGATGGAATAGTCGGGTTGGGTTTTGTGGTTCGGAACGCGGTGGGGGAAGTCATTATTGCTGGGGCGAAAAGGTGCAGGTCTGCAATTCACAACAGCACTCTAATTGAAGCTTTAGCGCTGAAGTTTGGGATATAAAAGGCCTTGGAGTCGGACCTACGTAACTTCTTTTTGGAGTCCGACTCAAGGAATTTAATTCAGACTCTACAGGGTGAGTATGATCCGGACGTGCTGACTCGACTGATTGTGGACGACATTAAAGAGCTGGTACACGGTCTTGGTGACATTACCTATTCTTTTGTAAAGAGAAACGCTAACCATGTCGCACATTTTCTTTCTCATTTTTGTCCGTCTGAGGACGCTGAATTTTTGTGGACGGGAGAGGTCCCGGAGGACTGTAAAGTCCTCGTTGTCAAAGATGTAAGGCGTGAGCCTATCATTCCCTAAGCTAATACATTTATCTTTCTGTCAAAAAAAAAAAAGGAGTGGCCTTTCCTATAAGTAAATTAAGAAATTAGAGCATTTCTGTATATGGAGCATATTATAAAAAAAACTACAGATTTTTATAATATCAAAATTACTCATCTCAAGAAGCTTTGCCCATTTGTATCTTTTGTACTCTTTCTACCAGTGACGAGCTCTAGAAGAACAACTCCAAAAAAATATACATTTGTAAAAGTAAATAAATAATAAATAATAAATATTATTTACTTATTTATATAAATCCACAAATGAGTGGATAAAGTTAGAAAAATGAAGTTGGTTAACTTCCCGGAGAAAAAAAAAAGAGATTAAAAAGGAGATTTTTTTTCTCTCATTCAACTAACGTGAATTTTCTTTAGTGTTCCATACGCTTTCACAGAAAAAAAAAACTAAGAAAATAGAAAGCAAGTTTCTCTTCTCATATGCGTCACGTATATACTCAAATCAGAAAGGCATTTAATATTGTGAATTAATGAAAGCAATCCGTGAATCAATTCTCGTGGTTGCGTTTCAGACTAAAGAATCCAGTCGTACGTGGAATTCAACTGGGTTCTATTTCTTCCGCTGAAATTCTGGATTAGAGGTTAGTGAGTTTCTAACCCTCGTATTCCAACAATGGTATCAGAGTCATTGTGTTGGATTCTCGTACGTGAAAAACTCATATTCTCGAGGGTCACACGATGTATTTGCCTGTATGAAAATGTATTATGTGATAGTGTAAACATGTGAAGTAAGTGAGTGTAAGGCTTAAACTTCATGTGTAAGTGGGAAATAAAAGTAAATAAATAATAAATAATAAATATTATTTATTTATATAAATCCACACAGGAGTGGATAAAGTTTGAAAAAGGAAGTTGGTTAACTTCCTGAAAAAAAAGGATTAAAAAGGAGACTTTTTTTCTCTCATTCATCTAACGTGAATTCTCTAGAGTGATCCGTACGCTTTCACAAAAAAAGAAAACTGATAAAAGAGAAAACAAGCTTCTCTTCTCATATGCATCACGTACATACTCAAATCAGAAAGGCATTTAATATTGTGAATTAATGGAAGCAATCCGTGAATCAATTCTCGTGGTTGCGTTTCAGACTAAAGAGTCCAGTCGTACGTGGAATTCAACCGGGTTCTATTTTCTTCCACTGCAATTCTGGATTAGAGGTTAGTGAGTTTCTAACCCCCGTATTCCAACAATTTGTTTTACTTAAATCTCTTCCAGATCATGATACTCAGGTGCTAGCTAAGTGTTCGAAAGTCTTTATAGCGGACTTCTCATACGACTGCTTTGTGGCCTCGTAGTTGCTCATAAGCCCGTAGTAAGAAATCTGTTCCATTTCACATGGTTCACAACTAATACTTTTTAATAAACTAACTAATACTTTTAGTGTAGAAACTAATACCTTTTGAAAATAAACACCAATTGCATACAAGTTTTAACCATTTGTGTACAATGTTCATGACATATAGCGAAGAATATTCTGAAAAAGTACCTAATTAGCTTAAGAACAAAAAAGAGGATAAAGAAATTGTACAATCACAGTAAAAAATTGTTGTAAATAAAAGTTTGAAAACCCGCGAGAAAGAGAGTGAAAGAACGTGGGGAGGAAAACGAGAAGAACGAAACGAGAATAGTGAAAGTGCGAATAATAGAAATTGATAGAATGGACAATATTTTACGGAACTTATATACGTACAATATTACCTATGAATCTTTGTGTTAGACTATATATACTAACAGAAACACTCATACGAAAATTGCACAGATCTTGATCTGTGCAATATGCCTTCCTCCTACACGCTTTCTTCTTTTTTCACATCTCCACGACCTTTCCTTATTATGTTTATCATCCCTTTAGATCTATATTTTATTTTCGCATTTTTTTTTTCATACAATAACACCTTTGTGCTTATATAATAACACATTTGTCAATATTTTACATGTATTTTTTCAATAACATTTAATATGAACATGTATGTGTTACTATAGTTATGATGACACATGTTTGTTAATATAATAACACGTATTTTCCCTGTAGTAACATAGATTTATGTATGTGTTTTTTTTTTTTTGAACGATTTTTTTTTTGTAAGATCAAATTAACTCGGTTGACTGATGAAAAATTCGATGTTTTTTCAAATGTGCTCATATTGCACATGCAATATTAGATAGAAGTGCACCTCATATACTAATAAATATGAAATATAATAGCCCCTAAGTACACAGCCAAGTGATAAGGCTTATGATAATATGGGGAAAATTTTCCTAGACTCTCTTCTATAAGTATCTACTATTTGGACACATAACACACTCCTCGATTTATAACCCGTTCAATACAGTATATCATATTTGTATATTTTATACATTTTTAGATAAAATTTAATAATTTTAAAAAATTAAAAACGTGACGGATCATGATATGGTCCAAGCTGTGGGCAGCAGATCTAATCAATTACCAGGCTGATAAAATTTTCATCCCTACCTCCATTGCATCCTTACATAAAAACTGACCCAGCCACAACTCTGACATAACATGCCATAACTTTACTTAAAAAGATATTGGAATAACTTTCCTTTTCAATACTACTTTACTTATGCTTTACTACTTTGTTTTAAAGAGTTCATCGCTACACTTTTTTCCAACTTATAGTATTCTTTTTTAGCGGGTCTCGCATACGTTCGGTCTTGTAGACCTCACAGACTATAATGCATTTAAATTATTCAATTTGTTATACTAAAAAAAAGTAAATTATTTACACTTTGAATCATGCAATTATTTTTTCTATATTAATAATTGCACGATTCAATATAGATAAATTAAGTCTTTAAATATAATAAATTACATAATTTTAAAATGTATTATGATTGCATGGTGCAATAAAAATGTATACAAGACTTAGCCATTCTTTTTACAACGGGTACTTTTTTTTTCCTTTTCGTCAATCGTCCCCTATGCTTCCATTTCTTTTCTTTATTTCCTTACATCTTTTCAATAGGAAAGTAAAAGATTAAAAAATGAAAATAAAAATATATGACAAGTATCTCTATTCACCTTGTAATTATGAAAGATAAAAAAACTCATATGGGACGGTTTATGCATGAGACAGGATAGAATTAAGCACAAATCACACTTATCCTTCCCAAATTATTAAAGCGTCAATTCTCAATTTATGCTCCGTTTTATCATGAGACCGTCTCATACAACTGTGCCTCAATATTAAATGATACTCCCTCCGTCCCGGAAGACTCTGCGCCAACTAAAGTTTACAAGCAGGAGTAAATGAAGTAAAACCACGAAAAGACAAACTTAAGTCTTCTCAAATGTAATAAAACAATGTATTATTATCATAAAAATAAAGCACATGAAAAAATTGAACACTAGTAGCAATAAGAGTCACATTGCAACACTAAAATAACTAGCATAAGAAGAAAACCCAGAAAGCATCAAGTAACAAAACATCAACAAGGATCCTTACCAAATCTAGAAGCAGATAATACCTCTACGCCGTTTGCTAACGACATATAAGTCGCGCATTTCCAGATACACGCTTTTGAAATGATCCACCGAAAAACACAGCTGCCTTATAGCTTCCCTTTTCTCCTCACTTATCTCTGATATTTCATCCTTTTGCATTCCCACATCTTTCTCCAACTCATTGATTCTTGATTCCAATTCAGCAATCACCCTTTTCGCACCGCCATTTTCAGAACGCAGCTCGTTCAGACTGCGCTCTATGCATTGAATATGATCGTCACGAACGCTGAGAACACCATTAAGTGTCTGTAACTTGGCATGAAATGCATCTTTTTCCGCCGTCACCGTTTCGTAATTCAGCCTCAGCTTATTAACATCTTCGGTCATAGTTTCGGATAATGCGCTTTGGACACGCAGCTCGACTGACACTTGCTCAAAGCTATCTTGCAAGCTGGCTAGCTGGCTTTCTTGGATTTTTAGCATCTTGAGTTTTTCAGCTTCAAATGATTCGTATAACATAGAAACAGAAAATTCGAGTTGTTGCTTTTGTAGAGCTAAATTTGCGTTCAGTTTCTCTATCTCACTATCACGATCTAACAAATCCTCCTCCAACTTCTGAACTCTTGTTTCCTTTAACTCGAGTTTGGCTTCCAAATCCGATATTTGCCTTTGGAGAATCGAAGATCTTTTGGTCTTCTCTTCGATATCAGCTTCATTCATCTTAATCTGATTCCGCGCCCACTCAAGCTCACCTTCTACACCGCTAATTTTGGCAATTATTGCTTCTTTGTTCTCTAGTTGCTTCTTCTGTCTAGCGATTTCATATTCTGCTAACTCGAGTTTTTCTTTCCAAACCTTCACTTCCTTTTTCAGTAGTCCAATATTCGCCTCATCAGCATCTCGTATTCATGTTTCAGCATTTTCTCAGGAGAGGCAGTCGTAAGATTCTGAATCGAATCCGACGACAATAATGAAGATTCAGAGCCTTCATTTGGAGTTGCTTCTGAAATCCCACCACCAGAACTTAAAGATAATTCAGAAGGAACAAATTGGCCTTCAACATTTTGCATCCCAAGTTTCTTTTCTGGGGTAAGAAAAGAATGGCCAAAACTTGTTTTCTCATAATTCTTAAAATCTCCTTTCAGCTTATTGTAATGGTCCACAAGCAAATGGTGCCTCTGGGAGATTTCCTTGATACAAGCAATTAACTCAGGTTGCATTGGATCATCACTATGAGAATTTTCCATTGAAATTTCTCTGTCATGCTCAATCAACAGTAGCATTTTCTTCACACTCTCATCCAAACCTGCAAGAATAAAACTATTACAATTTCCTCATAGAGTTGGTCTTCTGTAAAACCTGTTATATCATGCACTTGTTTTGCAACTAATACTCTATAGTAAAACAACTAATACCTTGTAATGAAACAACTAATATTGTTCTAAAATATAAACAAAATGCAAACCAGTTGCGCATTAAATCTGGTTTTCACA
Organism: Stenogyne calaminthoides; assembly: GCA_037126765.1. Classification (NCBI taxonomy): domain Eukaryota; kingdom Viridiplantae; phylum Streptophyta; class Magnoliopsida; order Lamiales; family Lamiaceae; genus Stenogyne; species Stenogyne calaminthoides. Next base: position 25,937,142 of record JBBCBC010000016.1, read on the forward strand.
TGACTTTGCCTTTTTCATATTGTTGCTACACACTAATTGCAGGCATGATGATACTATGCATAGAATTGAAGCTACCATTCTCAAATTTTAGAGGTAAATATGAGGTTAATTTGGATCTTACCCTTGACATTTTCAGCCATCCATTCAGAATTCTCCAAACAAGTTTTACCATTCGGCCATGATGACTCCACCTTCCTCACCTCATTATCCATCTTAATCCTGCTACCAAACATAAAATGAGTTCGAGAACTATGTAACTTGACATGCTCATAAATTTATTGAACAAATAAATCGGAAAAGTTTTGAGTAATACATCAATCTAAAAACACGAGAAAAAGTACCACAGGGTTTCGGTGCTTAAATTGCCATAGTCTGGAAACGAGTTCTGGAAAATCAGACAAGGACTACAAAATTATGCAATTTCATATCAGAGTTCAGCTAGATGCCTAGATCCAATTCCATTAAATTGAAATTATCCATGATTCTTTCATAGCAACACAAGGTCAAAAAAAATTGAATATAACTTACTGATCTACTCTGTAAAAAATCAAATCCGTAAAAAAGGACAGCAAATGACTAAATCAACATTAAATCCGAACCAGAGGAGCAAACGAAAAGTAGAAAACCACCAGAAGCTTCGTTCAATGACTAATCACATGAACACAAATCCGAATAACAATATAACATCAATCAGTCGAGAATTGCAGAAGGAAAACGGAGCGGCCAGTAAATTCACCTGATAATCGGAGGAGAAAACACGCAAGGCACCTGCTATGAAAGCCGAAGCAGATTGATTGCAAACTGTAGCTTGGGGGAGACTGAAAAATGGCTCTAGATTTTAGAGAGAGAGAGATGGGGGGTGGAAATTTGGAAATAAAAGGTGGGAGAAAAACAAGAAGAAAAGGATGAGAGGGAACAGAGAGTGGCCAGACTGGCAATATCAATCCCAATTTTGGGGCCATGTTTCCCGCCTTTAGCGTTTGAAATTATGCGGATTTCAATTTTTTGTAAATCGCACACAAAAATACACCTCATTTTATTATACACACTAAATTTAAAGACAAAAATGTGTATGCATACAAGTGATATGTGTAATTGAGTCTTTTTTTTCTCGCGGTCATGGGAATGGATTTTAGGGCAGATTGTAGGTGAGCCAATGGGCTTCTTTATCTTCTTCCTCGTCTCGTGCAAAATTTATTACGGTCGATTCCTCTTCTTCCTCTTCTCTTTTGGCAAATCTCATGGACTTTCTTTTTCCTCGTTCGTGCCCTAATTTTCTTTTTTTCGCTCCGATTATTGGATGAAATCAGGTCATTCAATTTGGATTTCGATATGGATTCTACGAGAAGAAGAGAGAATATGTGTGTGATGTTTGGATTACCCCTCAACACAAAGTGTGTGATGAAATTCACATATACAGACTTTTTTTTTACGCTGCTCAGAATCTGTAATTTTGGACTGAAGATTTTTTTCACGTTTGTACTGGTTTTTGTTCATGTAGTAACACTTTTTTTCTCATATGGTAACACTCTTTTTGTTCATGTAGTAACACATCAGATTGTTCTTTAAATCTGTAATTCTGGACTGTGATTTCTTTTCGCGATTGTACTGATTTTGTTCATGTGGTAACACGTAATATAATAATGTAGTAACACTTATACATAGATGTAGTAACACACAAAAATTTGAGGAAAAAAATCAAAAAAAAAATTATAAATTTGTAATTTTGAATTTGAAGATTTTTTTTTTCGCGTTTGTACTGGTTTTTGTTCATGTAGTAACACTATTTTTCTCATATGGTAACACTCTTTTTGTTCATTAGTAACACATCAAATTGTTCTTTAAATTTGTAATTCTGGAATGTGATTTCTTTTCGCGTTTGTACTGATTTTGTTCATGTGGTAACACGTAATATAATAATGTAGTAACACTTATACATAGATGTAGTAACACACAAAAATTTGAGATTGTTCTTTAAATCTGTAATTCTGGACTGTGATTTCTTTTCGCATTGTTCTTTAAATCTGTAATTCTGGACTGTGATTTCTTTTCGCGTTTGTACTGATTTTGTTCATGTGGCAACACGTAATATAATAATGTAGTAACACTTATACATATATGTAGTAACACACAAAAATTTGAGAAAAAAAATAAAAAAAAATTATGCGTACAATGGGAATCGAACCTACAACCAAATTTATTAGCAACAAACCTGAACCACTAGGCTACAATACATATTTGATAAAAATATCCTTCTATAAATACATATGCGTCCTCGCCAACCCTGAACCCACTGTCCGCGTCCTGCTCGCTCTGCCCGCGCCCAGACCCCCAAATTTTAAGCATTTTTTACCTTATTTATGTTGTATTGCACATAACACTAGTGTGCAATATTTCACACAAGACTTGGGCAAAAACTTGTATGCAATATTACATACAAGTGATATGTGCAATTGAACTTTTTTTACTTTTCTTTTTTCGCGGTCAGATAGGGCAAGAGTTGGGGCAGATTATTGGTGGGCCAATCGGCTTCTTCATCTTCTTCCTCGCGCAGCCGACACGGTTTGATTTCCAGATTTCTCTTATTCCTCCTCTCTTCTAGCGGATCTTCGATTTCCAGATTTCTCTTCTTCCTCTTCTCTTCTAGTGGATCTCATGGACTTTCTTCTTCCTCGTTCGTGCCCTAATTTTCTTTTTCGCTCCGATCATCGGATGAAATACAGTTGTTCAATTTGAATTTTGGTGTAGATTCTGCGAGAAGAAGAGAGAATATGTGTGTGGTATTTTTTAATTATCCTTCAACACAAAGTGTGTGATGAAATTCAGATCCTTCTGCACTCTTTTCACGTTGTTCTATAAATCTGTTTTCACGCTGTTCTGTAAATCTGTAATTTTAGACTGATATTTTTTTTCGCGTCTGTATTGATTTTTGTCATGTAGTAACACTATTTTGCTCATATGGTAACACTCTTTTTGTTCATGTAGTAACACATCAAGTTGTTCTTTAAATCTATAATTTTGGACTGGGAATTTATTTTTGCGCTTGTACTGGTTTTATTCATGTGGTAACATGTTTTTCTTCATATGGTAACACTTTTTGTTCATGTAGTAACATATGTTTTTTTAGTAATATGTAACATTGTTCATATATCGTCGTAAAACTATGTGAATACTCATACGTTATCATATGAACAATAATGTGTTACCATGTAACTCATGTTATGTTATGAATATTTATGTGTTACGATATGTTTAATTACGTGTTACGTAAAATATGAAGTTTTTCAATATAACAATGTAGTAACACTTGTACATAGATGTAGTAACACATAAAAAATTGACAAAAAAAAAACCAATATAACAATGTAGTAACACTCATATATAGATGTAGTAACACACTAAAAAAATTTTAAAAATAAAATTATGTGTACAGTAGGAATCGAACCTGCGACCAAACACATTAAGAGCAGACCCAAACCACTGGGCTACAACACACAATCAATAATGATATGCATCTATTAATATATATACATTATGTTCGCCCAATCCACAACTTGCCCGCCCGATCCGCCCCGACCCGCGCGAGTTTGACCCGCGAATTTTAATGTAAATCACTTTAATTATGGTGTATTGCACATATCTATAGTGTGCAATATTTCACAAGAGAGTTTCTCAAATTTAAATGGATAGGTTATAGCTGGCCGGATATTGTTATCTTGCCCCTAATTAATTCTTCTTCCGTCCTGATTTATATTGCATATTTAAAAATATTAATTATTTTAAAAAAATAAAAGTGTTGTTTATTAATATTAAATGGTATAAAGTTTGTTTGATGGAGGGGTATATATGTCCTTTATATTTTATGTAAGAAATATATTATATATGTAAGGGGTATTTTTGTAAATATAGTGACATGTAGCGTAAATAAGAGATGTTTCTAAGAAATATTTTTAAGTGTGTAAAGTTGTTTTAATTCCTATTTTAGAAAATAGTAAAACGAAATAAGTATGTTCAATTAAGGAAAACGTGCTATTTAAATTAGGACGGAGAGTATAATATCGATGTTATATAGAAATTTAATATTTTGTACGACTGAATTATCCTTTCCCACCTAATTAACGATTTTAGATTTAAATTTCATAATCTCTCTTCATTTGAATTCTTTTATATCTTTTCAGAGATTTGGTTAATGCATCAAATAAGTTCACTGATACTGTCACACACACATATAATTGATTGATAATTGAATATAAACAAAATTTGTTACAAATTATAATTATTGTTTAATGTAACTCTCCTTTTCATTATATACGCTAATTGGGTTTTGTTTAAAGATTATTTTTTAAAAAAAAATTAATTGGAGGAGTAAAAATTTTATTATAACCCTATTTAATAATTGTTATAATTTTTAACATAATTAATGCATATGGTTATATTTAGGGGTGAGTATTATTCGGTAATAATTGATAAATCAAGCCGAATTAAATCGAAATATTAATTCGGTTCGGTTATTTTTTTGTTCGATTCAATTTCGGTTATCAACTTTATAAATTTTGGTATTTAAAAAGTGCAGATATGGTTTTAGAGGTAAAAATACTTAAATAGAGCTCGAAATTTGTTCATAAAAAATATTTATTTCTTTGAATTAATTTGATTTTAATTTTTTTGTGATGTACTTTGAATTAATTTGACATGGATTTTTCAGGATATATAATACATTAATAATTTTTTATAAAGAAATTTAGCACTTTATAATTTGGATTTTTTGGTGTTTTAAACGAAATCGAACCGAAAAATTTGACTCGGTTAAAATCAGTTTGTACTCATTTCGGTTCGATTTCAGTTAATAATAAAAAAAAACCTCAGGTGAATCATATATTGCTAATTTTGATGAAATTTGTGCTTTAAAAATTGTGCTGTTAATGTCTCGTTAATCTACTTTGTGATTTATATTTTGGTAATAAATTGATGTGTTTTATCTTTATGGAAGTAGATTAACTAATCTGTAGATCATCAGATCATGGGAGTATTATTTTACTTTGGTTTATTTCCTCCACATATAATTGATGTAAGAGGCACTTTTGCTTGTGACCGTCTCACGGTGAGACGGACTGTAATTTGGGCATTGATGCTTTAACACTTTGAGAGAGATAGATATTGTTTGTGCTAACTTGTACTCTGTCTTATGCATAATACCGTCTTATACGAATTTTTGTCTTGATGTAATTGATACGTAAGAATAATATTTGTTCCGATTCGAGATGGTACAAATCTCCTAGAATTAGACAAGGAAAGATACACAACTGCTGGCCAAAAAAAAAAAAATGAGCCTTTTTCAAAATTTTCCGGTGAAACTTGTTTCACAGTATAAAATTTATACTATATACTTATAAATTAATACTATAATATTTATGTCATTATTCTTCGCAATGAATAAAATATTTCTAGAAAATCTATACATCGGATAAATGAATTAATATGCACATGTAACATGATCACAGTCTACTCTGAATTGAAAATGGCCTAACGAAAAAATCTGAATTTTTGTGTCCCTTTAGCTTTTCTACAATCATGTTTCACCAATCAGCAAGAGAAAAATCTTCAATAGCCAAACGATTAATCATCCCTGACAAAGCTGTCACTACGTGCACTTAAAAAACCATCAGCCAGATAACAAATCGCAACATGTATCATTGTCATTTTTACAAATTGCAGTCTGTATCTATTTTAAACAAAATACAATATGTACTAATAAAAATTGACATATTTCAACACCGACTTATTGTTTTTGAAATCTGTCTATTTAATTTCTTCAATTTGATGTTTTCTAAAATACTTTTTAATATTGTAAGTATATACAATATATCATTTGTAGACTATATTTAGCAGGAAAATTTCAGACAAAATGAGTCTCGAATTGGAATCGATCACTTTAAAATCTATCACTTTTTATTAGTACAAGTTATAATTTATTAAAAAAAAAATAGTATAAGTTGCAATTTGTAAAAATGGCAATAGTACAGATTGTAATTTGTAATTAACCCTATAAATTCCGACGTATCTATATCCAAAATACAGAAAAAATTACCTTCTTCATTGAGTATCTCTTTTTGGGATCCCATCTAAGACATTTATCCGCAACAAGAACAAGCCACAATAGCTAATAAACATCAACATTGTCTACTATATCAGGAGTGGCCTTTCCAAAAATCCCCCCTTCTTTCTTACACTAAGAAAACCACTCTAGAAAAGGTTGGGCCGTCCCTCTAGCTTAGGGTTTTTCGTCTCTCCAGCGTGAGTAGTCCGGTTTCCGTCATCTTTTTTGAATCTGGGATTTTGTGGCCACCATTGTTATTCCACCTTGGAACCTTTGACTCCTTTACCCCACTTTTCTTTTGTCCTCTGTGTGTTGTCTCCCTTGTTTTTTCTCTTTTGTCTTAACCCCTGTTTCTTTTCTACACCTTTTCCCCTACCCCCTGTTTTTTCGTGTCGAGTGTGTGCGGTCCAGGAGTCTTTCGGGGCTTTTGCTCGGTGTATCTTGTGTGTTGGGTCTTGTCTTTCTCTTCTGCTTGGTGTGTGTCTGTGTGTGGTCTCTTTCGGGGACTGCGGACTGCCCTAGGACTTTTGATTTGATTCTCTGGTGCATTTAGGTAGAATGGCTGTAGATTTGGGAGGGGAGCAGGTAGATCTGGGTGAAGACTTCGTTCTAAAATTAGATCTGGATGGAGAAGACGGTTTAAACACCCCCACTCTCTGTGTGTTTGGGAAAGTTCTAACAAACAAAACTTCCAATGCTTTTGGTTTCTTGGAAACGATGAAAAGAGCTATGAATCCGGCCAGTGGCTTCACGGCGAAGGAGATTGGGAAAAATCTTTTCTCATTTCAGTTCAACGCGGTGGCAGATCTGGAAGGGGTTCTTGCCCGAGAACCCTGGCATTTCGACAAACAGTTGGTTCTTTTGAGAGAGCTCAGTGAAGGAGAGCAGCCCTCTTCAGTTAGCTTTTATACGGTAGCGTTCTGGGTACGAATGTATGACCTCCCAAAAGGCGTGCAGAAGGAAAACGCTGTCAGACAGATCGGGGGGAGGCTGGGGACGATAGTTGAGATTGTTCGAGGATCTCTGGAAGGATTCGCCTATAGCATTCGGGTCAAAATAAAGATGAATATACACAAACCACTCTGCAAAGGTATCCATCTGGAAGTGGGAAAGGAGAAAATTTGGGTAAGCTTTAAATACGAACGTTTACCTAAGAAAAGTGTGAAGGAAGGTAAGAGTGAGAGCAGTAAGGGAAAGGAGAAATCGGAAGATGAGACTGAACAAGAATCTCTGGAACTGAAAGCAGTTCGATCGGACTTTGAAAAAATAGGTGTCAAAGGAAATAGAAAACCGGGGGAAAAAGTGGAAAATGGCAAGCTCCAGGAAAAGGAAGAAGTGAACTCTAAGGCCACCACTCTCCTACATATAGTGGCAGACACCAAACCAACATAACCAAGCCCCAACCTTTATTGAAAAACCCAACTCCCCAACCATCCCCCCACCAATCTCATCAATACCACAAACCACACTCATAACCACGATACACCAAACCACTCTAAACAAACACCCACCCAAATCCCCAACACCACATTAATTATCCCCCACTTTTCCACCCACCAAAGACCACACACCCCCAAACCAACTAACACCTTAAATACAACCAAACTCAGCACTATAACACCACAAACCAATACTAGCCAAATTCACATACCCATTGCGGAACTCTGAAAAATCTGCCAAAATAACCATACCCCACAAACCAAAAGAAAATTTCGGAGGAAGAAGCCAATTCAAAACCACTTCCACAAGAACCTCACCCTGAAACCAACGTACCCAAACAACCATGGATCAATACACCAACCGAAAAAGAAGGATGCAAAAGGAAGGAAACAGAAGAAGAGAGTGAACATGGTGAATGGAAAAAAGTTCGGATGGAAATTGACGGGGAACAGTGTGACATACACCCCCCAACGGCGGAGGTTGCTAGGCAACCCCGCCGGGAATTATGATAGCTATAAGCTGGAACTATCGCGGGCTTGGGAACCGGGCGACAGTTCGAGCTCTAAAAAAGCTCCTACGTGAAAAAGATCCGGGTATGGTCTTTCTCATGGAAACGAAACTCACTGCAGAACTCTTCACTTTGAGGGTTGTATTCCCGTGGATTGTGATGGTTTTGGCAAAGCCCGTAGGGGAGGCCTCTGCCTCTTATGGAGAAATCACTTGGATCTCTCATTGAGCAGCTACTCAACTAACAAACAAGGGGAGCTGGACGACCTACTGAAAAATGAAGAAAAATTCTGATTTCAAAGGTCAAGGGCATTGTGGCTTAAGGAGGGTGACCGGAACACAACTTTCTTCCATACGAAAGCATCACAACGAAGGAGGAGAAACACCATTCTCAAGCTCATGGATAAGGAGGGGGTATGGGTCTCGGGAGAGGATGAGGTTGGGAGGGTCATGAGGGAGTTTTTGGAGGAGTTATTCTCTTCGGCGAGTATTAGGGATATGCACCATATTATCGAATCAATTGAACCTTGCGTCACAGTTGATATGAATGAATCCCTCACTCAACCATACTCAGCAGCGGAGGTCAAAAAGGCCCTAAAGCAGATGCACCCGGCAAAGGCCCCGGGGCCCAACGGTATGCCTCCCCTTTTCTTTTAGAATTTTTGGCCCATTACCCATTTATCTCTTGTTGATACTTGCTTAAATGTTCTTAATAATGGTTTCGACCCCTCTATGCTTAACCACACCCATATTGTTTTGATACCTAAAGTGAAAAATCCCGAAAGCCCGAAAGATTTTTGACCCATTAGCTTGTGTAATGTGGTGGTCCGTGTCATAACAAAAACCATCGCAAACCGGCTGAAAAATATCCTCCATTCTATTATCTCCCCTAACCAAAGTGCTTTCATTCCCAACCGGCTTATCACTGATAATGCTATGGTTGCTTTTGAGATCTTCCACTCTATGAAAAAGAAAAAAAAGGAAAATGGGGCCTTGTGGCTTTGAAACTTGATATGAGTAAAGCTTATGATAGAGTTGAGTGGGTCTTTTTACGTGCTATGTGTGTGAAGCTTGGTTTTGCTGATCAGTGGATTGATTTGATTATGCGTTGTGTGACCACTGTTTCTTACTCTCTCCTGATTAATGGTTTTCCGACCGAACGTTTCACTCCCGGTCGGGGCCTTCGTCAGGGGGACCCCCTATCGCCTTATCTTTTCCTTATATGTGCATAGGGTTTCTTCTCTCTTATAAAGCAAGCTGAGGTTCGGGGAGAAATTACCGGAATCAAGGTGGCCCGTGTAGCTCCACCCGTGTCACACTTGTTCTTCGCAGACGACAGTATCCTCTTCTTTCGGGCTAATTAGGGGGATGTTAACAAAGTGAAGAACATCATAGCCACCTATGAGGCGGCTTCGGGTCAACGAATTAACCTGGAAAAATTTGAAATCACTACTAGCGGTAATATGACGGAGGAGGAAAGATGGGAGTTAGGGCAGTAACTCGGGGCGAAGCCGGTTGCCCAATATGCGAAGTATCTGGGCCTCCCTACGATTATCGGCAAGGGGACAAAAGTTGTCTTCCAAACCATCGTGGATAGAATCACCACCCATTTGAAAGGGTGGAAAGAAAAGTCTTTGACAAAGGCGGAAAGGGAAATTCTACTCAAGACGGTCGTTCAAGCTATCCCAAACTATGCTATGAGTTGTTTTTTGTTCCCGGTTTCTCTTTGTGAGGAAATCGAGAAAATGGTGGCCCGTTTCTATTGGGGAGTCACGCCGGATGATAGGAAGATGCATTGGCTTAGTTGGAAAAAGATCTCTCGACCGAAGAAGAATGGAGGACTTGGCTTCCGGGAGATGTACTTCTTTAATTTGGCAATGGTTGAGAAGCAATATTGGAGGCTCTTACACAACACTGATTCTTTGGCTGCCCGTATTTTAAAAGCGAGGTATTTTCCAAGAGGCAATATTGAGTCTGCAACCATTGGGTACCAACCTAGTTACTTATGGAGGAGCATTCTCAAAGCCCGTGAGCTTATCCAAGCGGGTACGGCATGGAGGGTTGGTGATGGAGCGTCTATACGTTGTTATGGGGATCGATGGATTGAGGAGGGAGTGCGGTATAAACCAGAGTTTAGATTGGAACAGGGGGGCAACTAGGAGCAACTGGTGGTGGACTTATGTTGGGATTATACTGGAAAGTATGTTTTTTACTTTGTATAATCAAAACTGAATTTCGGACTTATTTACTGAAATAAATTGTTTATCACTGATGCTTTACATATTATCGAATGTTACATATATTTACTGCATAAATGTTCAATAAATAGTACGTGTTACATTGTAGCTAATTTAGTGATACCAGATCACAGAAGATTAAATTAACAGTCCCTTGTAACTAAAAGTACACCATTCATGACCTAGATGGAAATGAACAACCCATCGTGAAAGGTTGAAGTGTAAGACTCAGATTGGCTTGTCTTGACCAAGAGATTACACTAGTGCATGACTGATGCACTGAATAGGACCTACAGGAGGACAAATTCTTCAGAATTGAACAAGGAAGAATTAGACCTCAGTGGTTCATTATTTCTTAATCTTCGTTCCTTAAATAGGATCACGTGTGGTTGGTAACTATTGCTTTGACTTATCATGGGTAGAGAATCAACGAGATTCAATACTTTTTATCTTGGGCAATATTATTGGTCACATGTGATTGCTAAGATTTAATCTGGAGAATCGTGTGCAAAAGCACGCTTTGTTCGATTTGCCCCTTGGGAGGTTCATAAGCTTTATCATACCAAATCTTGCAAGTGGAATTAGTTTCCGGTATGGATAATAATGTTGAACCGTTCCTTGACCAAGGACAAAAGATATTAATTAACGGAAAGCTATTTCAGTGGCTTGAATTAATTAATGGGCTAGATAATCTTAAACACGGAAATAATAACAAGAGAGCCATATTGACTATAATATGGGTTAAGATGGATAGTCTTGATTAATTATGTAGTGGGATTAATTAATATTTATGGGCTTGAATAATATTGTGGCTCAATATTGATAATTCAAGATCCATTTGAAGGTCCAATCTTAATTCTCCTAAAGGCCCCCTGAGTAGCCCAACATATAGTCCAATAACTGAAAAAAGTGTTTAAAATAAAATAAATATTGTTGCTTATTTTTCTTAATTATTTTCGAAATTTATGGATAAAAGGGGAGAAAGATTTTCTTTGAATTTTGTTATGGAATGTAGATATGTATTCTTGGAATACAAGATTATCTCATTAAATTCAAGAAATCTCCCACTTGGTTATTTATAAAGATAATTTTGAAATTTTGAAAGATAAATGGTAAGAAAGATTTTCTTGATTTTCTTGAAAAGATATTATGGAAGATATGTATTTCTTGAAATACAAGAATATCTCATAAATTCAAGAAGATCCAAATCTTGGAATCTTGCCTATTATTTTCGAAAATATCCCATAACAAAGAGTATGTGGGATTTTGTGGAATATTATAATTATGAGAAAAGGAATATAGGAGATATATTCAAGATTTCTTGGAGATCAAGAAAAAAATTTCCCACATTGTTTTATCCCAAAATTTTCAACCACTTGTGCTCTATAAATAGGGGATGACTCTTTCATTCCCAAGTACAATTCCATGTGCTGGAAAAATTAGTAAATCCACAAAGGTGGTGCAACATAATTTATTTTCCTTTTGTTAATTGTTCACAAGTGTCCTACCACCGGATAATCGAACAAGGATTAAGGGAATACTTGGGAAGTTCTTTTGGTTAGTCTATTCAGCCAGATCACCATCATCCCAAGAGGTACGTTCACGTAAACTCGTAGAATTCCGCATGCGTAGGATTTACGTGAATTAATTATATGCATGATATGTTGTTGGATTATTATTTGAATTAATATAGGATTAATTCATGCTATTAATAATTATAAGAATTAAATTTGTATTTAAATATTCACCCCGAATAGATCTGTGCAACTTATTCCCCAACAACTTAATCTTGGATGATGGAGTATCTTGGAACAGAAGTGAGATACTACGTAGGTTCAACACCGAGGATGCAACCAATATTCTTAAAATCCCGTTGAGCTCCCGAAGACCAGCTGATAAGGCGATATGGAATCACACAAAAAATGGCAAGTTCACTGTTCGATCGGCTTATCAGTTGGCCACAAACCTGTTTTCGAAATGTGGGAGAGACCTGCCCTCAGCTAGCTCCCAACACTCACCGTGGAAGCAATTGTGGCGCTGCAAATTACCTCCTAAGATCAACCATTTCTTATGGAGGGCATTCCTCCCTTCTCGGGTCGCGCTTCTCCGTCGAGGAATCTGTTGGGATTATACTGGAAAGTATGCTTTTACTTAGTATAATCAAAACTGAATTTCGAACTTATTTACTGAAATAAATTATTTATCACTGATGCTTTAAATATCATCGAATGTTACATATATTTATTGCATAACTGTTCATTAAATAGTACGTGTTACATTGTAGTTAATTTAGTGATACCAGATCACAGAAGATTAAATTAACAATCCCTTGTAATTAAAAGTATACTATTCACGACCTAGATGGAAATGAACAATCCATCGTGAAAGGTTGAAGTGTAAGGCTCGGATTGACTTGTCTTGACCAAGAGATTACACTAGTGCATGACTGATGCACTGAATAGGACCTACAGGAGGACAAATTCCTCAGAACTGAACAAGGAAGAATTAGACCTCAGTGGTTCGTTATTTCTTAATCTTCGTTCCTTAAATAGGATCACGTGTGATTGGTAATTATTGCTTTGACTTATCATGGGTAGAGAATCAACGAGATTCAATACTTTTTATCTTGGGCAATATTATTGGTCACATGTGATTGCTAAGATTTAATACGGAGAATCGTGTGCAAGTACGCTTGTTCGATTTGCCCCCTTGGGAGGTTCATAAGCTTTATCATATCAAATCTTGCAAGTGGAACTAGTTTCCGGTATGGATAATAATGTTGAACCATTCATTGACCAAGGACAAAAGATATTAATTAACGGAAAGCTATTTCAGTGGCTTGAATTAATTAATGGCTAGATAATCTTAAACACGGGAAATAATAATCGGGAGCCATATTGACTGTAATATGAGTTAAGATGGATAGTGCAATATTAATTATGTAGTGAGATTAATTAATATTTATGGGCTTGAATAATATTGTGGCTCAATATTGATAATTCAAGATCCATTGGAAGGTCCAATCTTAATTCTCCTAAAGGCCCCCTAAGTAGCCCAACATATAGTCCAATAACTGAAAAAGGTGTTTAAAATAAAATAAATATTGTTGCTTATTTTTTCCTAATTTTCGAAAATTATGGATAAAAGGGGAGAAAGATTTTCTTTGAATTTTTTTATGGAATGAGGATATGTATTCTTTGAATACAAGATTATCTCATTAAATTCAAGAAATCTCCCACTTGGTTATCCATAAAGCATATTTTCGAAATTTTGATAATTAAGGGAAAGAAAGATTTCCTTGATTTTCTTGAAAATATATTATGGAAGATATGTATTTTCTTGAAATACAAGGATATCTCATAAATTCAAGAAGATCCAAATCTTGGATTCTTGCCCTATAATTTTCAAAATTAATCCATAACAAAAAGTAGGTGAGATTTTGTGGAATATTATAATTATAGGAAAAAGAATATAGGAGATATATTCAAGATTTCTTGAAGATCAAGAAAAGATTTTCCCACATTGTTTTTGCCCTAAAAATTCGACCACCTCCACTCTATAAATAGGGGATGATTCTTTCATTCCTATGTACAATTCCATGTGCTGGAAAAATTAGCAAATCCACAAAGGTGGTGCAACATAATTTATTTTCCTTTTGTTAATTGTTCGCAAGTGTCCTACCACCGGATAGTCGAGCAAGGATTAAGGGAATACTTGAGAAGTTCTTTTGGTGTGTCTAATAAACAAAGTCATTGACATCCCAAGAGGTACGTTCACGTAAACTCGTAGAATTTCGCATGCGTAGAATTTACGTGATTTAATTATATGCATGATTTGTTGTTGGATTATTATGTGAATTAATATAGGATTAATTCATGCTAGTAATAATTATGAGAATTAAATTTGTATTAAAAAGGAGACTTTTTTTCTCTCATTCATCTAACGTGAATTCTCTAGAGTGTTAAAATGCGCTTTCACAAAAAAAAAAAACCGATAAAAGAAAAAAAAGCTTCTTTCTCATATGCATCACGTACATACCCAAATCGAAAAGGCATTTAATATTGTGAATTAATGGAAGCAATCCGTGAATCAATTCTAGTGGTTATGCGTTTGGACTAAAAGTCGAACGTCGACGGAAATTCAACCTGGGTTCTATTTTCTTCCACTGCAATTCTGGATTAGAGGTTAGTGAGTTTCTAACCCCCGTATTCCAACAATTTGTTTTACTTAAATCTCTTCCAGATCATGATACTCAGGTGCTAGCTAAGTGTTCGAAAGTCTTTATAGCGGACTTCTCATCATCGTTGCCGTGGCCTCGTAGTTGCTCATAAGCCCGTAGTAAGAAATCTGTTCCATTTCACATGGTTCACAACTAATACTTTTTAATAAACTAACTAATACTTTTAGTGTAGAAACTAATACCTTTTGAAAATAAACACCAATTGCATACAAGTTTTAACCATTTGTGTACAATGTTCATGACATATAGCGAAGAATATTCTGAAAAAGTACCTAATTAGCTTAAGAACAAAAAAGAGGATAAAGAAATTGTACAATCACAGTAAAAAATTGTTGTAAATAAAAGTTTGAAAACCCGCGAGAAAGAGAGTGAAAGAACGTGGGGAGGAAAACGAGAAGAACGAAACGAGAATAGTGAAAGTGCGAATAATAGAAATTGATAGAATGGACAATATTTTACGGAACTTATATACGTACAATATTACCTATGAATCTTTGTGTTAGACTATATATACTAACAGAAACACTCATACGAAAATTGCACAGATCTTGATCTGTGCAATATGCCTTCCTCCTACACGCTTTCTTCTTTTTTCACATCTCCACGACCTTTCCTTATTATGTTTATCATCCCTTTAGATCTATATTTTATTTTCGCATTTTTTTTTTTACATATAACACCTTTGTGCTTATATAATAACACATTTGTCAATATTTTACATGTATTTTTTCAATAACATTTAATATGAACATGTATGTGTTACTATAGTTATGATGACACATGTTTGTTAATATAATAACACGTATTTTCCCTGTAGTAACATAGATTTATGTATGTGTTATTTTTTTTTTGAACGATTTTTTTTTTGTAAGATCAAATTAACTCGGTTGACTGATGAAAAATTCGATGTTTTTTCAAATGTGCTCATATTGCACATGCAATATTAGATAGAAGTGCACCTCATATACTAATAAATATGAAATATAATAGCCCCTAAGTACACGACCAAAGTGATAAGGCTTATGATAATATGGGGAAAATTTTCCTAGACTCTCTTCTATAAGTATCTACTATTTGGACACATAACACACTCCTCGATTTATAACCCGTTCAATACAGTATATCATATTTGTATATTTTATACATTTTTAGATAAAATTTAATAATTTTAAAAAATTAAAAACGTGACGGATCATGATATGGTCCAAGCTGTGGGCAGCAGATCTAATCAATTACCAGGCTGATAAAATTTTCATCCCTACCTCCATTGCATCCTTACATAAAAACTGACCCAGCCACAACTCTGACATAACATGCCATAACTTTACTTAAAAAGATATTGGAATAACTTTCCTTTTCAATACTACTTTACTTATGCTTTACTACTTTGTTTTAAAGAGTTCATCGCTACACTTTTTTCCAACTTATAGTATTCTTTTTTAGCGGGTCTCGTGTATATTCAGGTGCACCGTGTACTCATAATGCATTTAGAATTATGCAATTTGTTATACTAAAAGAAGTAAATTATTTACACTGAATCATGCAATTATTTTTCTATATTAATAATTGCACGATTCAATATAGATAAATTGCGTCTTTAAATATAATAAATTACATAATTTTAAAATGTATTATGATTGCATGGTGCAATAAAATGTATACAAGACTTAGCCATTCTTTTTACAACGGGTACTTTTTTCCTTTTCGTCAATCGTCCCCTATGCTTCCATTTCTTTTCTTTATTTCCTTACATCTTTTCAATAGGAAAGTAAAAGATTAAAAAAATGAAAATAAAAATATATGACAAGTATCTCTCTATTCACCTTGTAATTATGAAAGATAAAAACTCATATGGGACGGTTTATGCATGAGACAGGATAGAATTAAGCACAAATCACACTTATCCTTCCCAAATTATTAAAGCGTCAATTCTCAATTTATGCTCCGTTTTATCATGAGACCGTCTCATACAACTGTGCCTCAATATTAAATGATACTCCCTCCGTCCCGGAAGACTCTGCGCCAACTAAAGTTTACAAGCTGGAGTAAATGAAGTAAAACCACGAAAAGACAAACTTAAGTCTTCTCAAATGTAATAAAACAATGTATTATTATCATAAAAATAAAGCACATGAAAAAATTGAACACTAGTAGCAATAAGAGTCACATTGCAACACTAAAATAACTAGCATAAGAAAACCCAGAAAGCATCAAGTAACAAAACATCAACAAGGATCCTTACCAAATCTAGAAGCAGATAATACCTCTACGCCGTTTGCTAACGACATATAAGTCGCGCATTTCCTGATACACGCTTTTGAAATGATCCACCGAAAAACACAGCTGCCTTATAGCTTCCCTTTTCTCCTCACTTATCTCTGATATTTCATCCTTTTGCATTCCCACATCTTTCTCCAACTCATTGATTCTTGATTCCAATTCAGCAATCACCCTTTTCGCACCGTCATTTTCAGAACGCAGCTCGTTCAGACTGCGCTCTATGCATTGAATATGATCGTCACGAACGCTGAGAACACCATTAAGTGTCTGTAACTTGGCATGAAATGCATCTTTTTCCGCCGTCACCGTTTCGTAATTCAGCCTCAGCTTATTAACATCTTCGGTCATAGTTTCGGATAATGCGCTTTGGACACGCAGCTCGACTGACACTTGCTCAAAGCTATCTTGCAAGCTGGCTAGCTGGCTTTCTTGGTTTTTAGCATCTTGAGTTTTTCAGCTTCAAATGATTCGTATAACATAGAAACAGAAAATTCGAGTTGTTGCTTTTGTAGAGCTAAATTTGCGTTCAGTTTCTCTATCTCACTATCACGATCTAACAAATCCTCCTCCAACTTCTGAACTCTTGTTTCCTTTAACTCGAGTTTGGCTTCCAAATCCGATATTTGCCTTTGGAGAATCGAAGATCTTTTGGTCTTCTCTTCGATATCAGCTTCATTCATCTTAATCTGATTCCGCGCCCTCTCAAGCTCACCTTCTACACCGCTAATTTTGGCAATTATTGCTTCTTTGTTCTCTAGTTGCTTCTTCTGTCTAGCGATTTCATATTCTGCTAACTCGAGTTTTTCTTTCCAAACCTTCACTTCCTTTTCGTAGTCCAATATTCGTCTCATCAGCATCTCGTATTCATGTTTCAGTATTTTCTCAGGAGACGAGTCGTAAGATTCTGAATCGGAATCCGACGACAATAATGAAGATTCAGAGCCTTCATTTGGAGTTGCTTCTGAAATCCCACCACCAGAACTTAAAGATAATTCAGAAGGAACAAATTGGCCTTCAACATTTTGCATCCCAAGTTTCTTTTCTGGGGTAAGAAAAGAATGGCCAAAACTTGTTTTCTCATAATTCTTAAAATCTCCTTTCAGCTTATTGTAATGGTCCACAAGCAAATGGTGCCTCTGGGAGATTTCCTTGATACAAGCAATTAACTCAGGTTGCATTGGATCATCACTATGAGAATTTTCCATTGAAATTTCTCTGTCATGCTCAATCAACAGTAGCATTTTCTTCACACTCTCATCCAAACCTGCAAGAATAAAACTATTACAATTTCCTCATAGAGTTGGTCTTCTGTAAAACCTGTTATATCATGCACTTGTTTTGCAACTAATACTCTATAGTAAAACAACTAATACCTTGTAATGAAACAACTAATATTGTTCTAAAATATAAACAAAATGCAAACCAGTTATGATAAATCTGGTTTTCACATGACTTTGCCTTTTTCATATTGTTGCTACACACTAATTGCAGGCATGATGATACTATGCATAGAATTGAAGCTACCATTCTCAAATTTTAGAGGTAAATATGAGGTTAATTTGGATCTTACCCTTGACATTTTCAGCCATCCATTCAGAATTCTCCAAACAAGTTTTACCATTCGGCCATGATGACTCCACCTTCCTCACCTCATTATCCATCTTAATCCTGCTACCAAACATAAAATGAGTTCGAGAACTATGTAACTTGACATGCTCATAAATTTATTGAACAAATAAATCGGAAAAGTTTTGAGTAATACATCAATCTAAAAACACGAGAAAAAGTACCACAGGGTTTCGGTGCTTAAATTGCCATATTCTGGAAACGAATTCTGGAAAATCAGACAAGGACTACAAAATTATGCAATTTCATATCAGAGTTCAGCTAGTTGCCTAGATCCAATTCCATTAAATTGAAATTATCCATGATTCTTTCATAGCAACACAAGGTCAAAAAAATTGAATATAACTTACTGATCTACTCTGTAAAAAATCAAATCCGTAAAAAAGGACAGCAAATGACTAAATCAACATTAAATCCGAACCAGAGGAGCAAACGAAAAGTAGAAAACCACCAGAAGCTTCGTTCAATGACTAATCACATGAACACTAATCCGAATAACAATATAACATCAATCAGTCGAGAATTGCAGAAGGAAAACGGAGCGGCCAGTAAATTCACCTGATAATCGGAGGAGAAAACACGCAAGGCACCTGCTATGAAAGCCGAAGCAGATTGATTGCAAACTGTAGCTTGGGGGAGACTGAAAAATGGCTCTAGATTTTAGAGAGAGAGAGGGGGGGGTTGGAAATTTGGAAATAAAAGGTGGGAGAAAAACAAGAAGAAAAGGATGAGAGGGAACAGAGAGTGGCCAGACTGGCAATATCAATCCCAATTTTGGGGCCATGTTTCCCGCCTTTAGCGTTTGAAATTATGCGGATTTCAATTTTTTGTAAATCGCACACAAAAATACACCTCATTTTATTATACACACTAAATTTAAAGACAAAAACGTGTATGCATACAAGTGATATGTGTAATTGAGTCTTTTTTTTCTTGCGGTCAGGGGAATGGATTTTAGGGCAGATTGTAGGTGGGCCAATGGGCTTCTTTATCTTCTTCCTCGTGCGCGCAGCCGACACGGTCAGATTTCCTCTTCTTCCTCTTCTCTTTTGGCGAATCTCATGGACTTTCTTTTTCCTCGTTCGTGCCCTAATTTTCTTTTTTTCGCTCCGATTATTGGATGAAATCAGGTCATTCAATTTGGATTTCGATGTGGATTCTACGAGAAGAAGAGAGAATATGTGTGTGATGTTTGGATTACCCCTCAACACAAAGTGTGTGATGAAATTCGAGATATTTCGCACTTTTTTTTCATTTGCTCAGAAATCTGTAATTTTGGACTGAAGATTTTTTTCACGTTTGTACTGGTTTTTGTTCATGTAGTAACACTTTTTTTCTCATATGGTAACACTCTTTTTGTTCATGTAGTAACACATCAGATTGTTCTTTAAATCTGTAATTACGACTTGTGATTTCTTTTTTAATTATCTTGATTTTGTTCATGTGGTAACACGTAATATAATAATGTAGTAACACTTATACATAGATGTAGTAACACACAAAAATTTGAGGAAAAAAATCAAAAAAAAAATTATAAATCTGTAATTTTGGACTGAAGATTTTTTTCGCGTTTGTACTGGTTTTTGTTCATGTAGTAACACTATTTTTCTCATATGGTAACCCTCTTTTTGTTCATTAGTAACACATCAAATTGTTCTTTAAATTTGTAATTCTGGAATGTGATTTATTTTCGCGTTTGTACTGATTTTGTTCATGTGGTAACACGTAATATAATAATGTAGTAACACTTATACATAGATGTAGCAACACACAAAAATTTGAGATTGTTCTTTAAATCTGTAATTAGATGTGATTTCTTTTTCGCATTTTTTTAAATCTGTAATTCGGATTTGTGATTTCTTTTCTTTGATTTTTTTGTTCATGTGGCAACCACGTAATATAATAATGTAGTAACACTTATACATAGATGTAGTAACACACAAAAATTTGAGAAAAAAAAAAAAAAAAATTATGCGTACAATGGGAATCGAACCTACAACCAAATTTATTAGCAACAAACCTGAACCACTAGGCTACAATACATATTTGATAAAAATATCCTTCTATAAATACATATGCGTCCTCGCCAACCCTGAACCCACTGTCCGCGTCCTGCTCGCTCTGCCCGCGCCCAGACCCGCAAATTTTAAGCAATTTTTTTACCTTATTTATGTTGTATTGCACATAACACTAGTGTGCAATATTTCACACAAGACTTGGGCAAAAACTTGTATGCAATATTACATACAAGTGATATGTGCAATTGGACTTTTTTTACTTTTCTTTTTTCGCGGTCAGATAGGGCAAGAGTTGGGGCAGATTATTGGTGGGCCAATCGGCTTCTTCATCTTCTTCCTCCAATGCGGTAAACCAGTTTTTGATTTCAGTTTCTCTTATTCCTCCTCTCTTCTAGCGGATCTTCGATTTCAGTTTCTCTTCTTCCTCTTCTCTTACGGTGGATCTCATGGACTTTCTTCTTCCTCGTTCGTTGCGTTCTAATTTTCTTTTTTTTCGCTCCGATCATCGGATGAAATACAGTTGTTCAATTTGAATTTTGGTGTAGATTCTGCGAGAAGAAGAGAGAATATGTGTGTGGTATTTTTTAATTATCCTTCAACACAAAGTGTGTGATGAAATTCAGATCCTTCTGCACTCTTTTCACGTTGTTCTGTAAATCTGTTTTCACGCTGTTCTGTAAATCTGTAATTTTGGACTGATATTTTTTTTCGCGTCTGTATTGATTTTTGTCATGTAGTAACACTATTTTGCTCATATGGTAACACTCTTTTTGTTCATGTAGTAACACATCAAGTTGTTCTTTAAATCTGTAATTTTGGACTGGGAATTTATTTTTGCGCTTGTACTGGTTTTATTCATGTGGTAACATGTTTTTCTTCATATGGTAACACTTTTTGTTCATGTAGTAATATATGTTTTTTAGTAATATGTAACATTGTTCATATATAAATCAGTAAAACTATGTGAATACTCATACGTTATCATATGAACAATAATGTGTTACCATGTAACTCATGTTATGTTATGAATATTTATGTGTTACGATATGTTTAATTACGTGTTACGTAAAATATGAAGTTTTTCAATATAACAATGTAGTAACACTTGTACATAGATGTAGTAACACATAAAAAATTGACAAAAAAAAACCAATATAACAATGTAGTAACGCTCATATATAGATTTAGTAACACACTAAAAAAATTTTAAAAATAAAATTATGTGTACAGTAGGAATCGAACCTGCGACCAAACACATTAAGAGCAGACCAAAACCACTGGGCTACAACACACAATCAATAATGATATGCATCTATTAATATATATACATTATGTTAAGCCCAATCCACAACTTGCCCGCCTGATCCGCCCGACCAGCAGAGTTTGACCCACCCAGCAATTTTAATGTAAATCACTTTAATTATGGTGTATTGCACATATCTATAGTGTGCAATATTTCACAAGAGAGTTTCTCAAATTTAAATGGATAGGTTATAGCTGGCCGGATATTGTTATCTTGCCCCTAATTAATTCTTCTTCCGTCCTGATTTATATTGCATATTTAAAAATATTAATTATTTTTAAAAAATAAAAGTGTTGTTTATTAATATTAAATGGTATAAAGTTTATTTGATGGAGGGGTATATATGTCCTTTATATTTTATGTAAGAAATATATTATATATGTAAGGGGTATTTTTGTAAATATAGTGACATGTAGCGTAAATAAGAGATGTTTCTAAGAAATATTTTTAAGTGTGTAAAGTTGTTTTAATTCCTATTTTAGAAAATAGTAAAACGAAATAAGTATGTTCAATTAAGGAAAACGTGCTATTTAAATTAGGACGGAGAGTATAATATCGATGTTATATAGAAATTTAATATTTTGTACGACTGAATTATCCTTTCCCACCTAATTAACGATTTTAGATTTAAATTTCATAATCTCTCTTCATTTGAATTCTTTTATATCTTTTCAGAGATTTGGTTAATGCATCAAATAAGTTCACTGATACTGTCACACACACATATAATTGATTGATAATTGAATATAAACAAAATTTGTTACAAATTATAATTATTGTTTAATGTAACTCTTCTTTTCATTATATACGCTAATTGGGTTTTGTTTAAAGATTATTTTTTTTAAAAAAATTAATTGGAGGAGTAAAAATTTTATTATAACCCTATTTAATAATTGTTATAATTTTTAACATAATTAATGCATATGGTTATATTTAGGGGTGAGTATTATTCGGTAATAATTGATAAATCAAGCCGAATTAAATCGAAATATTAATTCGGTTCGGTTATTTTTTTGTTCGATTCGATTTCGGTTATCAACTTTATAAATTTTGGTATTTAAAAAGTGCAGATATGGTTTTAGAGGTAAAAATACTTAAATAGAGCTCGAAATTTGTTCATAAAAAATATTTATTTCTTTGAATTAATTTGATTTTAATTTTTTTGTGATGTACTTTGAATTAATTTGACATGGATTTTTCAGGATATATAATACATTAATATTTTTTTATAAAGAAATTTAGCACTTTATAATTTGGATTTTTTGGTTTTTTAAACGAAATCGAACCGAAAAATTTGATTCGGTTAAAATCAGTTTGTACTCATTTCGGTTCGATTTCAGTTAATAATAAAAAAAAACCTCAGGTGAATCATATATTGCTAATTTTGATGAAATTTGTGCTTGAAAAATTGTGCTGTTAATGTCTCGTTAATCTACTTTGTGATTTATATTTTGGTAATAAATTGATGTGTTTTATCTTTATGGAAGTAGATTAACTAATCTGTAGATCATCAGATCATGGGAGTATTATTTTACTTTGGTTTATTTCCTCCACATATAATTGATGTAAGAGGCACTTTTGCTTGAGACCGTCTCACGGTGAGACGGACTGTATTTTGGGCATTGATGTTTTAACACTTTGAGAGAGATGAATATTGTTTGTGCTAACTTGTACTCTGTCTTATGCATAATACCGTCTTATACGAGTTTTTGTCTTAATGTAATTGATACGTAAGAATAATATTTGTTCCGATTCGAGATGGTACAAATCTCCTAGAATTAGACAAGGAAAGATACACAACTGCTGGCCAAAAAAAAAAAGATGAGCCTTTTTCAAAATTTTCCGGTGAAACTTGTTTCACAGTATAAAATTTATACTATATACTTATAAATTAATACTATAATATTTATGTCATTATTCTTCGCAATGAATAAAATATTTCTAGAAAATCTATACATCGGATAAATGAATTAATATGCACATGTAACATGATCACAGTCTACTCTGAATTGAAAATGGCCTAACGAAAAAATCTGAATTTTTGTGTCCCTTTAGCTTTTCTACAATCATGTTTCACCAATCAGCAAGAGAAAAATCTTCAACAGCCAAACGATTAATCATCCCTGACAAAGCTGTCACTACGTGCACTTAAAAAACCATCAGCCAGATAACAAATCGCAACATGTATCATTGTCATTTTTATAAATTGCAGTCTGTATCTATTTTAAACAAAATACAATATGTACTAATAAATTTTGACATATTTCAACACCGACCTATTGTTTTTGAAATATGTCTATTTAATTTCTTTAATTTGATGTTTTCTAAAATACTTTTTAATATTGTAAGTATATACAATATATCATTTATAGGCTATATTTAGCAGGAAAATTTCAGACAAAAGAGCTCGAATTGGAATCGATCACTTTAAAATCTATCACTTTTTATTAGTACAAGTTATAATTTATTAAAAAAAAAATAGTATAAGTTGCAATTTGTAAAAATGGCAATAATACAGATTGTAATTTGTAATTAACCCTATAAATTCCGACGTATCTATATCCAAAATACAAAAAAAATTACCTTCTTCATTTTTGGGATCCCATCTAAGACATTTATCCGCAACAAGAACAAGCCACAATAGCTAATAAACATCAACATTGTCTACTATATCAGGAGTGGCCTTTCCAAAAATCCCCCCTTCTTTCTTACACTAAGAAAACCACTCTAGAAAAGGTTGGGCCGTCCCTCTAGCTTAGGGTTTTTCGTCTCTCCAGCGTGAGTAGTCCGGTTTCCGTCATCTTTTTTGAATCTGGGGTTTTGTGGCCACCATTGCTATTCCACCTTGGAACCTTTGACTCCTCTACCCCACTTTTCTTTTGTCCTCTGTGTGTTGTCTCCCTTGTTTTTTCTCTTTTGTCTTAACCCCTGTTTCTTTTCTACACCTTTTCCCCTACCCCCTGTTTTTTCGTGTCGAGTGTGTGCGGTCCAGGAGTCTTTCGGGGCTTTTGCTCGGTGTATCTTGTGTGTTGGGTCTTGTCTTTCTCTTCTGCTTGGTGTGTGTCTGTGTGTGGTCTCTTTCGGGGACTGCGGACTGCCCTAGGACTTTTGATTCGATTCTCTGGTGCATTTAGATAGAATGGCTGTAGATTTGGGAGGGGAGCAGGTAGATCTAGGTGAAGACTTCGTTCTAAAATTAGATCTGGATGGAGAAGACGGTTTAAACACCCCCACTCTCTGTGTGTTTGGGAAAGTTCTAACAAACAAAACTTCCAATGCTTTTGGTTTCTTGGAAACGATGAAAAGAGCTATGAATCCGGCCAGTGGCTTCACGGCGAAGGAGATTGGGAAAAATCTTTTCTCATTTCAGTTCAACGCGGTGGCAGATCTGGAAGGGGTTCTTGCCCGAGAACCCTGGCATTTCGACAAACAGTTGGTTCTTTTGAGAGAGCTCAGTGAAGGAGAAGCGACCCTCTTGATTAGCTTTTTTATCTGATGGCGTTAAAGATGCGAATGTATGACCTCCCAAAAGGCGTCGCGGAAGGAAAACGTTGTCAGACAGATCGGGGGGAGGCTGGGGACGATAGTTGAGATTGTTCGAGGATCTCTGGAAGGATTCGCCTATAGCATTCGGGTCAAAATAAAGATGAATATACACAAACCACTCTGCAAAGGTATCCATCTGGAAGTGGGAAAGGAGAAAATTTGGGTAAGCTTTAAATACGAACGTTTACCTAAGAAAAGTGTGAAGGAAGGTAAGAGTGAGAGCAGTAAGGGAAAGGAGAAATCGGAAGATGAGACTGAACAAGAATCTCTGGAACTGAAAGCAGTTCGATCGGACTTTGAAAAAATAGGTGTCAAAGGAAATAGAAAACCGGGGGAAAAAATGGAAAATGGCAGGCTCCAGGAAAAGGAAGAAGTGAACTCTAAGGCCACTCTCCTACATATAATGGCGGAACACAAACCAACATAACCAAGCCCCAACCTTTATTGAAAAACCCAACTCCCCAACCATCCCCCCACCAATCTCATCAATACCACAAACCACACTCATAACCACGATACACCAAACCACTCTAAACAAACACCCACCCAAATCCCCAACACCACATTAATTATCCCCCACTTTTCCACCCACCAAAGACCACACACCCCCAAACCAACTAACACCTTAAATACAACCAAACTCAGCACTATAACACCACAAACCAATACTAGCCAAATTCACATACCCATTGCAGAACTCCGAAAAATTTGCCAAAATAACCATACCCCACAAACCAAAAGAAAATTTCGGAGGAAGAAGCCAATTCAAAACCACTTCCACAAGAACCTCACCCTGAAACCAACGTACCCAAACAACCATGGATCAATACACCAACCGAAAAAGAAGGATGCAAAAGGAAGGAAACAGAAGAAGAGAGTGAACATGGTGAATGGAAAAAAAAAAGTTCGGATGGAAATTGACGGGAAACGATGTGACATACACCCGGCAGCAGAGGTTGCTAAAGCAACCCAATGAATTATGATAATATATAAGCTGGAACTATCGCGGGCTTGGGAACCAAGGCGGCGATTCGAGCTCTAAAAAAGCTCCTACGTGAAAAAGATCAGGGTATGGTCTTTCTCATGGAAACGAAACTCACTGTAGAACTCTTCACTTTGAGGGTTGTATTCCCGTGGATTGTGATGGTTTTGGCAAAGCCCGTAGGGGAGGCCTCTGCCTCTTATGGAGAAATCACTTGGATCTCTCATTGAGCAGCTACTCAACTAACAAACAAGGGGAGCTGGACGACCTACTGAAAAATGAAGAAAAATTCTGGTTTCAAAGGTCACGGGCATTGTGGCTTAAGGAGGGTGACCAGAACACAACTTTCTTCCATACGAAAGCATCACAACGAAGGAGGAGAAACACCATTCTCAAGCTCATGGATAAAGAGGGGGTATGGGTCTCGGGAGAGGATGAGGTTGGGAGGGTCATGAGGGAGTTTTTGGAGGAGTTATTCTCTTCGGCGAGTATTAGGGATATGCACCATATTATCGAATCAATTGAACCTTGCGTCACAGTTGATATGAATGAATCTCTCACTCAACCATACTCAGCAGCGGAGGTCAAAAAGGCCCTAAAGAAGATGCACCCGGCAAAGGCCCCGGGGCCCAACGGTATGCCTCCCCTTTTCTTTTAGAATTTTTGGCCCATTACCCATTTATCTCTTGTTGATACTTGCTTAAATGTTCTTAATAATGGTTTTAAACCCCTCTATGCTTAACCACACCCATATTGTTTTGATACCTAAAAGTGAAAAAATCCTTGAAAGAAGCCGAAAAGATTTTTGACCCATTAGCTTGTGTAATGTGGTGGTCCGTGTCATAACAAAAACCATCATAAACCCAAAAAAAATATCCTCCATTCTATTATCTCCCCTAACCAAAGTGCTTTCATTCCCAACCCATTATCACCGATAATGCTATGGTTGCTTTTGAGATCTTCCACTCTATGAAAAAGAAAAAAAAGGAAAATGGGGCCTTGTGGCTTTGAAACTTGATATGAGTAAAACTTATGATAGAGTTGAGTGGGTCTTTTTACGTCTTTATGTGTGTGAAGCTTGGTTTCTTTTGATCGATGGATTGATTTGATTATGATTTGTGTGACCACTTTGTTTCTTACTCTCTCCTCGATTAATGGTTTTTTTTCGAATCGAGCGTTTCACTCCCTTTGTCACACTTGTTCTTTTAAGAGGAATTTTCAAAAATGATATTACGTCGGGAGGACCCCCTATCGTATTTATCTTTTCCTTATATGTGCATAGGGTTTCTCCTCTCTTATAAAAGCAAAAGGTCTTCGAGGTTCAGGGAGAAATTACAAAATCAAGGTGGGCCTTGTAGCTCCACCCTCTTTGTGTCACAAATTTGTTCTTCGTCAAAAGGATGACCGATATCCTCTTCTTTCCGGGCTAATTAGGGGAGGGATGTTAACAAAGTGAAGAACATCATAGCCACCTATGAGGCTTTGGCTTGGTCAACAATTAACACCTTGGAAAAATTTGGAAATCACTACTTAATGGTCTGTAATATGGCCGGAGGAGGAAAGGAGGAGTTAGAGTTTAGATTGCGTTAACTTCGAGGGTAAGCCGATTGCCCAATATCTTATCCTTGGCCTCCCTACGATTATCGGCAAGGGACAAAAGTTGTCTTCCAAACCATCGTGGATAGAATCACCACCCGTTTGAAAGGGTGGAAAGAAAAGTCTTTGACAAAGGCGGAAAGGGAAATTCTACTCAAGACGGTCGTTCAAGCTATCCCAAACTATGCTATGAGTTCTTTTTTGTTCCCGGTTTCTCTTTGTGAGGAAATCGAGAAAATGGTGGCCCGTTTCTATTGGGGAAGTCAAGAAAGCCGGATGATAGGAAGATGCATTGGCTTAGTTGGAAAAAAGATCTCGGCAAAATTTTTCCGAAGAATGGAGGACTTGGCTTCCGGAGATGTACTTCTTTAATTTGGCAATGGTTGAGAAGCAATATTGGAGCCTCTTACAACACCGATTCTTTGGTAAAATAAATATTGTTGCTTATTTTTTAAAGCGAGGTATTTTTTCAAGAGGCAATATTGAGTTATCTCATTAAATTCAACCATTGGGTACCAACCTAGTTACTTATGGAGGAGCATTCTCAAAGCCCGTGAGCTTATCAGCGGGAATGCGGCATGGAGGGTTGGTGATGGAGCGTCTATCGTTGTTATGGGGATCGATGGATTGGGGAGGGAGTCATGGTATAAACCAAGAGTTTAGATTGGAACAGGGGGGGCAACTAAACAGGCAACTGGTGGTGGACTTATGTTGGGATTATCTTTGGAAAGTATGTTTTTTTTACTTTGTATAATCAAAAAAATTCGTATTTATTATAGAATTTATGGACTTATTCTTTAAAATAAATTGTTTATCATGATGCTTTAAATATTATCGAATGTTACATATATTTTTCTTTGCATAAATGTTCAATAAATAGTCGTGTTACATTGTAGCTAATTTAGTGATACCGGATCACGGAAGATTAAATTAACAATCCTTGTAACTAAAAGTACACCATTCATGACCTAGATGGAAATGAACAACCCATCGTGAAAGGTTGAAGTGTAAAGACTTATCAATCATTGGCTTGTCTTGACCAAGAGATTACACTAGTGCATGACCGATGCAATGAATGTGACGAATAGGACCTCTGAGGAGGACAAATTCTTCCTAATTGAACAAGGAAGAATTAGACCTCGGTGGTTCATTATTTCTTAATCTTTTGTTCCTTAAATAGGATCACGTGTGGTTGGTAACTATTGCTTTGACTTATCATGGGTAGAGAATCAATGAGATTCAATACTTTTTATCTTGGGCAATATTATTGGTCACATGTGATTGCTAAGATTTAATCTGGGAGAATCGTGTGCAAAATCACGCTTTGTTCGATTTGTTCCCTTGGGAGGTTCATAAGCTTTATCATACCAAATCTTGCAAGTGGAATTAGTTTCGGTATGGATAATAATGTTGAACCGTTCCTTGACCAAGGACAAAAGATATTAATTAACGGAAAGCTATTTATTTATGGCTTGAATTAATTAATGGGCTAGATAATCTTAAACACGGAAATAATAACAAGAGCCATATTGACTATAATATGGGTTAAGATGGATAGTCAATATTAATTATGTAGTGGGATTAATTAATATTTATGGGCTTGAATAATATTGTGGCTCAATATTGATAATTCAAGATCCATTTGAAGGTCCAATCTTAATTCTCATAAAGGCCCCCCCTGAGTAGCCCAACATATAGTCCAATAACTGAAAAAAGTGTTTAAAATAAAATAAATATTGTTGCTTATTTTTCTTAATTATTTTCAAATTTATGGATAAAAGGGAGAAAAGATTTTCTTTGAATTTTGTTATGGAATGTAGATATGTATTCTTGGAATACAAGATTATCTCATTAAATTCAAGAAATCTCCCACTTGGTTATTTATAAAGATAATTTTCGAAATTTTGAAAATTAAAGGGCAAGAAAGATTTTCTTGATTTTCTTGAAAAGATATTATGGAAGATATGTATTTCTTGAAATACAAGAATATCTCATAAATTCAAGAAGATCCAAATCTTGGAATCTTGCCCTATAATTTTCGAAATTAATCCATAACAAAAAAGTAGGTGAGATTTTGTGGAATATTATAATTATGGGAAAAAGAATATAGGAGATATATTCAAGATTTCTTGGAGATCAAGAAAAGATTTTCCCACATTGTTTTTGCCCTAAAAATTCGACCACCTCCACTCTATAAATAGGGGATGATTCTTTCATTCCTATGTACAATTCCATGTGCTGGAAAAATTAGCAAATCCACAAAGGTGGTGCAACATAATTTATTTTCCTTTTGTTAATTGTTCGCAAGTGTCCTACCACCGGATAGTCGAGCAAGGATTAAGGGAATACTTGGGAAGTTCTTTTGGTGTGTCTAATAAACAAAGTCATTGCCGTCCCAAGAGGTACGTTCACGTAAACTCGTAGAATTCCGCATGCGTAGAATTTACGTGATTTAATTATATGCATGATTTGTTGTTGGATTATTATGTGAATTAATATAGGATTAATTCATGCTAGTAATAATTATGAGAATTAAATTTGTATTAAAAAGGAGACTTTTTTTCTCTCATTCATCTAACGTGAATTCTCTAGAGTGTTCCGTACGCTTTCACAAAAAAAGAAAACTGATAAAAGAGAAAACAAGCTTCTCTTCTCATATGCATCACGTACATACTCAAATCAGAAAGGCATTTAATATTGTGAATTAATGGAAGCAATCCGTGAATCAATTCTCGTGGTTGCGTTTCAGACTAAAGAGTCCAGTCGTACGTGGAATTCAACCGGGTTCTATTTTCTTCCACTGCAATTCTGGATTAGAGGTTAGTGAGTTTCTAACCCCCGTATTCCAACAATTTGTTTTACTTAAATCTCTTCCAGATCATGATACTCAGGTGCTAGCTAAGTGTTCGAAAGTCTTTATAGCGGACTTCTCATACGACTGCTTCGTGGCCTCGTAGTTGCTCATAAGCCCGTAGTAAGAAATCTGTTCCATTTCACATGGTTCACAACTAATACTTTTTATTAAACTAACCAATACTTTTAGTGTAGAAACTAATACCTTTTGAAAATAAACACCAATTGCATACAAGTTTTAACCATTTGTGTACAATGTTCATGACATATAGCGAAGAATATTCTGAAAAAGTACCTAATTAGCTTAAGAACAAAAAAGAGGATAAAGAAATTGTACAATCACAGTAAAAAATTGTTGTAAATAAAAGTTTGAAAACCCGCGAGAAAGAGAGTGAAAGAACGTGGGGAGGAAAACAAGAAGAACGAAACGAGAATAGTGAAAGTGCGAATAATAGAAATTGATAGAATGGACAATATTTTACGGAACTTATATACGTACAATATTACCTATGAATCTTTGTGTTAGACTATATATAGTAACAGAAACACTCATATGAAAATTGCACAGATCTTGATCTGTGCAATATGCCTTCCTCCTACACGCTTTCTTCTTTTTTCACATCTCCACGACCTTTCCTTATTATGTTTATCATCCCTTTAGATCTATATTTTATTTTCGCTTTTTTTTTTTTCACAATAACACCTTTTGTGCTTATATAATAACACATTTGTCAATATTTTACATGTATTTTTTCAATAACATTTAATATGAACATGTATGTGTTACTATAGTTATGATGACACATGTTTGTTAATATAATAACACGTATTTTCCCTGTAGTAACATAGATTTATGTATGTGTTATTTTTTTTTTGAGCGATTTTTTTTTTGTAAGATCAAATTAACTCGGTTGACTGATGAAAAATTCGATGTTTTTTCAAATGTGCTCATATTGCACATGCAATATTAGATAGAAGTGCACCTCATATACTAATAAATATGAAATATAATAGCCCCTAAGTACACAGCCAAGTGATAAGGCTTATGATAATATGGGGAAAATTTTCCTAGACTCTCTTCTTTAAGTATCTACTATTTGGACACATAACACACTCCTCGATTTATAACCTGTTCAATACAGTATATCATATTTGTATATTTTATACATTTTTAGATAAAATTTAATAATTTAAAAAAATTAAAAACGTGACGGATCATGATATGGTCCAAGCTGTGGGCAGCAGATCTAATCAATTACCAGGCTGATAAAATTTTCATCCCTACCTCCATTGCATCCTTACATAAAAACTGACCCAGCCACAACTCTGACATAACATGCCATAACTTTACTTAAAAAGATATTGGAATAACTTTCCTTTTCAATACTACTTTACTTATGCTTTACTACTTTGTTTTAAAGAGTTCATTGCTACACTTTTTTCCAACTTATAGTATTCTTTTTTAGCGGGTCTCGTGTACATTTAGGTGCACCGTGTACTCATAATGCATTTAGAACTATTCAATTTGTTATACTAAAAGAAGTAAATTATTTACACTGAATCATGCAATTATTTTTCTATATTAATAATTGCACGATTCAATATAGATAAATTGCGTCTTTAAATATAATAAATTACATAATTTTAAAATATATTAGGAGTGCATGGTGCAATAAAATGTATACAAGACTTAGCCATTCTTTTTACAACGGGTACTTTTTTCCTTTTCGTCAATCGTCCCCTATGCTTCCATTTCTTTTCTTTATTTCCTTACATCTTTTCAATAGGAAAGTAAAAGATTAAAAAAATGAAAATAAAAATATATGACAAGTATCTCTCTATTCACCTTGTAATTATGAAAGATAAAAACTCATATGGGACGGTTTATGCATGAGACAGGATAGAATTAAGCACAAATCACACTCATCCTTCCCAAATTATTAAAGCGTCAATTCTCAATTTATGCTCCGTTTCATCATGAGACCGTCTCATACAACTGTGCCTCAATATTAAATGATACTCCCTCCGTCCCGGAAGACTCTGCGCCAACTAAAGTTTACAAGCTGGAGTAAATGAAGTAAAACCACGAAAAGACAAACTTAAGTCTTCTCAAATGTAATAAAACAATGTATTATTATCATAAAAATAAAGCACATGAAAAAATTGAACACTAGTAGCAATAAGAGTCACATTGCAACACTAAAATAACTAGCATAAGAAAACCCAGAAAGCATCAAGTAACAAAACATCAACAAGGATCCTTACCAAATCTAGAAGCAGATAATACCTCTACGCCGTTTGCTAACGACATATAAGTCGCGCATTTCCTGATACACGCTTTTGAAATGATCCACCGAAAAACACAGCTGCCTTATAGCTTCCCTTTTCTCCTCACTTATCTCTGATATTTCATCCTTTTGCATTCCCACATCTTTCTCCAACTCATTGATTCTTGATTCCAATTCAGCAATCACCCTTTTCGCACCGTCATTTTCAGAACGCAGCTCGTTCAGACTGCGCTCTATGCATTGAATATGATCGTCACGAACGCTGAGAACACCATTAAGTGTCTGTAACTTGGCATGAAATGCATCTTTTTCCGCCGTCACCGTTTCGTAATTCAGCCTCAGCTTATTAACATCTTCGGTCATAGTTTCGGATAATGCGCTTTGGACACGCAGCTCGACTGACACTTGCTCAAAGCTATCTTGCAAGCTGGCTAGCTGGCTTTCTTGGTTTTTTAGCATCTTGAGTTTTTCAGCTTCAAATGATTCGTATAACATAGAAACAGAAAATTCGAGTTGTTGCTTTTGTAGAGCTAAATTTGCGTTCAGTTTCTCTATCTCACTATCACGATCTAACAAATCCTCCTCCAACTTCTGAACTCTTGTTTCCTTTAACTCGAGTTTGGCTTCCAAATCCGATATTTGCCTTTGGAGAATCGAAGATCTTTTGGTCTTCTCTTCGATATCAGCTTCATTCATCTTAATCTGATTCCGCGCCCACTCAAGCTCACCTTCTACACCGCTAATTTTGGCAATTATTGCTTCTTTGTTCTCTAGTTGCTTCTTCTGTCTAGCGATTTCATATTCTGCTAACTCGAGTTTTTCTTTCCAAACCTTCACTTCCTTTTCGTAGTCCAATATTCGTCTCATCAGCATCTCGTATTCATGTTTCAGCATTTTCTCAGGAGACGAGTCGTAAGATTCTGAATCGGAATCCGACGACAATAATGAAGATTCAGAGCCTTCATTTGGAGTTGCTTCTGAAATCCCACCACCAGAACTTAAAGATAATTCAGAAGGAACAAATTGGCCTTCAACATTTTGCATCCCAAGTTTCTTTTCTGGGGTAAGAAAAGAATGGCCAAAACTTGTTTTCTCATAATTCTTAAAATCTCCTTTCAGCTTATTGTAATGGTCCACAAGCAAATGGTGCCTCTGGGAGATTTCCTTGATACAAGCAATTAACTCAGGTTGCATTGGATCATCACTATGAGAATTTTCCATTGAAATTTCTCTGTCATGCTCAATCAACAGTAGCATTTTCTTCACACTCTCATCCAAACCTGCAAGAATAAAACTATTACAATTTCCTCATAGAGTTGGTCTTCTGTAAAACCTGTTATATCATGCACTTGTTTTGCAACTAATACTCTATAGTAAAACAACTAATACCTTGTAATGAAACAACTAATATTGTTCTAAAATATAAACAAAATGCAAACCAGTTGCGCAGTAAATCTGGTTTTCACATGACTTTGCCTTTTTCATATTGTTGTTACACACTAATTGCAGGCATGATGATACTATGCATAGAATTGAAGCTACCATTCTCAAATTTTAGAGGTAAATATGAGGTTAATTTGGATCTTACCCTTGACATTTTCAGCCATCCATTCAGAATTCTCCAAACAAGTTTTACCATTCGGCCATGATGACTCCACCTTCCTCACCTCATTATCCATCTTAATCCTGCTACCAAACATAAAATGAGTTCGAGAACTATGTAACTTGACATGCTCATAAATTTATTGAACAAATAAATCGGAAAAGTTTTGAGTAATACATCAATCTAAAAACACGAGAAAAAGTACCACAGGGTTTCGGTGCTTAAATTGCCATAGTCTGGAAACGAATTCTGGAAAATCAGACAAGGACTACAAAATTATGCAATTTCATATAAGAGTTCAGCTAGATGCCTAGATCCAATTCCATTAAATTGAAATTATCCATGATTCTTTCATAGCAACACAAGGTCAAAAAAAATTGAATATAACTTACTGATCTACTCTGTAAAAAATCAAATCCGTAAAAAAGGACAGCAAATGACTAAATCAACATTAAATCCGAACCAGAGGAGCAAACGAAAAGTAGAAAACCACCAGAAGCTTCGTTCAATGACTAATCACATGAACACAAATCCGAATAACAATATAACATCAATCAGTCGAGAATTGCAGAAGGAAAACGGAGCGGCCAGTAAATTCACCTGATAATCGGAGGAGAAAACACGCAAGGCACCTGCTATGAAAGCCGAAGCAGATTGATTGCAAACTGTAGCTTGGGGGAGACTGAAAAATGGCTCTAGATTTTAGAGAGAGAGAGAGGGGGGTGGAAATTTGGAAATAAAAGGTGGGAGAAAAACAAGAAGAAAAGGATGAGAGGGAACAGAGAGTGGCCAGACTGGCAATATCAATCCCAATTTTGGGGCCATGTTTCCCGCCTTTAGCGTTTGAAATTATGCGGATTTCAATTTTTTGTAAATCGCACACAAAAATACACTTCATTTTATTATACACACTAAATTTAAAGACAAAAACGTGTATGCATACAAGTGATATGTGTAATTGAGTCTTTTTTTTCTCGCGGTCAGGGGAATGAATTTTAGGGCAGATTGTTGGTGGGTCAATGGGCTTCTTCATCATCTTCCTCGTGCGCGCAGCCGACACGGTCAGATTTCCTCTTCTTCCTCTTCTCTTTTGGCGAATCTCATGGACTTTCTTTTTCCTCGTTTGTGCCCTAATTTTCTTTTTTTCGCTCCGATTATTGGATGAAACCAGGTCATTCAATTTGGATTTCGATGTGGATTCTACGAGAAGAAGAGAGAATATGTGTGTGATGTTTGGATTACCCCTCAACACAAAGTGTGTGATGAAATTCACATACTTCTGCACTTTTTTTCACGCTGTTCTGTAAATCTGTAATTTTGGACTGAAGATTTTTTCACGTTTGTACTGGTTTTTGTTCATGTAGTAACACTCTTTTTCTCATATGGTAACACTTTTTTTGTTCATGTAGTAACACATCAGATTGTTCTTTAAATCTGTAATTCTGGACTGTGATTTCTTTTCGCGGTTGTACTGATTTTGTTCATGTGGTAACACGTAATATAATAATGTAGTAACACTTATACATAGATGTAGTAACACACAAAAATTTGAGGAAAAAAATCAAAAAAAAATTATAAATCTGTAATTTTGGACTGAAGATTTTTTTCGCGTTTGTACTGGTTTTTGTTCATGTAGTAACACTATTTTTCTCATATGGTAACACTCTTTTTGTTCATTAGTAACACATCAAATTGTTCTTTAAATTTGTAATTCTGGACTGTGATTTCTTTTCGCGTTTGTACTGATTTTGTTCATGTGGTAACACGTAATATAATAATGTAGTAACACTTATACATAGATTTAGTAACACCGTACAATGGGAATCGAACCTACAACCAAATTTATTAGCAACAAACCTGAACCACTAGGCTACAATACATATTTGATAAAAATATCCTTCTATAAATACATATGCGTCCTCGCCAACCCTGAACCCACTGTCCGCGTCACCGCTTCATACCTTGGCGCCCAGACATAAATTTTAAGCAATTTTTTTACCTTATTTATGTTGTATTGCACATAACACTAGTGTGCAATATTTCACACAAGACTTGGGTAAAAACTTGTATGCAATATTACATACAAGTGATATGTGCAATTGTACTTTTTTTACTTTTCTTTTTTCGCGGTCAGATAGGGCAAGAGTTGGGGCAGATTATTGGTGGGCCAATTGGCTTCTTCATCTTCTTCCTCGCGCAGCCGACACGGTTTGATTTCCAGATTTCTCTTATTCCTCCTCTCTTCTAGCGGATCTTCGATTTCCAGATTTCTCTTCTTCCTCTTCTCTTCTGGTGGATCTCATGGACTTTCTTCTTCCTCGTTCGTGCCCTAATTTTCTTTTTCGCTCCGATCATCGGATGAAATACAGTTGTTCAATTTGAATTTTGGTGTAGATTCTGCGAGAAGAATAGAGAATATGTGTGTGGTATTTTTTAATTATCCTTCAACACAAAGTGTGTGATGAAATTCAGATCCTTCTGCACTCTTTTCACGTTGTTACAAAACTGTTTTCCACTTTATCAGAAATCTGTAATTTTGGACTGATATTTTTTTTCGCGTCTGTATTGATTTTTGTCATGTAGTAACACTATTTTGCTCATATGGTAACACTCTTTTTGTTCATGTAGTAACACATCAAGTTGTTCTTTAAATCTGTAATTTTGGACTGGGAATTTATTTTTGCGCTTGTACTGGTTTTATTCATGTGGTAACATGTTTTTCTTCATATGGTAACACTTTTTGTTCATGTAGTAACATATGTTTTTTTAGTAATATGTAACATTGTTCATATATAAATCAGAAAAACTATGTGAATACTCATACGTTACCATATGAACAATAATGTGTTACCATGTAACTCATGTTACGTTATGAATATTTATGTGTTACGATATGTTTAATTACGTGTTACGTAAAATATGAAGTTTTTCAATATAACAATGTAGTAACACTTGTACATAGATGTAGTAACACATAAAAATTTGACAAAAAAAAAAAACCAATATAACAATGTAGTAACACTCATATATAGATGTAGTAACACACTAAAATTTTTAAAAATAAAATTATGTGTTCAGTAGGAATCGAACCTGCGACCAAACACATTAAGAGCAGACCTAAACCACTGGGCTACAACACACAATCAATAATGATATGCATCTATTAATATATATCCATTACATTAAGCCCAATCCACAACTTGCCCGCCTCGATCCGCCCCAGGCAGCGAGTTTGACCCATGAATTTTAATGTAAATCAATTTAATTATGGTGTATTACACATATCTATAGTGTCTTATTATTTCACAAGAGAGTTTCTCAAATTTAAATGGATAGGTTATAGGTGGCGGGATATTGTTATCTTGCCCCTAATTAATTCTTCTTCTTCGTCTGATTTATATTGCATATTTAAAAATATTAATTATTTTAAAAAAATAAAAGTGTTGTTTATTAATATTAAATGGTATAAAGTTTGTTTGATGGAGGGGTATATATGTCCTTTATATTTTATGTAAGAAATATATTATATATGTAAGGGGTATTTTTGTAAATATAGTGACATGTAGTGTAAATAAGAGATGTTTTTAATAAATATTTTTAAGTGTGTAAAGTTGTTTTAATTCCTATTTTAGAAAATAGTAAAACGAAATAAGTATGTTCAATTAAGGAAAACGTGCTATTTAAATTAGGACGGAGAGTATAATATCGATGTTATATAGAAATTTAATATTTTGTACGACTGAATTATCCTTTCCCACCTAATTAACGATTTTAGATTTAAATTTCATAATCTCTCTTCATTTGAATTCTTTTATATCTTTTCAGAGATTTGGTTAATGCATCAAATAAGTTCACTGATACTGTCACACACACATATAATTGATTGATAATTGAATATAAACAAAATTTGTTACAAATTATAATTATTGTTTAATGTAACTCTTCTTTTCATTATATAAGCTAATTGGGTTTTGTTTAAAGATTATTTAAAAAAAAAAAATAATAATTGGAGGAGTAAAAATTTTATTATAACCCTATTTAATAATTGTTATAATTTTTAACATAATTAATGCATATGGTTATATTTAGGGGTGAGTATTATTCGGTAATAATTGATAAATCAAGCCGAATTAAATCGAAATATTAATTCGGTTCGGTTATTTTTTTGTTCGGTTCGATTTCGGTTATCAACTTTA
The DNA here is from genome assembly GCA_037126765.1 of Stenogyne calaminthoides. NCBI lineage: Eukaryota > Viridiplantae > Streptophyta > Magnoliopsida > Lamiales > Lamiaceae > Stenogyne > Stenogyne calaminthoides. The sequence goes on from JBBCBC010000016.1 coordinate 25,975,954, forward strand.
TAAATTTTGGTATTTAAAAAGTGCAGATATGGTTTTAGAGGTAAAAATACTTAAATAGAGCTCGAAATTTGTTCATAAAAAATATTTATTTCTTTGAATTAATTTGATTTTAATTTTTTTGTGATGTACTTTGAATTAATTTGACATGGATTTTTCAGGATATATAATACATTAATATTTTTTTATAAAGAAATTTAGCACTTTATAATTTGGATTTTTTGGTTTTTTAAACGAAATCGAACCGAAAAATTTGATTCGGTTAAAATCAGTTTGTACTCATTTCGGTTCGATTTCAGTTAATAATAAAAAAAAACCTCAGGTGAATCATATATTGCTAATTTTGATGAAATTTGTGCTTGAAAAATTGTGCTGTTAATGTCTCGTTAATCTACTTTGTGATTTATATTTTGGTAATAAATTGATGTGTTTTATCTTTATGGAAGTAGATTAACTAATCTGTAGATCATCAGATCATGGGAGTATTATTTTACTTTGGTTTATTTCCTCCACATATAATTGATGTAAGAGGCACTTTTGCTTGAGACCGTCTCACGGTGAGACGGACTGTATTTTGGGCATTGATGTTTTAACACTTTTTGAGAGAGATGAATATTGTTTGTCTTAAACTTGTCTTTCTGTCTTATCATATCTTAAATCTTATCTGAGTTTTTGTCTTAATGTAATTGATACGTAAGAATAATATTTGTTCCGATTCGAGATGGTACAAATCTCCTAGAATTAGACAAGGAAAGATACACAACTGCTGGCCAAAAAAAAAAAGATGAGCCTTTTTCAAAATTTTCCGGTGAAACTTGTTTCACAGTATAAAATTTATACTATATACTTATAAATTAATACTATAATATTTATGTCATTATTCTTCGCAATGAATAAAATATTTCTAGAAAATCTATACATCGGATAAATGAATTAATATGCACATGTAACATGATCACAGTCTACTCTGAATTGAAAATGGCCTAACGAAAAAATCTGAATTTTTGTGTCCCTTTAGCTTTTCTACAATCATGTTTCACCAATCAGCAAGAGAAAAATCTTCAACAGCCAAACGATTAATCATCCCTGACAAAGCTGTCACTACGTGCACTTAAAAAACCATCAGCCAGATAACAAATCGCAACATGTATCATTGTCATTTTTATAAATTGCAGTCTGTATCTATTTTAAACAAAATACAATATGTACTAATAAATTTTGACATATTTCAACACCGACCTATTGTTTTTGAAATCTGTCTATTTAATTTATTTAATTTGATGTTTTCTAAAATACTTTTTAATATTGTAAGTATATACAATATATCATTTATAGGCTATATTTAGCAGGAAAATTTCAGACAAAAGAGCTCGAATTGGAATCGATCACTTTAAAATCTATCACTTTTTATTAGTACAAGTTATAATTTATTAAAAAAAAAATAGTATAAGTTGCAATTTGTAAAAATGGCAATAATACAGATTGTAATTTGTAATTAACCCTATAAATTCCGACGTATCTATATCCAAAATACAGAAAAAAAATTACCTTCTTCATTGAGTATCTCTTTTTGGGATCCCATCTAAGACATTTATCCGCAACAAGAACAAGCCACAATAGCTAATAAACATCAACATTGTCTACTATATCAGGAGTGGCCTTTCCAAAAATCCCCCCTTCTTTCTCACACTAAGAAAACCACTCTAGAAAAGGTTGGGCCGTCCCTCTAGCTTAGGGTTTTTCGTCTCTCCCGTGTGAGTAGTCCGGTTTCCGTCATCTTTTTTGAATCTGGGGTTTTGTGGCCACCATTGTTATTCCACCTTGAAACCTTTGACTCCTCTACCCCACTTTTCTTTTGTCCTCTGTGTGTTGTCTCCCTTGTTTTTTCTCTTTTGTCTTAACCCCTGTTTCTTTTCTACACCTTTTCCCCTACCCCCTATTTTTTCGTGTCGATTGTGTGCGGTCCAGGTGTCTTTCGGGGCTTTTGCCCGGTGTATCTTGTGTGTTGGGTCTTGTCTTTCTCTTCTGCTTGGTGTGTGTCTGTGTGTGGTCTCTTTCGGCGACTGCGGACTGCCCTAAGACTTTTGATTCGATTCTCTGGTGCATTTAGGTAGAATGGTTGTAGATTTGGGAGGGGAGCAGGTAGATCTGGGTGAAGACTTCGTTCTAAAATTAGATCTGGATGGAGAAGACGGTTTAAACACCCCCCCACTCTCTGTGTGTTTGCGAAAGTTCTAACAAACAAAACTTTCAATGCTTTTGGTTTCTTGGAAACGATGAAAAGAGCTATGAATCCGTCCAGGGGCTTCACGGCGAAGTAGATTGGGAAAAATCTTTTCTCATTTCAGTTCAACGCGGTGGCAGATCTGGAAGGGGTTCTTGCCCGAGAACCCTGGCATTTCGACAAACAGTTTGTTCTTTTGAGAGAGCTCAGTGAAGGAGAGCAGCCCTCTTCAGTTAGCTTTTATATCGCAGCGTTCTGGGTACGAATGTATGACCTCCCAAAAGGCGCGCGAAAGGAAAACGCTGTCAGACAGATCGGGGGGAGGCTGGGGACGATAGTTGAGATTGTTCGAGGATCTCTGGAAGGATTCGCCCATAGCATTCGGGTCAAAATAAAGATGAATATACACAAACCACTCTGCAAAGGTATCCATCTGGAAGTGGGAAAGGAGAAAATTTGGGTAAGCTTTAAATACGAACGTTTACCTAAGAAAAGTGTGAAGGAAGGTAAGAGTGAGAGCAGTAAGGGAAAGGAGAAATCGGAAGATGAGACTGAACAAGAATCTCTGGAACTGAAAGTAGTTCGATCGGACTTTGAAAAAATAGGTGTCAAAGGAAATAGAAAACCGGGGGAAAAAGTGGAAAATGGCAAGCTCCAGGAAAAGGAAGAAGTGAACTCTAAGGCCACCACTCTCCTACATATAGTGGCAGACACCAAACCTACATAACCAAGCCCCAACCTTTATTGAAAAACCCAACTCTCCAACCATCCCCCCACCAATCTCATCAATACCACAAACCACACTCATAACCACGATACACCAAACCACTCTAAACAAACACCCACCCAAATCCCCAACACCACATTAATTATCCCCCACTTTTCCACCCACCAAAGACCACACACCCCCAAACCAACTAACACCTTAAATACAACCAAACTCAGCACTATAACACCACAAACCAATACTAGCCAAATTCACATACCCATTGCAGAACTCCGAAAAATCTGCCAAAATAACCATACCCCACAAACCAAAAGAAAATTTCGGAGGAAGAAGCCAATTGAAAAACCACTTCCACAAGAACCTCACCCTGAAACCAACGTACCCAAACAACCATGGATCAATACACCAACCGAAAAAGAAGGATGCAAAAGGAAGGAAACAGAAGAAGAGAGTGAACATGGTGAATGGAAAAAAGTTCGGATGGAAATCGACGGGGAACAGTGTGACATACACCCCCCAATGGCGGAGGTTGCTAGGCAACCCCGCCGGGAATTATGATAGCTATAAGCTGGAACTGTCGCGGGCTTGGGAACCGGGCGACAGTTCGAGCTCTAAAAAAGCTCCTACGTGAAAAAGATCCGGGTATGGTCTTTCTCATGGAAACGAAACTCACTGCAGAACTCTTCACTTTGAGGGTTGTATTCCCGTGGATTGTGATGGTTTTGGCAAAGCCCGTAGGGGAGGCCTCTTCCTCTTATGGAGAAATCACTTGGATCTCTCATTGAGCAGCCACTCAACTAACAAACAAGGGGAGCTGGACGACCTACTGAAAAATGAAGAAAAATTCTGGTTTCAAAGGTCACGGGCATTGTGGCTTAAGGAGGGTGACCGGAACACAACTTTCTTCCATACGAAAGCATCACAACGAAGGAGGAGAAACACCATTCTCGAGCTCATGGATAAGGAAGGGGTATGGGTCTCGGGAGAGGATGAGGTTGGGAGGGTCAGGGAGTTTTTTGGAGGAGTTATTCTCTTCGGCGAGTATTAGGGATATGCACCATATTATCGAATCAATTGAACCTTGCGTCACAGTTGATATGAATGAATCCCTCGCTCAACCATACTCAACAACGGAGGTCAAAAAGGCCCTAAATCAGATGCACCCGACATAGGCCCCGGGGCCCGACGGTATGCCTCCCCTTTTCTTTTAGAATTTCTGGCCCATTACCCATTTATCTCTTGTTGATACTTGCTTAAATGTTCTTAATAATGGTTTCAACCCCTCTATGCTTAACCACACCCATATTGTTTTGATACCTAAAGTGAAAAATCCCGAAAGCCCGAAAGATTTTCGACCCATTAACTTGTGTAATGTGGTGGTCCGTGTCATAACAAAAACCATCGCAAACCGGCTGAAAAATATCCTCCATTCTATTGTCTCCCCTAACCAAAGTGCTTTCATTCCCAACCGGCTTATCACCGATAATTCTATGGTTGCTTTTGAGATCTTCCACTCTATGAAAAAGAAAAAAAAGGAAAATGGGGCCTTGTGGCTTTGAAACTTGATATGAGTAAAGCTTATGATAGAGTTGAGTGGGTCTTTTTACGTGCTATGTGTGTGAAGCTTGGTTTTGCTGATTAGTGGATTGATTTGATTATGCGTTGTGTGACCACTGTTTCTTACTCTCTCCTGATTAATGGTTTTCCGATCGAACGTTTCACTCCCGGTCGGGGCCTTCGTCAGGGGGACCCCCTATCGCCTTATCTTTTCTTATATGTGCAGAGGGTTTCTCCTCTCTTATAAAGCAAGCTGAGGTTCGGGGAGAAATTACCGAAATCAAGGTGGCCCGTGGAGCTCCACCCGTGTCACACTTGTTCTTCGCAGACGACAGTATCCTCTTCTTTCGGGCTAATTAGGGGGAAGTTAACAAAGTGAAGAACATCATAGCCACCTATGAGGCGGCTTCGGGTCAACGAATCAACCTGGAAAAATTTGAAATCACTACTAGCGGTAATATGACGGAGGAGGAAAGAGGGGAGTTAGGGCAGTAACTCGGGGTGAAGCCGGTTGCCCAATATGCGAAGTATCTGGGCCTCCCTACGATTATCGGCAAGGGGAAAAAAGTTATCTTCCAAACCATCGTGGATAGAATCACCACCCGTTTGAAAGGGTGGAAAGAAAAGTCTTTGACAAAGGCGGAAAGGGAAATTCTACTCAAGACGGTCGTTCAAGCTATCCCAAACTATGCTATGAGTTGTTTTTTGTTCCCGGTTTCTCTTTGTGAGGAAATCGAGAAAATGGTGGCCCGTTTCTATTGGGGAGCCAAGCCGGATGATAGGAAGATGCATTGGCTTAGTTGGAAAAAGATCTCTCGACCGAAGAAGAATGGAGGACTTGGCTTCCGGGAGATGTACTTCTTTAATTTGGCAATGGTTGTGAAGCAATATTGGAGGCTCTTACACAACACTGATTCTTTGGCTGCCCATATTTTAAAAGTGAGGTATTTTTCAAGAGGCAATAATGAGTCTGCAACCATTGGGTACCAACCTAGTTACTTATGGAGGAGCATTCTCAAAGCCCGTGAGCTTATCCAAGCGGGTACGGCATGGAGGGTTGGTGATGGAGCGTCTATACGTTGTTATGGGGATCGATGGATTGGAGAGGGAGTGTGGTATAAATCGGAGTTTAGATTGGAACAGGGGGGTAACCAGGAGCAACTGGTGGTGGACTTAATATTGGATGATGGAGTATCTTGGAACATAAGTGAGATCCTACGTAGGTTCAACACCAAGGATGCAACCAATATTCTTAAAATCCCGTTGAGCTCCCGAAGACCAGCTGATAAGGCGATATGGAATCACAAAAAAAATGGCAAGTTCACTGTTCGATCGGCTTATCAGTTAGCCACAAACCTGTTTTCGAAATGTGGGAGAGACCTGCCCTCAGCTAGCTCCCAACACTCACCGTGGAAGCAATTGTGGCGCTGCAAATTACCTCCTAAGATCAACCATTTCTTATGGAGGGCATGCTATGATGCTCTCCCTACTCGGGTCGCGCTTCTCCGTCGAGGAATCTCCCTTAACCTCATTTGTCCTTCATGTGGGATGGCCCCGGAAACGCTGTCTCATATCATTTTCCAGTACCCAATCGCGATCCACTCGTGACTCCAAAGCCCATTATGGATTGATTATCGGGCCCATACCACACCTCGGTTCAAAGCCTTCTTATGGGAAATCTTAATCAAATTGCCAGAGTACGGTGTCCCAATTTTTTGCAGTGTACTTGTGGAATATCTGGAAAGCAAGGAACGCCTTCATCCATGAGAATCATCGGCAGGATCCTGGGCTAATCTCCTCGTGGTCCATGAACATGGTACATGAGCTAGACAATAAGATACCCCGCGCCAACAATCGCTCCGTTTCTTCGGGTATGGTCTCATGGCTCACACCACCCCCGGTCGTCTCAAACTTAATGCAGATGCTGGCGTTTTTTCGGATGGAATAGTCGGGTTGGGTTTTGTGGTTCGAACGCGGTGGGGAAGTCATTATTCTTTGGGGCGAAAAAGGTCTTGGTCTGCAATTCTAACACACTCTAATTGAAGCTTTAAAATTGAAGTTTGGGATCTGAAGGCCTTGGAGTCGGACCTCTACGACGTAACTTTTTTTGGAGTCCGACTAAAGGAATTTAATTCGGACTCTATAGGGTGAGTATGATCCGGACGTCTTGACTCGACCGATTGTGGGCGACATTAAAGAGGCGGTACACGGTCTTGGTGACATTACCTATTCTTTTGTAAAGAGAAACGCTAACCATGTTGCACATTTTCTTTCTCATTTTTGTCCGTCTGCGAGGGCGAATTTTTTTAATGGATCGGAGAGGTCCCGAGAGGACTGTAAAAGTCCTCGTTGTCAAAAGATGTAAGGCGTGAGCCTATCATTCCCTAAGCTAATACATTTATCTTTCTGTCAAAAAAAAAAAAAAGGAGTGGCCTTTCCTACAAGTAAATTAAGAAATTAGAGCATTTCTGTATATGGAGCATATTATAAAAAAAAGTACAGATTTTTATAATATCAAAATTACTCATCTCAAGAAGCTTTGCCCATTTGTATCTTTTGTACTCTTTCTACCAGTGACGAGCTCTAGAAGAACAACTCCAAAAAAATATACATTTGTAAAAGTAAATAAATAATAAATAATAAATAATAAATATTATTTATTTATTTATATAAATCCACAAATGAGTGGATAAAGTTAGAAAAAGGAAGTTGGTTAACTTCCCGGAGAAAAAAAAAAGAGATTATAATGGAGATTTTTTTTTCTCTCATTCAACTAACGTGAATTCTCTTTAGTGTTCCATACGCTTTCACAAAAAAAGAAAACTAAGAAAATAGAAAGCAAGTTTCTCTTCTCAAATGCGTCACGTATATACTCAAATCAGAAAGACATTTAATATTGTGAATTAATGAAAGCAATCCGTGAATCAATTCTCGTGGTTGTGTTTCAGACTAAAGAATCCAGTCGTACGTGGAATTCAACCAGGTTTTATTTCTTCCGCTGAAATTCTGGATTAGAGGTTAGTGAGTTTCTAACCCTCGTATTCCAACAATGGTATCAGAGTCATTGTGTTGGATTCTCGTACGTGAAAAACTCATATTCTCGAGGGTCACACGATTTATTTGCCTGTATGAAAATGTATTATGTGATAGTGTAAAGATGTGAAGTAAGTGAGTGTAAGACTTAAACTTCATGTGTAAGTGGGAGATAAAAGTAAATAAATAATAAATAATAAATATTATTTATTTATTTATATAAATTCACACATGAGTGGATAAAGTTTGAAAAAGGAAGTTGGTTAACTTCCTGAAAAAAAAAAGGATTAAAAAGGAGACTTTTTTTCTCTCATTCATCTAACGTGAATTCTCTAGAGTGTTCCGTACGCTTTCACAAAAAAAGAAAACTGATAAAAGAGAAAACAAGCTTCTCTTCTCATATGCATCATGTACATACTCAAATCAGAAAGACATTTAATATTGTGAACAGGGACGGACCTACCTTGTCCCCAGGGGGGTCACTGGGCCCCCCTGACCCCACTTGAATTTCTTATATATATATATACTTATAATTAAGACACACCTGTATGAGACAGTTTCATAGTAAGACGAAGCATAAATTGTGTATTAACGCTCTAATATTTTGGAAGAATGAGTATTATTTGTGTTATAGATTATACCCTATATCATGTATAAAACTATCTCATACGAATGTCTGTCTCCTTTAAACAAAGTATTATGTGTATCATGTTCACTGTACACCACTATTACTAATCCTTGTAAAAATCAACACTCTATAACTAAAATGTTAATTTTTAGGTGAGAAAGGGGTAACAAAATAGAGAAAGAATATGTATAATTCACATTTTCAATATACATATAAATGTATTCGACTCTGTTAATATAAAGATGTTTAGTCCAAATAATTTTCGAAAATATATAAAAATTCTAAAGTGCATTTAGCTACACTATGTTATAAATTGGGCCCCCCTCGGTAAAATTTCTGGGTCCGTCACTGATTGTGAATTAATGGAAGCAATCCGTGAATCAATTCTCGTGGTTGCATTTCAGACTAAAGAGTCCAGTCGTACGTGGAATTCAACCAGGTTCTATTTTCTTCCACTGCAATTCTGGATTAGAGGTTAGTGAGTTTCTAACCTCCGTATTCCAACAATTTGTTTTACTTAAATCTCTTCCAGATCATGATACTCATGTGCTAGCTAAGTGTTCGGAAGTCTTTATAGCGGACTTCTCATACGACTGCTTTGTGGCCTCGTAGTTGCTCATAAGCCCGTAGTAAGAAATCGGTTCCATTTCACATGGTTCACAACTAATACTTTTTAATAAACTAACTAATACATTTTAGTGTAGAAACTAATACCTTTTGAAAATAAACACCAATTGCATACAAGTTTTAACCATTTGTGTACAATGTTCATGACATATAGTGAAGAAGATTTAGTCTTACCATAAACTGGTAATCATGAGTTATGAGGATGTTGTTCGGCTTCATGCAACCGTAATTCCTTCTTTATGTAAATATTCTAAACCTCTAGTTGCACCGTACACTATGTTTATTCGCCGTCCCCATGTCAGCTCCCTATCTTTGTCTGCATTTAAAATCATATTCAATAAAAAGAAATGTGCATGCAGAGATCAATTTTAAAGGGCAAGTCAACTTACTTGATAGATGTTTGTTCAGAGAACTATTACAAACATATTCATACACAAGAAACTTATGATGTCCTTCCGAACATGACCCTATAAGCAAGACCAAACTCTCATGTTTAATTCCCTCAAGAATTTGAACCTTTCTCTGAAAATCCTCCTCTCTAATTGTCATTGAATGGACCTCCCTGATCAGGATTTGTATCTAATGATTCAATAAACCGAGATACATTCTCCTTCCATGATCCTACTTAGAATTTTCAGTGCAAAATCCTTTTGTCGCGATTTGCAGCTCAGCGCAAGTGAATTTCTTCTGTAGTAGTGAATTTCTTATGTAGTACAAGCCATGGCCTTATGTTCATGCATAATGAATAGATGAAAGTGATGTTTCTCATGTGTTCCCCTGCAAATCCGTTGATTCGGTTTTTGTCATCAGTTTTCAGCTTACTTACAGAAAAAAGAAAAAAGAAACTAATAGGGCGTGACCCTAGCGCTATGCATTAATATGCTACTATAGGAGCAAATTCTTTTTGTAAGATTTTGCCAAGGGTGGCCCTGAGGTGGATTTCAGCCAGGCACCAATGGGCCTGAGCGACTGCGACGGCTACTAGCGGGTTTCGCCATCTGTGCTCCATTCGGATATTCCAGAATGCGAGAATAAATCATACTGCGGAAGTGCGGCTTTGCAACAAGGAAAAATGGCTCCTGGAACGAAAAGAGCACAGGGAGGTGCAGGTGGGGCATTACTTGTTCTTGATGACGTTAAACCTAGTGGGGAACATGATGGTTTCTAGGGACATCCTGGAAATCCCCGAGCTGGCGCGTCAGTTTTTTGAGCACATGACATAACTTTTTCAGCTTTTGAAAAAGAAGAATGCGTCGAACATTTTCCCATGATTGAAACGGATGGACCCAACCGGATTGAAAAGGAAGATGGAGAAGAATATGCAAGCTATTTTGAGGATTGTGAACGAGTTCATGCAACCAAGGGTGGAGGACAAAGAGGTCAGTATAGTACAGGATGTCGACTATCTTGATGAGTTGCTCGACTATCAACGCATCACCATAAAATTAAAACTTGCCTTAAAATCTAAAGTTATAGTGCAACTCAAAAAAAGGTTTCTACCCTATAAACAGAGTAGATCCTGACAAGTTTTAGGCCTGGGGCGAAAAAAAATTTATGATCCTATAAACAATGACATTAAACAAAAAAAATCAACACATAGGTGAATGTATTAATACATTCTCCCAAAAAGAGTAAAAAAGACAACTCACAAACTGATGTAATGAACAAATAATATATATCACAAAATAAAAGTCATTTCTTAAAAAGCAATATCTAAAATTCATATTTTGAAAGGAGTCTAAATCTTGCACGCAAGTTTCTCGCACATCAATGTACTATTGATTTGAATCTACGTAAGTTTTCCAACAATCAACTGAAAAGCAATGAAAAATATGTGAAAATCCTGTTATGTTTTTGTTGGGATATTTTAGTTTTGATAATTTATGCCAAAACATTATTAACTTGTGTTATTCAAGCTAATTTACAGATAACAAGTTAAGGGGGAACGAAAGAACAAATTGAGGGGGAACTCACGAAATCAGAAGAAGATGATCGAGATCAGACGAGGCTGCAGACGAGAATGATCGAGATCAGATGAGTCAAATGAGTTCTGGAATCAACTGATGAGTTGTGCAAATCATATGTGAAGAAAAAGTTAAAGCCAACAAATCAGAAGAGAAGGTTGCAAATCAGAAGATGAGCAAAAGAGACTGATCAAGATCAGACGTGATCTAGATCAGATATGAAGATGAGCAGATGAGACTGATCGAGATCAGATATGATAAACTGATATGCTAACCTAATGCAGATGACCTGATGCTATCCTGAGATGATCCTGAAGATATGTTGATCTGATCAGTCGAGCTGATCAAATCAGGCAAGAAGAAATCAGATAGCCTGAGTCAAGTGACCTGAGGGTCAGCATGTCTGAACTCAGAGAACTGAACTCAGTAAACCTGAGTGTCAGTATGCCTAATCAGACAAGGTCCGCTGAAGAGAAGTCTGCTGAATCAAGAACCTGAGACTCAGTAAGTTACTGAAGAACCTGAAGGCTCAGATAACCTGAAGGCTCAGATAACCTGAAGACTCAGATAGAACTGAAAATCCTGAGACTCAGAAGATCCTGAAGAATATAGCCGTTAGAGACTCAGAAGAAACTGAAGAATATAGCCGTTAGATTCAGCTGACGTGGACCAATGAGAGGAAGACGACAAGCCTTAAAAGCTGTAAAAAGCTACAGAGTAGTATGGATTTGAATGTGATTCTCTCCAACGGTAACATTCAAATCCACACTATAAATACAAGTTCTTCCTTCATTATCAAGTGTGGATGAATGTGGAAGAGTATGGAGGATGTAGCAAACGATGCTACAGAGCTAAGAAGATATGGGTTCCAGCAGTTCCCAGCCAAGGTCGTGTGCCAGATGATGCGAGTCCTGAAATATAGCCTGATCGTAGCACGGCTAAGGCACGTTCAACAGGAATTGTGCTCCCAATCCTATATACTCATGCATTCCCACCATAGAACACAGAGCTAGAAATACACACATATATTCAAGAGTGTTCTACCCTAGATCTAAGCACAAATTCTATATCCTAAGCTTAGAGAGATTTTCCCATCCTTAGCATCGAGGCTAAACAAATGTAAGGGAAAATCTCAACCTAGTTGGAAACCAAACAAATCTTTACCCAAACTCAAAGTTAGGTTAAGATTGTTAGGTGAGTGTGAACTCGGTAAACATCTATCGGCAATCCCGTGAGGGAGATAAGTCCCACTTGAGTGTGAACTCGGTAAACATCTATTGGCAATCCCGTAAAACTGTGAACTCGGTAAACATCTCGGCCATCCCGTGAGGGGTATAAGTCCCGCAGGTTAAGTTCGGTTAAGGTGCCCCTGTGTTAAGGGAAGAGTGGATGTAGGACGGGTTTCGTCCGAACCACTATAAAATATCGTGTGTTCTTTACTGCTTTATGTTTATACTTATCATATGCATTCAGTTACAAGCAAAACAACACACATGTTCTTAAAAGCGAAAAATTTTGGTATCACCATTCCCTCACCCCTGTTTTATATGCATCATGTCATATTTCGCTTCCGCACGCGCAAAATCGATTTTAATCGGGACCTCACAGTTTTGGATCCTGATCGACTGTTTCTTCGTCTTAGCTTCTCATTGTCTTCTGATTTACTAAGTTCATGTTTTTCAATTTAGTGTTGTTTCTAAGTTTTTGGTTCAATCAAAAAGGGGGAAATTATTGGGAAAATTTATAGTTTTGATGAAAATTCCAAAACACGTGTAATAGGACTAACTGACCCTGTTAGTTGGGTGATGATTTTATAGGTAACCAGTTGACCATGTCATACAACTGTTATAATTAGACTTAGGTCATATATTGAGGGGGAACTCAATATATTAGATCTGCCTTGTGAAGAGCAGAAGACTCGAAGAACACAAGACATTGAAGATCATAAGACCTTTCTAATGAAAACAACAAGGAGTCCTAAGATTGTTTCTAAGTCAATGTTGAAATCAGACTCACCAGTTAGCATATCAGACTGGTCTGATGCTAACAAGCTATGAGGTCAGAAGGCTTATTTAAAGTCTGCTCATGTCAGAACACATGAAAACTTAATATCAAGTCATACCTGATTAGATAGGAATAAGAAAGGTATAATGATATGCTTTTAACTAGTACTTATCAACCTACCAAAGATTGACACATATTAATTAGAGAAGATCTTGTGTGAAATATTGCACACTAATGTTAAAATGATATAAAACTCGCGGATCATCAGGGGTGGGGGGGGGGGGTCGGGTGCGGGCATGGCGGGTATGAGTTGTGGGCGGTGGGCTTCAGGTTGGGCTTCAGGATATACTCATCTTCTCATCATAATTGGATCAAAGTCATTGGCCAATGCACGTCAACTTGGACTTTGTGGCCAAGTGTGATATAAATGATCAATTAGTGATTTGAGATAATATGATTAAGTTATTTGAATAGACACTTCATCATGTTCAAGACTAATCGAGTATTCGTGAATGAAAGGAGGAAATCGTAATAGTCCATGTTTCAGTTACAGGTAGTTGCACGTTTCTAGCAACGTACCTCATATATTGAGAATGTCTGATTTATTGTCTAGGGTTCAATTAAGACCATTAGTTTGACTAATCGCTCGATATATGAGGGCCTATGGGTCACACATCAAGTAACTCCCGTGTACGGATTATAGTTGGTTGATTAAGTATTAAATTTGATTTAATATTTAATTTTTGGAGAATTAATAATATATTAATTTAGAATTAATTATTATTACTATTTAATTAAATTAGATTTAATTAAATAGGAATCTCAAAATAATATTATGGAATATTATTGTAGGAAAATATCCGTAGGGAAAAACATATCTTTGAGATTTGTTTTGCAAGATTAAGAATTATCTTCCTAATAAAGATGACTTAGAATTTAAGTCAATCTCTCCCTATATATATGACATTCCGACGCTGACAAATCTGTACAAGTCTGTCCACAGGGATTACGTGGATACCATAGTTGAGAAATCTGTTGTCGAATTACTGTGAGATTTCTCGTTATGATTACTCTTACTTAATTAGGCAATTAACTGTTCGTTGTTGGTGAACTATTTAATTCCGCTGCACATGTATTACGTGTTTACGTGTCTCTATATTCCAACATATATCATTTTTATGTATCAATTAATATTTCTCGACAAATTCGATACACCATTAATGAGAATAGAAGTAAGTAATTGATTATTCCCATGTCATCACTAAAATTCTCCTCGAATGATACACATTATTATTTTTTAACCAAACAATAACAATACAATCAATAATTCTTAGTAATTGACCCCTTAATGACACCAATTACCATTCACAAGTTATATCAGCGGGGACACTGAATTTTTCAGATATATATCCACTGAAAATGGTGGCTCTCAGATTCCGGTAGATATCCGGTCAGTTTTACATTTATTTTGGGCCTATTCTTTTTTTTTTTTTATAATTGGGCCAGTCCTGTATTGTATCATATTTTGGGGCTAAATTTTGTGATTAGTTGTTCGTGGATCCACCCAATTCTTGTTTGATTCACCACTTTTGTGGTTTTTCCTCAATTTTTGGAGTTGCCGAGTTCATTGTTAGACTTGGTCTTTTTGGTGGTGTTTGTTTTCGGCCGGGGAGGTCCGGGTGGGGGATGAGCTTCCCCCGTCTCCGTCCACTTTTCGGATTTTCACATCTCATCCTCCATCCAAATATACATCCATATCTATTATACATCTATACCCTAAAACTATCACATCACTATTTTTTTTACACCAACTCATTCTCTCTCATACTTTTCTTACAACAATTCATTATCTCTCCTACTTTACTTACATTTTTCTTTCATACAATCATTATCATACTAACTAACAATAATAAAATAATACATTATCATAATTAAAAAATATTAATTTGATATAAAGCTCCATCCATCCCTACTACATCCAATCCAAAACAAACAAGGGATTACTATTCACAGGATTTTCCCCATCCACCTTTTTCCCCAATCCGGATTTGCCCCATCCACTTCAAGCTCAAAACAAACATACCCTTTGTGATTTGGCCTTTTGACTTAACAGTAGTTGTGCCATTTTTAATTTAACATAATACCTATGACGGAACCCAATTTCTAACCAGTTCTAATTAAAAAAAAATCTTTTTAGTTAAAAGTTTTAATTATATTCTTTTTTAGCCCAGAGAATATTTTGTTTACCAACTTTACCCTTATTCTTCTTTTCTCACACCGGTCTTTTTCTTCTTCTCCTTCTCTTTCTTTTCTGCGCTAATTTCTTATTATTTCTCATCCAATATCTCTTTTTTTACTTTCCCTAATATATCTCCTCCAAATCTTATTTACCTCTTTTTGAACGCTAATTTCTCGCCTCTCTTCATCTTTCGATCTCTCCCAATTTCTCTATTCAACAACAGGTGTGGTCGTCTTCCTCTTTCATCAACATGCACTCATTCTTTTTTAGTTTTAGTTTTAGAATATAAGGTTGTACGGCTTAAAAATATAATTATACAAGATTTAATATGGTGGTACCTGACTAAAAGATATGATTATACGGTATTTAAAATTGTGATACATACATAATATATGGTGATACATACTCAATAAGATGTAGTACATGGTGAATTCATGGTGGTCCAAACTTAACATATGGTGGTACGAACTTAAATAATATGGTATGTGGTGGTACAGACTTAATAAAATGTGATATGTCATTAATTAATGGTGGTACGGGGTGAATTAGTGGTGGTACGTGCATAAATAAATTATGGTACGGTATGAAATAATGGTTGTACGGGCTTAATAAAGTTTGGCACATAATAAATTAATAGTGGTACAGGCTTAATAAAGTGTGATATGTCATTAATTAATGGTGGTACGTGCATAAATAAATTATGGTACGATATGAATTAATGGTGGTACGGGCTTAATAAAGTGTGGTAGGGAATAAATTAATGGTGGTACGAACTTATTAAAGTTTAATTAATTTATTAAGGTGGTATGTGCATAAATAAATTGTGGTACGAAGTGAAGTAATGATGATACGGGCTTAATAAAGTGTGGTACTGAGTAAATTAATGGTTGTATGAACTTATAAGGGTAGGATGATTCAAATAAATATTCTTTTGGCTAAAAAAGAACAATTTAAATTTGATGACATAAAAGAATATTTGTTTTCACATTAGGCTATTTATAACTCTACCCATTTTTTCCTATTTTATATATCGAGGCTCATAAAATTTGAATTTTTTTTCTCTTTTTTTTTTGTAATTTACATTTAATTAATTAAAATATATTTTTCTCATCCATCTAATTTTCATTGAACCACAATTTTTTTTAAATAAAAATTGGTGCCTTTCTTAATGATTTGCTTCACCTCATTTTTCATGAGATTGGGCACACTTTTCATTATGAGCGTCATTCGATGAGCTTTATTAGAGATAATAATTTTTTAAATTATATTCTTCCATCAAACTACAAATATAAATTTCATTCACATAAAAATACTAAAAATTCACATGCTAATAGTAAAAAAAAAAAAAAAATTCAACGAAAAAACCTCTTTCTTCGTGAAGCCTGAGATGGAAAAACAATTAATTGTCAAAATTTGAATCCATAATACTCCCTCCGTTCCAATTCTTTGTTCACACTTACTTTTTTCTCGTGTTTTAGCGAACGAGTTGTTTATTAGTATTTGAAAGAATAAAGTGACTTTTAAGGAAGGGTATGATAGATTTACGTCTCCTCTATTATATGTCTCCTTAAAAATTACTTTATCATTTTAAATACTAATAAAAAAATTCGCTCGCTAAAACACGAGAAAACAGTAACTGTGAACAAAGAGTTGAATGGAGGTAGTACAATTTTTCATCATATAGTCATCTTCTTGCGTACCATCATAAGAATATTTTGGATGGTATAGCTCATTTGCATGTGACCTGTCATCAATAATAATAAAAAATTATTAATATAAAAAATTATGAAATATATATAAACAAACAAAAATAAAATAAATCATCATAAATAGAGCTTAGATACATGGTAAGTAAGAAATTATGCATATTTTTAATAGATAAGAGTGCATTTTATTAAACTCGTTTGTATTAAGATGACATGATTAATTATTTATGTGTTTTTTGATGGTATATTTCATGCTTGGTCTATTTCTTATATTTTTGTGAGAGTTTAGGTGTCTTTTGTGGGATGTTGGGTTGGACTTGGAAATCCACATAAGAGCAAAAATGAATGGGCCAAATTTGTATTGCAAAAGCCCAATATTGAGGCCTCAGAGTTGCTGCAGCAGAATATTAACGGAATCAACCCCCAAGTCGAGGCCCATTAATTAATGGGAGAAAAACGTTGCACTACAAAGTCACCAAAAAACTTACAACCAGATACAAAGTGTAGAAATTTCTGCACTGAACTAAAGTGCCACGTACTTTAATTCAAATTTATGCACTTTGTATCTGATTGTAATGTTTTATTCAATCTTGTATCTAATGGTAATTTTTTCTTAATTGCTGATTATTTTAATTGCCACGTGAGAATGCCTTTAAGCCACGTGAGAATAGGTCCACAAATTAATAATTCATTGATGACCTATTATCATCATATGTGGAGGTGTTCAGCAAGTAGAGCATTAGTTGGGAAGGAGAAAACAAGCACGCCATCTTGGAGATTCACGCAGCAGCAGTTTAGGAGAGGAGAAATCTTGGGCAGCTAGTTGAATTCAGTAACGTTGGTCGTGATATCTTTACTCAAAATTATTTATATCTGGTTTTATGCTTGATTATTTAATTTAGATTAATTATTATTTAATTTTTAAATGCCTGTTAGTTTTTGGTTTCTTATAGTACATCTCTCGAGCATCATGACCTTCATCCAACAGAGCATGTGATGACACGAATATCCCTCAAATTCAAACATTTTACATTGACATGATACTCAATCAGAGCAAATGTGGCATGTCAATTTGCGTTCCCGATTGAATACTTCTCAACCTCAAACCGCTTCACCGTATATATTCCAAGTCAATGTACAAGTATAGGTCATATTCTCCTCTAAAAATAATAAAAATAATTTCTTTGTTTAGATAAAGGTCATCTTCTGTTCCATCGGAAAACTTGTAACCATGTTCGGCACTTTATTGCAATTATTGTGATTTGTAACTAATTCTTCGTTTCTTTGTGAACAATTGCCCTGTTAAATAAATAAAAATAAAGTGAAATATGATTTAAGGGGATTCAGATCTGTTGTTGTACTGTGCATACACACATCATTAGATCACACACGCACAACACAGAATTCCCTCCCCACTAGTGAGCCGGATGACTCCCAAAAAATGCTGGAGATCGATCGGATCGAATTGAACCGGTGTGACGTCATAAAAAATATTATATACATAGTATGCATGAAAACCGGCGGTACCAAATTAATTCATGGTTAATTAATTCATACTCTAATTAATTAATTTAATTTGCTCCTAACAAAATACATAGTACCATATACATAAGACAAGGAGCAAAACCGGTGGTACCAAACAATGAACAGAGTACGATAAAATCACCAAAATTTACTAACAAAATAAAATATTAGTATGTAGATCTTTCTCGACATATTCACCACCGCGTTTATCACCGCACTCTCTTACCTAGATCTTTCTCGACATATGGATGTGAAAACAACATTTTTTTTTTTTTTTTTTTGGTAAAAACTGGTGAAAATTGGCGATTCACTGGTTCTCGATTTTCATCCGATTTTTCCAATTTTTGGGGGCGGTTTAATAGTGGTTCTCCGCACCTCTATTGAGCTGCTCATGGGCGGTTCTCCGGTCGGACTCGAAAATTGTGCGAAACTCTACCGTGATTTTATTGCACTGAAGTTTGACAATGACTTTTAAAATCAAAAAGTGGTTTGAAACAATTTACCCTATATATATATTAATACCCTAATATTTCTTTACAAAAACAAATCTAATATTTTAAAAAAATCCAGACAAAGACGAATTTGCCTCAATACATTGGTTTGACTACATGCAAACCGCACATAAATAACGAAAGACACGGGAATCGCATCGTATCAAAATTAAGAAAATGGAAAAAAATACAACGCTGTTCCTCATACTCTCCTATTCCCTCTTCATCATCTCCAAAGCCGAATCATGTAAACCCGGTTCATGCGACCCGAACCAGGGCCCGCAAGTCCGGTTCCCTTTCCGTCTCCTGAACCGTCGACCTCCACTGCAACGCCCAAAACGAAACAATCCTCAGCCTCCCTCGGGCCGGCGACTTTATTGTTGACCTCATAGACTACAAGCGCCAGTCTCTATTCATCCGCGACCCGGGCTCCTGCCTCCCCAATCGGGCCCTAAATTTCAGCCTCTCGGGCTCCCCCTTCCGGCCCGCTTACGTCACCAGGTTTGTCTTCTTGAATTGTTCCGGCGGTTGGGAGTACGCGGCGTCGCCCGAGTACTACGTGCCGTTGGTCTGCCTTGGTGGGGGAAACGACACCGTTTTGGCGGGGTCCCCGGGGGTGAGGTGCCGGCGACGTGCCGGAGGATGGGGGATGTGGTTGTTCCGCCGTGGTGGAGCGTGACGCAGCCGGATGAGTGGCCGGTGGAGGCGAAGGAGGCGTTTGAGGTGGGGTGGAGCGAACCGAGGTGTGGGGAGTGTGAGATAAGGGGTGGGCTTTGTGGGTATAAAGATAAAGATGGAGATCAAATTGGGTGCTCCAAAAGTTCCGGCGAGTACTTTTGGTCAACGTGTTTCCTTGTTACAGTTTCATTTTTTTTTTATTAGTTCTCATTGTTCATCGATGTGTGTGAGTACATAATTATCACAAACTATTGTGCAAAAAATTTATTTTTGGCATGAAATTAATACTATTATATTTATCAATTAATATTATTTATTATAAATATTAATTTATAAAAATAATAATATTAATTTATAAATATAATAATGTAAATTTTTTAATGGGGAAAATTCAATTATGATTTCATATGACCAACTCATTTTCAGTTTCAAACCAAACTAGCCCAAATCTTTCTCGGGTTTATTGGATTTTGTTTTGTACTATCCTCAATATTCCTTATACATAGGGGGGTTGTACATTTATAAGGATATTGCTATTTAGCGTGAATCATTTTGAGTTGATTCGTTGAATTTTCTATTTTATTCTCATTGAGTGTTGGCTTTACTAAGAATATTTGTTCCCTTCATTAAGGGCAAAGTAATTAATTTATCCGTAAAAATACATTTCACCCCAGGATAAATCGTGAATCACCCCATTTAGCATTTTCTTTTATTTAATAACTCGTCTAGCTATTACTCCTTCTGTCGCCCCATAGTTAACCTTATAGTTACTGTGTGCTCGAGTTTTAAGAAAAAATGATAAAATGTTGGGGGTAGAAAGAGTTGTTTATTAATATTTTATGTGATAAAGTGATAAAATGATGAATAGTTGGGGATATAAAAAGTTATTTGTTAGTATTTTATGTGATAAAGTGATAAAATGAATATTTCCATTTAAAGGAATGTTCAATTAAATATATAACTTCTAAAAAAAAAAGAAGTCAGTTAGGTTTGGTTTTCTATACTCAATCAAAGTAGTATTATGTACTTGCCTATATCTAGTTTTTGCATTAGTATATCTACTAGAAAAACCCCATTTGCTAGTACAACTAGGGAAATTGTACAGGTTTGTGGGGGAAGCTTTGCTCTTTTTTTCGTTATTTCCTGCAAGGGCAGAGGGACAAGACCTATCAATAATTATATTATACTTTCGTCTTGATTTTGATTATTCGCTTTTCATAAATAATTATCTTAATTTTGTTTATTTATTTTTAAATAAGGTAATAAAGCAACATTTAATATTATTTAATACTATTATTTCTCTTCACCAAACCCACTTTATACCATTTAATATTATATTATTTTCTTCCATCAAACTCACTTTACATCATTTAATACTATTATCTTCTACTTTTTCTCATCTCCGTGTCTACAGTAAATGGATAATAAAAAATAGAACGGAGGGAGTATGACTTAAGAGTCGGTTTTCCACTAAAATTTGTTCACCGCATAATTCTTTTATATACTCCATTTAATAACATTATATCATTCATTCCATGATATAAAACTAATACTGTACATAGTTCGACGCATTGGCGGACCAAAATAGGGCGATCCCCCTGACTAATTCTCTCTATAAATTGTATAGGTATTTATCATAAACTGTTGTGTTTCTAGGTTGAGTTAAAAGGTTAATGTATTCAGTGTTTGGATCCCAAATACTACCTGTTTTTTCATTTTTAAACTTCAAAAAAAGAAAAAGAAAAAAAGAAAGAAAAAAAGGGATACACTATGAAAATATGTTCGTAGGAGAGTTTACTATGATATAGTGGTCATTTAAGTGAGAGAGAACAAAATTCTTGAATTGGCTAGAAAGAAAAGTTCAAACTGAATTACTGACAAATTGGAAGGGCGGTGGGCCAAAATATTAAAAAATTCTCCATGTCGACAAAGAAAATAGAGTTGAAAAATAGTTTAAGTAGGGATTTGTTTGGGATTAGGTAGGACTTTTCTAAACTATCCCATTATTACACAAAATATAGACCATTACATGAAGCACATGATAATGATAATTTTATTTTGGGTTGGAAATGATAATTTTTATGTCTTTAAAATGATTGAAATTTCGACACAATAGCTGCACTATGCAACTGCAGCTGGTGTAACTTTGCACAATTTTAACTCATTTTAAGACAAAAAATTTAGAATGAATAATAGTACCTCCTTCGTCTCAATTATTTGTTCACAGTTACTATTTTCTCATTTTTTAACGAGTAAATTTTTTATTAATATTTGAAATGATAAAGTAACTTTTAAGGAGAGATGGATCGATCTATCATAACTCTTCTTAAAAGTCACTTTATCATTTTAAATACTAATAAACAATCCGCTCGCTAAAACACGAGAAAAAATGTGGGGTGAAAAAAGAGTTGGATGGAGGGAGTATTAGTTTATATAGAAAAAAAAATTAGTTCACATTGCATGCCGAATTGGATTTAAATCAAAATCGTCTCATAACTTTGGACCTTTATTGAAATGGTCTCACAGTTATCAATTTTTTCAATTTAATCTCACATGTATTCAATTTGATCCAATTTAGTCTCAAATCGCTAGAGGTCGCTAAAAAATGCCTAAAACGACATCGTTTTTGACACGTGTTTTACATATTCCGGTCAAAATTGCCTACACGCGCCCAAAACGACGTCGTTTTGGATAATTTTGACCGATCTCCAGCAGTTTGGGACTAAACTGGATCAAATTGAATACATATGAGATTAAATTGGAAAAGTTGATAATTATGAGACTATTTCAATAAAAGTGCAAAATTAGGGGACTATTTTGATTTAATTTCCCAAGTGTTACCTTTTTTTAATTTAAAACCATCTCTAATGTCACTCCAACTTATGGTGTTACTTTTTTTAATTTAAAACCATGTCTAATGTCACTCCAACTTATGGTTGAATCCTATATATGTACAGGTCTTTCAAAGCGTGCCAAATATGGTATTATAGCTGGTGCCGTAATATCAGCTGTAGGTCCCGAAACGGGTTTAAATGAGGGCGTAAGTCTAGAGGGAGGGTGAATAGACTTAAAAAAACTTTTTCTTGGTCGATCGTGTGATTGCGGTTTTTACGATCGAGAATGCAAGTGAATCGGTTTGGTGATATCCAACTTCTTGATCGCTGAGGCGGTCGATTCGGTATCTATCGGTTTAACTGATTGTCGCGGAAGCTAGTTTATACCCGTCAGTGAAAAAATCGGTTTATAACAAATCGATTCAAGTTGTTTTTTCAATCGATGACTATGGAGTCAATCGATCGGATCGATAACTTTGCTGCTAATGATCCTAACTTTCGAGAATATGTATCTGATTTAATCAAGTTGTGTGCAATAGTGTGAAGTAGTTAATCAAACAGGTAAATGCACACAAGATTTATAGTGGTTCGAACAATCAGTCCTACGTCCATTCTTCCCTCTCACAAGGGGCACCAACTTAACCGACTTAACCAACTAGACTTAGATTATTGTGTTAGTCCAACACATTACACCAACAAATATTTATAGAGCTCTCACTCAACCGATCCCAGAAATCAGAACTAGAAACCCTAGTCGGAAATCTTTCTAAACAAACTTAACCTAACTTTGGGTTTTGGGTAAGATTTGTTGTTTGTTCCAACTTTGAAATCTTTCCTAGTATTTACTTAGCCTAACAACTAGAGGATAAAATTTCTGTGCTAAGAACTATGGGATGAACACTTAGAAAATAATCTTTCAGGTTGTGTTCTTCGTGCGGAAATTTGGCTATAGTATGAGCTTCTTGATAATTTCCGTGTCTTCACTCTGAAGAATAATCTCATATTTATAGACCTCAAAATCAAAGAGCCGTTGGAGAGCAATTTGAATTTCCGGCTATATTTTGTATATATGTAGGATTTGATGTGACGTGATTCTAGGTACGGCATAGCCGAAAGCGTGTATGTCGTTTTTTTTAGCCATTTGACCAAGCAGCACCAAATCCCGTATTGTCGGCTCCATTCATACGTGTCTTGTTCTTATTGGTTAACAAAAGCACTTTTCAGTGTTTGTTATACCAACTAAAGTTGACATTCTTCTTGTTCAGATCAACAACGTATGATTTGGTGAAACATCAGTTACCACCTGGTGTGAGCTGACCTGATCAGTTACAACTGATCAGTCTACCTGATAGAGTCTTCTGGTGCCAGTTGTCTTAGCTCAACTAGTAGACTCGGCTGATGTAGGTCTTCTGGTCTGATCTTCTAGTAGTCATCTGATCTTCAGGTCTTCTGAATTTGTGTTTCATGACTTCACCTGATTATCTGACTTTATCAGATCGTCTGATCTTCTGTCCTTCCCTTGCCTTTTGGCCTGTCGGACTTCAGCTGATCTTTTGTTCTTCTGATCTTTAGATCTAACCTATACATATTGAGGTTCCCCCTCAATATATGACCTATCTTAGACATCAGTTGTTCTTATATAATAATTATCAACTGGTCATCTTATAACTGGTAATAAAAACATCAGTCAGCTAACAGATCTGACTGGTCCTATTACATGTGTTTTAGAACTTTTATCAAAACTCTAAATTTCCCAACAATTTCCCCATTTTTGATGAAACCAAAACACTTGAGAAACCAACACAGTTGATAAATATAAAACAATAAAGAACACATAATCAGAAGACAATGAGATTTTGTCTTAGGATCAGAAAAAGAATAAACTTTTCATTCATCAGATTTATCGATTACACATTACATCAGAAAAGTTTGGGTTTAAATTCAAAGCTGATCCTAAACAGTCTTCTGATCTTCAATCTCTTGGCTTATATCCCTCTGACATTTCTCGTTGATCCCGAGGAATGTTGAATATCCCATATAACTTCCATTTGACATCATTGATCTGCTGAGGATCAGTTATGCGAGCTTTGTTCAGGATGTCAAAATAGAACCTTTGAAATGCCAGTCTGTCAAATGAGCCATCTGCCTTCTTCGAGTAATCCATCACGTCATACTCTTGACGAGATATTCTCACATTGATTACTCTGACCTCATTTTCCAAATATTTCAGAAAATCTGGGTGCTTGTTCTCCAACCAGTTGAGAAATTCTGCATCTGGTGATTCTTCTTGTGGCACTAGTTCCAGAACTAAAGCATCCAGAAGCCATTCACTTCTGATCTTATTCCATTCCTCGAACCTATCAGCATGTGCAGCCGTTTTTGGAATGATTTCATCAACTCTTGCTGGCAACTGAGGTTCTGGTCCAGATTCTTCGGCTTTGCCTTTCTTCGCCCTCGATCTGTATTTCTTTTTCAGATCTTCTGCCTCTGCCAATTTTTCTGCTCTTCTTTCTTCTTCACTAATTCGAGCTTCTTCAAAGAAATCGCTAGAACAATTTCTCGGCCCGATTACTTATCGGCCAGTCGGCTAGTTGTGTTTCTCGTGACTCTCTTAGTTTGGCTGGTGCAGTTTTTGATGTCCCAACACCCCATCGACTAACTTTCTTGCCTTTGACTTCTCCATCTTCCCGAGAAATTTCATTAGCAAAAACAGATCCAGATGGTTTAGTCTCCGCCATAGGATTCAAATGTGCGAATAAGTTCTTATGTTGTTACGATAAAGTCGGTTGGTTTCTCAATCATCCTTCTTTTTTTTGGTTTGATCAAAAAAAAGCATTGAGGTGGGAAGTCGAGAGATCCAAAGTCGATCGATATGGCCTTGTTAAGATCTTCAACAGATAAACCTTGAGCTTGAGTAGATAGATTTTGAATCTTTGAGATTAACTTCAATCTTGAGAGATTCAACGGCAAAGAGAGAGGATAAGAATGAGTTTATCAAGTTTTTCTTGTCATTTCAAGCTTTTTCGTGACCATTAGAAGAGAAACTTGTTGTTGATCAACTTTGAACTAACTTGTCGTCCAACTCCTTCTTAAATTCAAAGAATCGGGTTAGTCACGGTTTTGAGAGAACTGATCTTTGATTGCTTCAATCTAGGAAATAACCAATTCCGATCCGTTATTTCTTTGAGGCCAATTTGCCTCGATCGGTATTGTGTTGCTAAGTTCATTAGCCAACACTCCTCAACTTCTTCTTTTCAGATCTTTAAAACACGATCTCGATCTCCGGTTGATCGGTGGTGATGTGTGTTGCGAATATTTTGCATCACCGATCATTTCCGATTGTTTGCGCCTCCAATGGCTTGTCATGAATCTAACACCGGTTCCACTATCATCGGCAACTCCCACATCCTTTATAGGATCATCTTCCTTAGGAGTTTCTTGAAGACCTCCATTCAACTTGTTCAATTATTCCCGCTTTACGTGGATCGAGCTTTGATCGCCCGGCAAATTTATCGATTCACCGGTGATCCTACTGAATTTCTTCATGTCGAAATCAAAATTTGCGAATGCATCAAGACCTCCCATCTATTCAATAATGATCAAAAAACGAAGATCTTTCGGTGAGGATCTCCATTACTTCCTCTCTCGAATAACGGGATGGGCTACCAACTCGGATACAACTCATCAATATCGCGTTCAATTCTCATTCGACCATTTTCCCGTGATGGTCTTGGATGATCTGGACTCGAGAATCATCTGTTCGGATCGACCGGTTCCGATTGATGAGATGTAGAGGGTTACGAGAGTAGCTTTGGATGTTGGTGATTATCTGAATCTGAGGTTTATCAAGTTAAACCTTATTTCTGAGCTTTCGTTTCCATTAAGAAGAGATTTTTCTAGAAGTCTTTGGTGAATCGGTATGAGATTGAGGTGAAGGAGATCGTTCATCCCTTGCTCTTCCCTCGGAATGTTCAATCTTGGTGATCTTTCTCTGGCTCCTTCTTCATCGACTAGATCTTCCAAAAAAAGTCATGGTGGCCTGTTTTACCTTCTTTGGCCTCTTCTCCCGAGCCTTTTCCAGTTTTCTCTTCTTCTTTTGAGGAGCATCGATTAGAAGTTTCCCTTTCTTAGTCTTAGGAGGGTTTCATCATCATCGATGGCCCATAGATGGCGCTTGTGGTTGAGAGAAAGGTCTTGTAGGACTTGATCCGATTCGATCTCATTCAAAGATTAGGCATCTTGTCCTTCGAATGACTTTGCAACCTTGTTGAGATTGGCCGATTCTCTTCTTCGGATAGACTTGTCTCTGTTCACTAACTCCAAACTTGTCATGTTCTTGGAGCGCAATAGCCTTGAAACCATGCCAATTAATATTTTTGGCCATCGATAATAGCGACCATACTATACATTTTTACAATTGTTAATCCATCCGTTGAACGGATACCCATGATTGTTTTTGACATAATGTCAAACAACAAACGGTATTTCCTTTTCAACATAGGCACGACAAAGCCCTACTTTATGGTGTTTATCGGCCTCTCCAAGAGTTCATTCCCCATCGATTCGTCTTCATTCTCCTCAGTAGTGAGCGGGAGAGATTTTTCCTTTAGGCGGGTTGAATAAATCGAGTTATATCAACATTTGTAAGTCCGATATCCTCTCCATTTCTTGAAGAAATCGGTTTAAAAACTCCGTGGATTTTTCCGTGTCCACCTTCAAATTCCTCAAGAATTTTAGTGCCTCATCTTTGCATTCTTTGGATTGCGTTGAGCAAAGACAAAGATTTTTTTCGAGACCACCCTTCCTCGAAATTTGTTCCACCTCCATTGATTCTCGATCCCGTAACACCAAACCTTACAAATTTGTCTTCAACAATTTTGGTTGCCAAATCATAGTTACACATAATTTTGCCCATTCCGTGAGTGGCCATCTACAATAAGATAGACTCGATTAAAATTTGTGCATAACCATAAAGATATCATATATTGATTATCAGACCTATTCTCAGACCTAGTAATCGATGAATACATACGGATATCAAGAAATGATAAGGCATAACACATGATAACATAAATAGACGTAATCTATATGTTCAATGGATTTTAGGAAAGTAATTCATCAAATAACCAGAAATTACCAGATTCTGCTTTTCGATTTTGAAACAGGTTGAATCATAAGAACACTTTGAATCGCAGAAAGATAATTGAGAGTTTGCAGAGAATAAATCGCAAGAATTTTGAGAAAAATACTCGGTAGGGTTTTTGATGAAGCTTATAAAAGGAAGGAGGGAAAATCGAGACTAGAAGATCAAACGTTTGAAAAGGATAAACGATCCAGTTTGAGCGGTTTTTGATCGTGTGGTCGAGGATATGCACGCCGCGCGATTGCCTTTTTGGATTTAAAAACACATTTAGTGGCATTTAATACATATACCCTATGTCCGCATTAAATACTTTGCGGTATTATCGTCACAAAAGTATGTGTACAATAAAGGCAATATTATCGATAATTTCATATATGTAAGCGATAAACAAAAAAACAATCAATGTCTGGTTGGTGATATTATGTCGATCAATACCACTTGAAGTCCGTCAGAAGCACTTGTTGATCTTAGTTTTAACCTAATCCTTATAAATTCCCAATGTCCCTTTTTCAAACGATCCGTTCCACTTTGCATCGATATTCCCTTTTTCGATCCTCTTGATCGGTTGAAGTTCCCCTTCAACTTTTATTTACGATTACTTATTGATGATTTATCGATTTGTTGAGGTATCATACTCAACTGATCTTCCTCATCTGATCAGTCTCTTATCTAATCAGATTTCAGTTGACCTAATCTGATTCTACTCAGACCAAGTCAATTCTTGGGATAAGTGTTACCGCCAAAACTTAGTCTTGGAAAATCGGATAGTCGTCTCGATTCCCTAAGTCGACACGATTTGACATTAAGTAATAATAGTCCGATACTTTGGGATATCAATCGTAGTAATCTTATCCAATCATCGATCAGCGTGTTTCCTCTGCTACGTCCTTGTGGTGCCAATTTCTCTAAAAGGCTTTTGAGAAATCAAATTTGCATTTGCACCACTGCTTGGCCTCTATAAATTGGACCAATGCTTTACACAACATAACCCATTCACCATACTTATCTTCTTTAAGTGTTGTAAACCATGTATTCCAGTGAACCCTTATTTCCGGTGAAACTTCCCAAAATAACCTTTAACCCTTTTCAAATGATTTCAGCTTCTCAAATCAACCATGTGTGTCCCTTATTCTTTGCTTTAAATGTCATCATCGAAGATTACACATACAATTATTGCCAAGCTTCTCTACCACCGAGGGTGATGATCTGATCGCAAAATGAGAAGACACTTCTCCTAACCGTATGCACCTTTGTGTGCCTATCGAGATAATGGAATTAACATCAACCGACTCGGTTTTATAAAAAACATGAGTTTAGTATTCGATCTTGATCGGATAACAACTCATCGTATATCAAACTCAATATTTGCATGTGACACACTTGTGGCCATATGGTCTTTGGACCACATCTTTGGCACTTGTGTCCCATTTAACAATTTGGAGAGCCCATTGATTTTTAGGACTAGGGGCTCTGGCTTAGAAATCCTTCAATGCTCTCTTTCCTAACTCCAAGCTCGAGGGTGGCTTTAGGATTATTTCAAAGCCTCTCACACCCCCCTTTTAGGGTTAAGTGGGGGAAAATGGGAAGCATCGGACTTTAAAATCTTTAAAGCCTCTCTCCCTTCTAGGTTAGGCTTAGGGTTTTTCGGTTTATGGTTTATGTCTTGACCTCTCGGGTCCTTTTGTACTTGTAACTTGTAATGTAAATTTGACCTCGGGTCTTTATCAATGAAAAGTTCTATTATTTCATTGTTGTGTATTTTTCTGTTTCTTATGTGATTGAATCTTTAATCTTATTTAACTTACTTGTTGAACCTTAGCTTAATCGACTTACAAAGTATGAAATAACCAAATTGATCGGTTCTTTGTCGAAAATTCTTTAATCTAATCGGTTCCTTTTAATCTATTAAAAGCCTTCTCATATCGGTTCCTTGGATCGATCTTACGATCGATTGAGATACCTAACTCAGATTCCTCTTAACTCATTAGTCTCTTAACCACCGGTTCAATCATCCACCAAACATTTACGGTGCTTTTTCTCCAAGATCCGAAGCCTAACTCATTGCATAATTCTCTGAATCGATCTCGGCTAGTGGCTTGGTTAAAATATCGACTTTCTCATTTTATCGGTATGGATCTTTTCCATTATGATATTCTTCTTTTCAACATGATCTCTTATAAAATGGTGTCGACATCCACATGCTTGCATCTTGTATGTAGAAACGATTCTTACGAGTGATTGCAATAAGACTATTATCGCTTTAGGCACGTTCTTAGCTACAATGTTATAATCCTCACGATTTCTTGACTAAGCGATTGGGAGCAACAAATGACTTCCTGCATATATTACCTTGATAGTAGATGTCGCAATTGGTTTTTTTGAAAACCACGAGATCGGTTTACTTACCTAAAAAACTTACATGTACACGAGGTTGACTTCATCGATTTTGCAACCTCCATAATCGAATCGAAATACCCACTAAGCTTAGATTATCATCGATGGGTAAAATAAACCAAGGTTTGTTGTCCCTTCAGATATTAAAATCCACTTAGTTCGGTGGCTTTGCATTGGATTTACACGAAATCGCACATACACCTCTCTTGAAAAGTGATATCCGGGTCCGTTGGCGGTCGGTATAGTAAAGATCCAATGAGAGCCTCTATTCTTTACGATTAGTTTTAGACCATCCTCATCCGGATCCATCTTGAATCCGATCATCATAGGAATTCGGCTTCCTTACTTTTGAACTCCAAACTTAGCCAATAAACTCCTAGTGTGACCGCGGATGAATATCCCTTACATACTTTGCTTAACTTGTAAACCAAGAAAGTAACTCATTTGACCCATCATGGACATCTCGAACTTCCCTTGCATTTTTGTGAATTTTTTCACATAAACTCTTGTTGGGAGATCCAAGATGATGTCTTCCATAAATCTGAACCATCGAATATCTTCTCCATCTTCTATTCTCCAATAAGGTTACGTCCCACTATTCCTTTAGTGAAACCACTTTGCCTATCAAGAATCGAGAGAGTGTATCATACCAAGCTCGAGGAGCTTGTTTGATAAAGAACTTTTTTAAATCGGTACACACGTCGGTATTTTTCAAAGCACGGAGGTTGTTCAACATAAACTTCCTCGGTAGTACCCCGAAGAATGCACTCTTTACATCCATCCGATACACAATAAACCCTTTAGGGCGTATATGCCAAAACACCCGAATGGCTTCGGGCGGCGGGTGCAAAGGTCTCATCATAATCAATTCCTTCGATTGTGAATACCCCTTAGCAACAAGTCTTGCCTTATTTCGGTTATGACATTATTCTCATCTCTCTTGTTCTTGAATACCCACTTTGTGCCAATCACATCTTGATGGGTTGGTTCATCCACCCCATTTCCAAACTCGATTCCTTTCAAAACCTGTTCTAGTTCTTCTTCTTGCATGGCTAGAATCCGGTTTGCATCTTGTAGATTCCTTTCCTTTCCTTCAAAGACAGATAACAACAATACATTTCATGCGATTTCACCAACTTGTCTAGTTTTAACTTGGGTCTCCGATGATCGATCGGTTGGATGACCGTTTACCCAGTCCTTATTTTCGACGATTTGCATCATTTTGGAGAACATCATCCTCTTCGATAGTAGTTCATTACTAGTGATTGGGGTGGTGCGAAATTATGATCCACTTGACATGGACAAGTCTCGGTGATGTTGGACTCATCATGTCAAATTCCGTCGTCAACTTTAGTGTTCCCCCGAACCGGATGGTTCGATTGATACTATCTCATCTTCTTTATTGATTATGCGTACCTTAGGGTCCGATTGACTGGTGAATCGGCGAGGATCTGGAATATACAACTTTTTTTTGATCCTTTTCCTTGATACTTAGTTGATCCATTTTACATGCATCGTTCCTGATCTGGTACTTCTTGTTCCATTTCTCTTGTTCGTAAGATGTTTCATCAAAGATCACATGAGGTGTTTCTTCCACAACTAGGGTTACTTTGTTGTAAACCACCGAAAGCCTTCTTTGGATGAGGAATATCCTAAGAATATACCCTCATCGACTTGGCCTCAAAAGTCTTCAACCGACTCTTCCCATTGTTGTGTATGAAACACTTGCACCCAAAAACATGGAAGTAAGAAACACGAAGTTTTCTGCCTTCCACGCATTCATAGGGTGTTTTGTAGTGAGCCTTAGTCGAGAGCATCTGTTTTGAGTGTGGCATTGGCTTCTCGCCTTAAACGGCTTAGTGTTGCATGTTCAACTAACATAGTCGGCGGTTTCTTTGAGTGTTCTACCGTTCGATACACCATTACATTGTAAAATTTTCTTGCATGATGTCTCATGCTTTATACCAAACTTAGTGCAAAAAATCGGTAATAAAAGAGTTCATAAATTATGTTTTTATTTAATAAAAGATATATGATTTTGATTAAGATCCCAAATGATTTTGTAGTTTGATTCGATTCGGTTTTATCTTTGTTGTTGTCTCATTCTTCTTATATAGAAGAATACAACCTCAAGAAACTTGGAATAATCATCCATGATTACGAGTTGTTGGGGAGATGAATTTAATAAAAGATTATATGATTTTGATTAAGATCCCAAAACCTCGCCGAGAAATCGAGAATATGACATGTTTTAATGATCTTGATAATGAAATCGATAAGAGTATTCGATGAATAAAGATCTATAAGTTCGATTATTCATCAAGATTTTAGGAAAACTTTCAAAGAAAATCAATTCATCAAATAAGAAGATATCAAGACTCGAAGATTGATTATTTTTTGAAGACTCAAGAATCAAGACACAAGATTAAGATCAAGAATATCGAAGACATAATGTCTGAATCGTAAGAACACTTTCCGAGGCATCTATCGAGATGCAATATCGAGAAATAATTGAGAAATTTATTTGCCAAGACATTCAAATAAAGGAACTAAGTCGTAAGTGTTGTTAATTTTGAGAAAGGTG
The DNA here is from genome assembly GCA_037126765.1 of Stenogyne calaminthoides. Classification (NCBI taxonomy): domain Eukaryota; kingdom Viridiplantae; phylum Streptophyta; class Magnoliopsida; order Lamiales; family Lamiaceae; genus Stenogyne; species Stenogyne calaminthoides. The sequence goes on from JBBCBC010000016.1 coordinate 26,008,308, forward strand.
TCTACCTTTAATCGAGACAAAAGTCAAAAGGAGGAAGACAAAGATCGATGATCTTGACCTTAAAGGAAAAAAAAAGATGTCGAGGTAAAAGTTCGAGACTAAAAGTGAAGACAAACGTTTGAAATAAAACATGTTAGGAGTTTCAAACCCTAAATATAAATTGTTTCTCACACACCATAAGAGGAAACTCACGGCTTTCTCTCCAACGGATAGTTTTCAAGAGTGACCTTGGTGTATGCCTATAAATACTTGGTGAACCTCTACTTTATAAGCTTTAAAAATTTATAAGCAACTTAAGAGCTCAAACTTATTCTTGCAAAAAAGTTAAAGCACTCAAAAACCTTGAATTTCCCAAGTGCTTTATATTTGAAGAGAGCTCACTTTTACTAAGCCTAGATTGATAAGACATATCCAAAGCTTAGTCGAATATCCTAACCCTTTGCATTGTGCTTCATTGTAAAGGATATCTCATCCTAGTTGAAACCAACCAAGAAACCCCAAACCCTTGAGAAGATAGTTGGAGTGTGTTTGTTGGTGAGAAGAGTTGTAAAGAGTTAGTAAACTACATAAAAGTCGTAAAAACTCTAGAGGAGAAGTTAGTAAGCTACAGGGGTAGTCCGAAAGCTTGTTTGTATTGAGTAAGTAAACTACGGAGGTAGTCGAAAAACTCAAGGTCGGGTTGAGTAAGTAAACTTCGTGGAGTAGTCGAAAACTCAATGATTGAGTAAGTAAACTACTGAGGTAGTCGTAAAGCTTCGGTTTTTAGTGAATTTCTCAAGATTAGAGAGAGTGGTCGTAGGAGCTTGAGTCTCTGAACCACTATAAATTCTTTGTTTTTATTGCTTTCTTTATCTGTTCTTAACTATTTGATCTTGAAAAAAGCATATTTTCAATTGACATTTCAAATGGAATCAATCCACCGAAGTTGCATGTAATTGAATCACAAATTAATCACTATTTCCATAAAGGAAGGTTTTTTCAATAAAGCTTAAAACAGTATAAACTAAAGGGCCAACCATTCCAAGACGTCTGAGTAGCTAGAAACGGATAGTTACCAAACTGAACTTACTCTTCCGAGGGTTCGATAAGTTTATCGATCCAAGCAACTCGGGATCTCTGACACTCGAGGACTTCGGTTGGGATTATCGAGGTTTCGAAAGAAATTTCGGGATCACTAAGAGACTTTGACTCGAGTGATTTGTGCTTCTCGAACCTAATCTTGAGGATTATCGACCCAAGTGACCTCGATGAAAAAAAGTTTTAAAATCACTAAACACGTGTATTCCCCCCCATACACGTGTAAGACTTCGTTTACACCGGACCAACAAGTGGTATCGGAGGCGGGTTCAACTTGACCACTGGCTTTGTTGACCAAAAAGTTTTATTTTCAAAAATACTTGTGGTCTATCTCGATCTTATTTTTTGAAATTTTTTTTTCAAAAGATCGGATAAAAATGTCTTCTAAAAAACTTCCCATGTTCTCGATGGAGAACTATGATCTATGGAGACCGAGAATGCAGGCTCTTACAGATTCCAAACATGAGCGAATGTGGAGAGTGGTTTCTCAAGGACCATTCAAATTTAATTTATGTGGTGAATCCCAAGATTACGAAGAGGAGAGAATTGATCCTAGAGCACAATTTTTCTAAGTCCGATGACCAACTAACTCTGAGGAGAGAAAGTTAGTCAATCTAGACTACATTGCAAAAGACACACTATACAAAGACAATTGATGATGGTGTGATGGGAATGATCTCTCACCGTAATATCTTTAAAGAATGCTAAAGATATTTGGGATACACTAATTTTATGTGCCAAGGCACGATCATATAAAAGAAAACAAACTTTTCAAAGGCAATTGGAAAGTTTGATAGTTTTGAATGGATGATGGTGAATCAATAGATAAATTGGAAGTCGATTCACTAAGATCATGAATGATCTAAATGCACTTGGAAAGAAATATCCACAAAGAGAAATGGCATTGAAAATTCTTAGAGGTCTTTCTAAGAAATGGGATATTCATGCAAAGGTGATTGAAAACACCAAGAACATTAGTTCAATGCCATATCAACAAGTCTTCTCGAAATTTGAAAGCCTATGAATTTGTAATTGATAAGAAATCCAAAAAGTTGACAAAGAAAGATGATTCTTCATCTAGTAAAAATGTGGCTTTAAAAGCCAAAGATAAAACACAAAAAACTAGAGAGTGAGAACCCCATGCCAAACATCGGGATGAGCTTGAGGAAAAAGCTAGACCGATGGCAAGGAGGTTTGAAAGACTTAATAATGAATTTGGAAAATACAAAAGCTATTACAAGAACCACAGTGCCGGAAGAAACCCGAGGACAAATCAACCGAGAAGAAGAAGGACACGAAGCTAAAGGATCTTCATCCGAAAAAAGAAGGACTCCAAGTCCAAAGAAGAAAATGATCGGGATGATGATGCCAACCAGATGCTATAATTTCCAAAAAGAAAGGTCACTTCCGAAGATGATTGTCGAGTTGAGTTTAGAAAAAGACAAGCTAAAAAGAGACAAGAAGTTCTCATTCCATGGTTGCGGAAGAAGAACACTATCTAATGAGATATTCTCGAGCGAAGGAAAGTGATGACATCTGTCATATGGTCATTGAGGAGGTAAACTCTTTTCTTTGTTGTTTACAAAGCACAAGAGTTTTCAAGTTCCACCGAAAAAACATCATTTTGACTCGGATTCTTTTGAGAATCGATGAAGGACTATCTTTGTTTTTAAGAGGATTTCTAAATAAAACTCAAGAGCGTAATAAGGAAATAAATTGAAAATCTAAAATGGAAAGACTCTAGAATCTTTGAAATCACTTCTCCAATTAATGGAGCTAAACATGGCGGATGTTAAAGTACAACTCTCGATCTGTCCCTAATCGAAAAGCTAGAAAATCCATCAAGAGATTCAATTAATCGGGATCTAAGTTCAATGACCTCTCGAGAAGCATAAAAACTCTATCTGTGAGGATAGTCATGAGAAGAAGTTAACTCTATTGAATAAATCATCTAATGTGATAGATGAAATTCAGAGTTACCAGAGATCTCGCCACTATAAAAAAGCGGATTGGGATACATTCGGGGAACCTCACAAGGTCATCCGAATCTTCGCATCATGTAAAGAAGAAGACTATCTTTATAAAACCGATGGCACCTACACTTCAAATCAAGAAATGCCCAAGGTTGTAGACAAGGGAAAAAAGGACCTATGGTTTCAAGAAATCAATGATCGGTTAGGAAAGCCCAAACCTCGTGTAAAGGCTAGAAAACCCGGAGAAAAGTTTCGATTAAGAAAGTTTCAAAGCCTCAAAGCCTCGGGCTAAGAATACAAACTCAAAGGCTCCACATCGAATCATCGGAGGAATCCTCGATGAGAAACACTTTCACAGAGACATTCTCAATCAAGAGACCAAGTCCTCAAGATAATTGAAAGACCCAGTTTCAAGTGCAAACAACTGAACCTCACTTGCCTAAAAGGTAAAGGTTATCTCAACCCGAAACAAAGATTTAGACCAAATACTCCGAACAAAAGGCACCAACCAAAGAAGAATTCAAAAGCCCATGTTCATGCTAAAGCTAAAGACATACACACGTAAAAGCGCTAAGGCACCCGAGTAGTAATGTGTATGTTGATGTTTATGGAAGAAAAATTAGCCACTCTAAAGTGATTAGAGTTGTCGAGCAAATTTGGATTCCGAAAGGTACATCTAACCTTGTAGGACCCTACACAAATTGGGTACCTAAGAATTGATCTGCTTTTTCGAGGAAAACAAGGGCACTAAACCGATAATGATCACATAATGAAAGCGAGATGAAAAAAAAGGCCCGACATTTGGTATCTTGACGGTGGATGTTCAAGACATATGACGGATTCAAGAAGACACTCAAAGGACTATGTTGAACAAAGAGGCCCACAGATCACTTTTTGGAGATAATTCCAAGGGGCGAAGTGGAAGGATATGGAACTTTGGAAATCGACTTCACCATATCCATGGTGTTTCATATGTATCTTTATTGAAGCATAATTTGCTTTCAATTAGCCAATTCTTGATAAGGGTTTTAATGTTGAGTTCTCTAAGAACTTATGTTTTGTGAAAATGATACATCACAAAAAAATTTTACTTGGTACAAGAAAAGGGAATGTGTATCTTGGCGATTGGAGTTCAACTCCTAAAGATACATGTTTAGTTGCTAAAAGTTCCACAGATACCCGATTGGTTATGGCATAAAAAGAATGAATCACCTAAATTTCAAAACCACTGAACAAGCTTGCAAGATTAGCTCTTGTGAGAGGGTTGCTTTAAAAGTGTTCAATAAGGAACATATTTGTGATGCATGCGATTAGAGCATCATTTAAAAGTAAAGTTGATGTTTCTTTGAAAGAATACTTGATTACTACATATGGATCTTTTTGGTCCTATAACACCGTAAGCACTAATGGCGGAAATACACATTGATAGTAGTTGATTACTACTCAAGATATACTTGGGTCATATTCTTACTTCGATTTCGAGATAAAAGTGCTGAGTTCTTTCGGCTCGATGTTGAGAAAAATCAATTGTGGTCAAAATCTCTCGACAAAGGAATTGAATTTATAAATCATATCATATCGATTATTGTGCGAGAAATGGAATTTCACATGAAACATCACCGCAAGGACCCTCAACAAAATGGTGTTCTTTGAAAGAGGAACGGGACTCTAAAGAAGTTGCCAAGGACTATGATAAATTTGGTGACATTCCTAAAAGATTTTTGGTTTGTTATCAAACACCGCATGCTACTCTCGGAATCAGATCCATGCCGACCAAGAGTCAAGGCAAAACACCCTATGAGCTTTGGAATGAAAGGAAGCCTCTTGTTTCTTTCTTTTTCGTGTGTTTTATGTTTCATCTGAGAATAATGGTAAAGATCGATTTGAAAACTTTTGATAGTAAAAGGCGATGAAGGAATATTCTTAGGATATTACGAAGTCGATCAAAAAGCTTTCGAGTTTACAAATCATGGGACTCTTATTGTGGAGGAAACACCTCATGTTGTTTTTGATGAATCTATTTGTGTTCGGAAGAAAAGGAACATGATGCATAAGAGGATCACCAGATTAAGCTCTGAAAAATGAAAGATAAATCATCCATTGAACACGAAAGAAGAAGTCGACATTCTATGATTGGAGTGACTCGGACTCGAATAAAGAAGTTCGAGGATGGAATTCGAGGATGGTGAGACTCGGAAAAACCAACACTCCAAAAGGTGACCAATCCGAGCAGACACCGATTCGGACTTAGGTATGTGATGCCAATGAAGATGTGGTCACAATGAGGCAATTCTCAATCTATCAACCAAAGGGGAACAAATGTCTCGACAATGTTTCGAATAGAATTTCCCCGAGGAAGATGATTCCCTTTCTCCTTCTCCTTTTCCGTTGTTCCACTCAGTTTACTAATTTAATGAACCTAACATCTCAAATGTTGAGGATATTATTGAAGGGGAACATCAAGAAGGAAATGGTTAGATAGTCATCCTACAAAATTGTGGGTGATCTAACTGAAAGGTGTTAAAACAAGAAGGTTCCATGGTGAGAGTGCATTATTCTGCTTCTTTTCTTTCGAGAAAAGAACTGAGATTGGTGAAGCTCTACAAGATTCTTTTTGGATTCTTCTATGCAAGATGAAATTTAATCAATTCTCAAGGAATGAAGTATGGGAGTTGGTAGATAGACTGAAAGGCACAATGTCATTGGAACCAAGTGGGTTTTCAAGAATAAAAGAGATGAAAACAACAACATTGTAAGAAACAAGGCAAGGCTAGTTGCACAATGTTATTCCCAAGAAGAAGGCTTGGATTATGATGAAACCTTTGCACCTTTGCAAGACTAGAAACCATCGATTGTTTCTTGCATATCTTGCCCACATGAAGTTCAATCTATCAAATGGATGTGAAAAGTGCATTTCGAGCGGTGTGCTTAAAGAAGAGGTTTATGTGGAACAACCTCCTGGATTCAAACAGAATGACCAAGTTTACAGAGCTCGAAAAAGCTTTGTATGGTCTCAAGCAAGAACCCGAGCATGGTATGATACTCTTTCTCGGTTTCTTCTTCGACCATGGTTTTGTCAAAGAGATCCATAGAACTCTGTTCGGGATAGAGATGGGGGGGAGAGATCTTACTAGTTCAGATATATGTTGATGACATCATTTTTGGATCTCCAAACCATCACCGTGTGAAAAGTTTTCAACACCGATGAAAGGCAAGTTTGAGATGTCAATGATGGGAGAGATGAATTTCTTTCTAGGTCTTCAAGTGAAACAATCAAAGGAAGGAATATTCATCAACCGAAAAAATACACCGAAGATCGATTGCAAAATATGGTGTACAAAATTGCAATGCGTTAGGATTCCTATGAATACTAACTACAAGATGGATCCTGATTAGAAAAGGCAATCGATGAATCATACTAATTATAGAGGAATCATTGGATCATTGCTCTATCTCCTTTTAGGCGGATATAACATTTCTTTGTTGGGATATGTGCAAGATACCAAGCTAATCCTAAGACTAGTCACATGGAGGCCGCCAAAAGATACTAAGATATCTTAAGGGCACGATGAATAGAGGATTATGGTATCCAAATGATGATAACCTTGAATTAATTGGTTACTTTCGAGATCTTTTACTATGGAGGTTGTAGAATTGACGGAAGTCCACTACGAGAACTTGTCAATTTCTAGGAAAGTTGATATCTTGGTTTTCAAAGAAAGCAGGACCTCAAGAGCAACCAAGATCTACTTTGAAAGCTCTGTTTGTCTTCTTCTTTATCGGACAACAATTAAGGGATTATAAAGTTAAAGCCCGATGAAGTACCAATATTTTTGTGACAATAATAGTGCCATTGCTATTTCACAAAATCCGGTATTGCACACCGGATGCAAGCATGTGGATATCGGACATCACTTCATCGAGATCATGTCGAAGAAAAGGACAAGAAGGACATAAGGATGGAAAAATTCATCTTGATAGGCAAAAGAGTATATCTTGACTAAACCTTTGGTCAATCAAGATTTCGTGAACTTTCGATTGAATTAGGGATGTTAGATCGGTGTATAGAGTAAAATCAAAAATTGAAGATTTTCGGATGCATGAAGTTTTCTCGAAATTCTCTTGAAACTCAGGATAAATATAAATCTTGAATCGAGTCTCGTGAAACTCGGATTCTTGAAGGTCAAGATCGATTAAGTATCTTGAACCCATTCAAGATTTCGATATTATCTTGACATTTTATCAAAGGCAAGATAAAGGCGATTTTATTAGTTAGTCCAAGAAGTTATGCAACTCATTTATTGCTCAAAAGTAAAACTCAAGAATCATTTGCAATAAATATAAAACACCGAGGAATGTTTTTTGGCGGGATCGAAATTCAAGAAGGTCAACAATCATTTAATGCTCGCCACATTATTGACCAATGAGGATATTTTGGCGGCTTAACTTTTTAGAGATCGTCCCAGATATATGCGATTAATCGGAGATTAATCTCAACCGCTTCTTTTCACCTAACCAACACGATTCTCCACGATCTCGAAACTATATATACCCTTTAAGCCATTCAAGCCAAAATTTTATCAAACCCTTGGTTTCCAAAAATCCTCTGCAATTAAAAATCCCTTTGCCCGTCTCCAAACCCTAAACTTCATATTCTTAAATCAATCTCTAAATGGCCCCAACCTTGTTGAAAAATTAGCCAAACCAACAAACCTGATGTACGAGTTCGTTGTCTCACTTGAAAAGCACAACCAACTCAAAACCCGTAAGAAGAGAGGCTCTCATATATGATCTTGGCTAAAATCACCCATCTAGTTCTGGCCGCACCAAGACCTTCTAAAATCTTTCATCCGTAATTTGAGAATAGATGAAGAAAATGGTATGCATTCTTCGATTACCACATCACATTTAGAGCATTACGTCAAAATACGTCGATTTTGAAAGGGAATTGTATATAATTAGAAAAATTTAAATGATGTTTTGAGCTCGTGATAAAGGAGAGGATCCTACGATGTATATGTTGGGTAGAGAGTAGAGTATTTAGATACGATTCTTTGAGAATCTATTAAATTTGAGGCTGACATTGCATAAGAGGCATCTAAAGCCACAATATCGTGTTTTGATGGATATTGTGAGCAAAAGCATCATGAGTCTTCTTCAAGAAGATTAGTACCCAAAGCTCGGGGAGATGGCGGCGATCGAGGCCTCTCCTACCACTTGACTTCAACCGGCTCAATTCTTAATTCGATGGTGACGAGCAAGCCAAGGTCATAAAAAAGGTTGATGGGACAATCACGATTAAAGGCAAGATCCACCATGCCACCAAAATTGCTTTTATTTTGGAGATGTCGAGAGGAGGAGGATATCTTCGCCAATTCAACCCCATTCCCCCAAAACCAAAATTCTCTTCAAGCCCATTCTTTGTGAAGAAGCGAAGCCATCGAGAGGAAAAAAGAAAAGAAGGTAGAATCACCTTCTGCTGCTCGAAAAAGAGACCCAACAAACCGGGGGAAGGTTCTAGCGGAGCAAAAGTTGTTGAAGAGAAGGATCTTGCTCCAAAGCATTCTCACCGATGAAGATGGCTTGATGATTACGAATAGATACAACTTTGAAGGCAAAACCACTCGAGTTCGCCATTACAAGTGTTGGCTCGGTTATCTCTAGGGACACAGGATCAAAAAGGAGCGGATCTTCTCTCGAGGTGCTTCGAGACATCACTAAGTTCGTAAAATTTCTCAGAAATTTTTAAGGAACTCGAGAGATGCCTCGGAGATTCCTACAAAGATGTCCGGCTTCGAGTTCCAAGATGCCATCGAAGCCAACGAGCCAACTCGTCAAACCGAGGATATGCCCATTTCTTAACCCACTCGGATGCAAACCGAGGACACATAATGCACAAAAATTGCCTCTTCGAGGCTCGGGAGAAAAAATATTCTTGATGAGCTCCAGAGTGATCTTTGATCCTTGCAGCGATGCTTCTATCTCCCGAGATGGAAGAAGGGGCGAGGGTGAAGAAGGCGAGTGGAGGAGCAAGGGGGACGGTTCATCCTTGACCGCTACCGAGCTGTTTTTCTTCTTGATTAAGGACGACCGCCAATTATCCTCAATCGAGACTCTTCCCGAGATGCTTGATTTCTTGCATTTTGGAATGAGGAGACATCATTCCGGGGTTCGGGAAGGATAAAGCTCGGGATGAAAAATTCCGATTTTGATGACTTCTTGTTCGATAGCCGAGAAGAAAACAACTTGATTGGTGCCCCCGAAAGCGGAGAGACAAATCCAAAGGAGATGGGGACCAACAGAGGAGATGTTGAGGATCGTTCTCAAATGGAAAAAGAGACTTCGTTGATCATCAACATCATTCAACATCGAAGTAGCACTCTTCTTTTGGACTAAGGCTCAAATCTATCTTTAATTCTGAATTGAGTCTCGGATGAGGCTCGATTGAAACTCAGGATGATCAAACAAAGACGAGAAGGTGCGAAAAGTTCTGAGATTGATCTCACTCCCTTGATGGAGAAACTTGAGAAGATTGAGCCAATGGCGATCAAAATTGCTCGGATGGAAGAAACGTTGGCCAATCAAGCTCGAAAAGATGGAAGGATCTTAGCCATTCTTGAATGGTGCAAATCCAAAACACTCGACCTCTCGGATGACCTCCATGGAAGAAAAGTTGAATGAAAAATTTCGAGAGGAGTCAACGCAGATTAAGTCTTTGAAATAAACGAAGCACCGAGATCGATTGAATTTCTAGAGGTGAAACTAGCGAGAGAAAAATGAGATGATCGGATCTGCTTTGTTGAGGAAATGAGCTCAATGCTCATGACCAAGATGACGATGTTTAAAGATACACTCTCCGCGGTTGCCCATATCTCGAAGAACTTTTTGTGGCTAAGAACCACATCGGAGAATGGAAGATGAGCAAGATCGGTTAGGGAGAGATCGTGTGAGCAAAGAGCAATATCACATGGACCAGTCTCTCCAGACTTCTTCCAAATTACGGTGCCAAGGGGGGAAAAGGAAGAAGAAGACCTCGGGAAAGTTCATTTTTGGAGAAGAAGGCTCGAAAAGAGGTTAAAATGTATAATCCTATCCAAAGCCTTAAAGGAAGTTAAGCTCTTGATAAATTGAAATTCGCTCAAGTGGAGAAGCCCATCTACACTCGAAGTTTCGAGCAAACCATGCTTGAGGTTGCAAGAGAGAACCTAGAACTAAGGGTTGGAACAAGCCAGCCGATTTGAATCCTTGGGCGTTGTTCAACCTTAAACATTAAGGCTTCTAAGCCAATCCAGTTATCGATGATGAAGATTGCAAGTAAGAATCGAGTCTCAACCTCGGAAAGAAAGTCTTCAACACGGAGATGCTCAAGACACTCCAAAAAGAACAAGCGAAGAAAAGCATTTTCCGGTCTCGAGCGTCTGTGGATCGTAAAAGAAGATAAGAAGAGCGCGAAAGGAGTGACTTCGTGAAGTTCAAAAGAAGAGGAAGGAACATCGAAAAGATCGCCTTAGGCCCCATTGCTGATAAATGGATGCCCATTAAACTCAACGACGTGTGGGAAGAAGGTGAAGAGAACCTTCGGATGTTCTCGAGGAATGGAGAGGGGAAGGCTCGGATCGAAATGAAGCGTTCATTGAATATCTTCTAACCTTCTATCCAAAGTATCTCCAAAGTTGGATTAACCTTGCGGATGAAGGTGGAGTATAGATAAAGCCCTCGGTCCATATTCCTATTCTCCTCCAAGACTTGGTAATGGCTTGGTAAATGAGAAGGCCATTACTCAAGAAATTGCTTTCGATATCTTTGTCGATTAGGATTAACAGGAACAATCCGGACATCATCAAGGAGAGGAATGAACTAAAAAAATTTTTTCAATGTTCAACCTGGAGGTGCCATTGATGAAGTGGAAAAAGAAAAGATCCAAGAAATTAATCAAGATAAGACTCAAGATTCTATAATCTTTAAATTTTGTCTTTTTGATTTTGTTGATAAAAATCTCATTGAATCTGTAATGGTATACTTATCATCAATGAAGATTTATCATTTTGCTCAAAAGATAATATCTCATTATCTTATTTACATGTCTTTTATTTTGATATCTTTGAATGAATGTCTCGAATCGATTAATTGTTTATGATTTGGGATGAAATTGCTTAAGTATTTTCAATGATCTATTTAAGAAAGATTCATTCTTGAAGAAATAGGTTTGATTTAAATTGTTGGGAGATTATTTATTTAAAGAGATTCCCTTCTTAAAGAAATTGTTGGGAGATTTTTGTTAAGATCCCAATCTTGTAATAGAATAAATCAAAACCTTGATATATGTTATTTTGTTTTGTAAACAAGATAGGTTTTTATCATCATCAAAAATGGGGAAATTGTTGGGAGATGAATTTAATAAAAGATTATATGATTTTGATTAAGATCTCAAAAAAACTTATGACATGTTTAATGATCTTGATAATTGAGTCGATTCAGTTTTAGAGTATTCGAGGATGTTATCTCTGCAAAATGTATAGTCAATATATAGTTCAAATAGGTTCTCAAGACTCAAGAACTCAATGAAATTCTCTCAAAGACTCAAGTGTTGAAGACTCGATATCACCGAAGACTCAAGACTCAAGACTCAAGACTCGTAAGACTCAAGACACAAGATCAAGACCGAAAATCAAGATCAAGAATATCTTGAAAGCACAAATCATCAAGACTTGCATTGAAGCTCGATATAAACTTTGAATGTTCCGAGGCAATTGAATATATCTATCTTTGGAATCTTGAGAAGAAACGCGATTCCTTAGAAAATAGATATTGCCAAGACATTCAAATTGCACAAAAGAAACTAAGTCGAAGTAAATCGAGTTTGTAACCAAAAAGCCGTTGAAGGTGTCTACATCTTTAATCAAGACAAAAGTCAAAAAGAGGAAGACGACACTGTACTATACCGACAATGACAAAGGATAGGTCGCTGAAAAAGATGTTAGATGTACAAAGTTCCAGATCAAAAAAAGTGAGACCGGCTACATGAAAGGTTATTGCCTAAAACATGTTAGGGAGTTTCAAACCCTAAATATAGCCGTTTCTCACACACCATAAGAGGGAACTCACGTATCTCTCCAACGGATAGTTTTCAAAGAGTGACCTTGGTGTATGCCTATAAATACTTGGTGACCCTCTACTTTGTAAGGTTACGGAAATTTATAAGCAACTCAAGAGCTCAAACTTATTCTTGCAAAAGTTAAAGCACTCAAAAAACCTTGAATTTCCCAAGTGCTTTTATATTGAAGAGAGCTCACTTTACTAAGCCTAGATTGATAAGATTTATCCAAAGCTTAGTCGAGATATCCTAACCCTTTGCATTGTGCTTCATTGTAAAGGATATCTCATCCTAGTTGAAACCAACCAAGAAAACCCCAAACCCTTTGAGAAGGTAGTTGGAGTGTGTTTTGTTGGTGAGTAGAGTTGTAAAGAGTTAGTAAACTACGCGGAGTAGTCGTAAAACTCTAGAGGAGAAGTTAGTAAGCTACTGGGGTAGTCCGAAAGCTTGTTTGTGATTGAGTAAGTAAACTACGGAGGTCGTTTTTCGGGTTGAGTAAGTAAACTCGTGGAGTAGTCGAAAAACTCGGGGCGAGTTGAGTAAGTAAACTACGAGGTAGATGTCTTTTGATAGTGAATTTCTCGAAGATCGAGAGAGAGTGGATGTAGGAGCTTGAGTCTCCGAACCACTATAATTGATGTGTTGTTTATTGCTTTCCTTATCTCTGTATACTTAATCACAGCATTGACTTGATTTTGAAAGCATATTTTCAATCGATATTTCAGTTGGAATCAATCCAATTGGAAGTTGCATAAGTGAATCACAGCCTAATCACTATTTCATAAAGGAAGGTTTTTCAAAGAAAAACTTAAAACGAGTATAATCTAAACCACCATTCCGCGTCACGAATGTAGCTAGAACGGATAGTTATCAAACCGAACTCTCTTTACGAGGATTGATAAGTTAGTTATCCCATCCAAGCAATTCAGGGATCTCGACACTCGGGATTCGATTGGGATTATCGGAGGTTTCGAAAGCGGCTCGGGATCACTTGTCTCGATGACTTTGACTTCGAGTGATTTGTGCTTCTCGAGACCTAATCTTGAGATTATCGACCCAGTGACCTCGAAGAAAAAAGTTTTAAAATCACCGAACACGTGTATTCCCCCATACACGTGTAAGACTACGTTACACCGGACCAACAGAAGTCATACCTTTATCGTCGATTTTCACTATCCACCCCTAGGTTTTTGAGCGGGACGGGACCAACAAGAATACAACCCGGGGTAAACTTGTAATAATCATCCACGATTACGAGTATATTTCGTCATCTTGCGATTGCAATACTCTGTTGGATGTTGGTCCGAGGATTACCTTGAATGAGGTTTTAACTTGTTTTCCCTTCGACATTACGCGACACATGTCCGATCCTTAGAAATACCTCATTCGGAAGTCCTCAACCAAATACATCCTTTTATCTTGTTAAGAGTTTTAAAGTTCGGATGACTTCATTCTTTTTGTGCGAAGCCAATCGCTACTTTTGGAATTCTTAACAATCGATTTTTTCTTGGACAATTGTTCCAATCTGCTGTATAAATCGTACATTTCCTTGAACCAGTTAACAAGATCTGCTGAGTAGCTCGATTCTTGATAGTACACTGATCAGTCGAGAACTCAACACTGAATTCGTTGTCGCAGAATTGTGAAACTGATAATAGGTTATGCTTTAAACCTTCGACATACGAGACTCCAGTAACATGTACATCATCATTCTCTAAGGTTAAGAATCCTCTGGTAAAACCAAAGTTATCATCACCAAAAATTACACCGTGGGCCTTCTTGTTACGTGTAAGAGCTAAGGAGATGTTTGCTTCGATCATATGCCTTGAGCATCCACTATCGATGTACCAGATAGTTGCTTGTACACCTCCTTTGTTGGCCAAACCCGCGCGAACCTGCAATCAAATCAGGCTTTAGATACCCCTTTTGGATTGGGTCCTGAGGGGTTAGAGTTGGTTTTAGGGATCCATACAAACAGGGCACTTCTATTGTAATCAGATAGATCATAAAGCCTGATTTGTCTCCCATAAACATCTACATAATCATACATCTCTTCATATGCATTCTGATCGTTATGATTATTTGTGCGAGCTTGAGTGAATCAGAAGACTTGGGATTTTTCTTTCTTTGTTTGTCTTCTTTTTAACGATGGGGGCTCGGTCTGGCGGACCCTAGGTTTCTGATTGTAAGGGTAGGTACGACTGCTACCATTAAAAGATTCATATCTTTTTGGCATAAATGGTCTTAGCAGTTTACCTTTAGCTTGCTTGTTAGGCAGTTGACCCTGATTAGGTTTCAGATTAGATTTCCCTTTGACAGGTTGTCTTTTCTGATACCTAATCTGCTGATCAGGTTGAGGTCTCTTGGAACCGGTTCTTCGTTGATTCCTCGGTGATGTTAATCGATTAAGGGTCCATTTACATCCCCTTTCTGATTGGGCACTTGCCTTACTTGTTCAACATGTCTCTTTCCCTTATCAGATACATATTTTGCTTTTTTTGTATCTATATCAGAAACTCATTTGATTACACCTTTTTGAAGTGAACGGTGGGCTTTTTGGATGTAGAAGGGTTTTCATACCCAATTCCCTTCTTATTAGTTGTCGTTCGAAAATAGTTGTTCATATCCTGAACGGTTTTCAAAGATTTCGTGAAAACCTGTATTTTCTTACATAAACTATCCTCAGTTAATTTCAGACTCTCATGTAGTCGGAAGAGATCATCAAACTTGGCTTGTAGGATTTTAAAATCATCAGCTTGCTCTTTATTGATAGATAGCTGTTCCTTAATCTGCTTCTCCTGATCAGAAGAGTTAACTTTCAGAACTTTCAGTTCTTCAGTTATCTTCTGAGCAGCTTCAGCTGATTTTAGTTCAGCTGTTCTACTGACAACATTTTCCTTAACAAGCTGAGTATTTTCAATCCTTAGCTTATCGTTTTGCTTCCACTATCGTATAAGTGTCTACTGCTTTAGAGAGATCACCAAGCAATTACTCAGAATAGAGCTGCAAGTCAATCTCTCCAGCAGGTGTGCTAATCATAGCTGATGTGGAAACTGAAAGAGCAGAAGGTTTAGAGGTTACCTCAGATTGGTCTTCCTCCTTAGCCATCAGACATATTTCATCATCAGAAGAGAATATCAGATCATCGTAGTGATAGAAATCAACAGCGTTTCTTATCAAACAGAAATCTTCTACAGATGAGTAGCATGAATCCTCTGAAGGCAGATAAGAATCATCAATTTCTGATGTATCAACAACCATGACTTTCTTGTCTCTATAGCGTTGCTCTCTTCTGTTCCGCTTCTCTTCTCTTTCTTTTGGTGTCAGGTCTGGGCAATCTGCGCTGTAATGACCTGGTTTCTCACAATTGAAACATTTTCCACGATCCACGGAACTTCTTCTGCCAGGTGAGTCATTCCGTCTGTAGAATCTGTCAGGTGACTTACCTGTCTGATTGTAATCAGAATTTCTTCTCTCAGATCTGTTGTCTCTTCTTTCATCAGATCGATCATCTCTTTTCTTATCTTCTCTGCTATCCTTTCTGTGATCATCTCTTCGGTCATCCGATCTGGTCCTTTCTGGAGATCTGTCAGCTGGCCTCCTATCTCTTTCTATGTTGTTTTGATAATCCCTGTAAAATCTACGATACTTGCCAAGTTGAATATTAGATTTTTCAAGTTTTCTGGTTAGCAAAGCAATCTGTTCAGTTTGGCTTATAATATTTCCAACTGGTTCAGTAGACTTTGAGTTGCTGCTGGCTGCTTTGAATGCAACTGATTTTGATGTGGCAGTTGTGGCTTCAGCAGGCGACTCGTCTTCTTCTTCTTGCCCTCTTTCGATCAGATCGAACTCATGAGCTTTAAGACTCAGGAACAGGTTGCTTGGCTTCATCTTAGCAATATCTTGACAATCCTTTATTACAGTGACTTTCATATTCACTTATTAGTCATAGATCTCAAGATCTTGTAATTGATGTCTTTATCTGACATTTTTCGTCCAAGTTCCCGTAACTTGTTGACTAACATGGTGATTCTTCCATCGAGCTCATTGATGGTTTCATTTGGTAACATCTTAAGTTTCTCGAATTTCACCAGTTCAGCTTGCAGTCTGCTATCTTTAATCAGATCATTTCCTACACATTTTCACAGAAGCGTATCCCACATCTGTTTGGCTGTCTTGAGATACTTTATCTTTTCTCTGGTTATCTTGTCCATGGTCTTCATGATTATGTGTCTGGCTATCGTATCCAGAGTGTACAACTTTCTCTCTTCAGCATCCATCAGGGCGGGACTCTTTCTGACAAGACTTCCAACTGCAAAATCTGGATCACCTCCAACAGCTGGGTTGTCATGATAGATGATGATGGGTCCTCGTTCAAGAACTTCCATCATCCTGCTGCTTATTGATCCCAGATGGTTGCTCATGTATATCGTCCAGTCTGCATACTCTTCAATGGAAAATTTAGGCAAATCATGATACATACCCGAAGTATTATCCATGTTGATCGTGAGTTTGAAAACAAATGAGATTTGAAAAAGGTTTTTCAAGATCAGTTCAAGTGACCACAAAGGTTCTTCCTCAAGAACCGATGATATTCAAAGGCCGTTGGTCCATAGAACCATTGCTCGATACCACTTGTAGGTCCCGAATGGGTTTCGTGAGGGCAGAAGTCTAGAGGGAGGGTAAATAGACTTAAAAACTTTTTTCGTCTTGGTCGAGGTGTGATTGAAGTTTGCCCGATCGAGTGCAAGTGAATCGATTTGATCGATATCAAACTTACTAATCGCTGAGGGGTCGATTCGGTATCTATCGGTTTAACGATTGTCGCGGAAGCTAGTTTATACCCGTGTGAAAAACCGGTTTATAACAAATCGATTCCGGCTATTTTTCAATCGGATGATCATGGAGTCAATCTGATCGGATCGATAACTTGGTGCTAGATGATCCTAACTTCGAGAATATGTATCTTGATTTAATCAAGTTGTGTGCAATGGTGTGAAGCGATTAATCAAACAAATGTAAATGCACACAAGATTTATAGTGGTTCGGACAACCCGATCCTACGTCCCACTCTTCCCTTTCACAAGGGCACCAACTTAACCGACTTAACCAACTGGACTTAAATTATTGTGTTAGTCCAACACATTACACCAATAGATATTTATAGAGCTCTCACTCAACCGATCCCAGAAATCAGAACTAGAAACCCTAGTCTGAAATCTTGCTAAACAAACTTAACCTAACTTTGGGTTTTGGGTAAGATTTGTTGTTTGTTTCAACTTTGAAATCTTTCCTAGTATTTAAGTAGCCTAACAGCTAGAGGATAAGATTTCTGTGCTAAGAACTATGGGATGAACACTTAGAAAATAATCTTCCAGGTTGTGTTCTTCGTGTGAAAATTTGGCTATAGTATGAGCTTCTTGATAATTTCCGTGTCTTCACTCTGAAGAGTAATCCCATATTTATAGACCTCGAAATCAAAGAGCCGTTGAAGAGCAATTTGAATTTCCGGCTATATTTGGTAGATATGTAGGATTTGATGTGACGTGCTTCTAGGTACGGCATGGCCGAAAGCGTGTATGTCGTTTTTTATAGCCGTTTGACCAAGCAGCACCAAATCCCGTATTGTCGGCTCCGTTCATACGTGTCTTATTCTTATTGGTTAACAAAAGCACTTTTCAGTGTTTGTTCTACCAACTAAAGTTGACATTCTTCTTGTTCAGATCAACAACGTATGATTTGGTGAAATATCAGTTACCACCTGGTGTGAGCTGACCTGATCAGTTACAACTGATCAGTCTACCTGATAGAGTCTTCTGGTGCCAGTTGTCTTAGCTCAACTAGCAGACTCGACTGATGTAGGTCTTCTGGTCTGATCTTCTGGTAGTCATCTGATCTTCAGGTCTTCTGAATTTGTGTTTCATGACTTCACCTGATTATCTGACTTTATCAGATCGTCTGATCTTCTGTCCTTCCCTTGCCTTCTGGCCTGTCGGACTTCAGCTGATCTTTTGTTCTTCTGGTCTTTAGATCTGACCTATACATATTGAGGTTCCCCCTCAATATATGACATATCTTAGACATCAGTTGTTCTTATATAATAATTATCAACTGGTCATCTTATAACTGGTAATAAAAACATCAGTCAGCTAACAGGTCTGACTAGTCCTATTACATGTGTTTTAGAACTTTCATCAAAACTCTAAATTTCCCAACATCAGCGGTATTATGTATGATTAGTGTGGGATGTTACTCATGTGGCATGATCAAGACTACCAATTTCAGAATCAAGATCCCTCAGATTAGGTGTTTATCCAACTTCCGATGATTAGGGCGGTCGGCGGCCTTGACTTGCACACTATCGACTCATATCCGAAAGTCGTGCTAGGTCAAAGCCTTCGACTCCCCGCCTTAAGCGATAACATTTGTTCTATTTGCTTGTGTGATTATCAATCTAAAGACACTCTAAG
Source organism: Stenogyne calaminthoides (assembly GCA_037126765.1). Classification (NCBI taxonomy): domain Eukaryota; kingdom Viridiplantae; phylum Streptophyta; class Magnoliopsida; order Lamiales; family Lamiaceae; genus Stenogyne; species Stenogyne calaminthoides. The sequence continues at coordinate 26,026,922 of JBBCBC010000016.1, forward strand.
AAGTATTTCAGAATGTAATCATTATTTCCATGTTGCCTGCATAGATGAGTGGCTTAAACTCAATGCAACTTGTCCTGTATGTAGGAAATCACCTAATTAAGGTCTAATGGTTTTGTCTTTTTATTTTTAGTGTACATATTATAAAATTGTATACTGTATTTATAAATAAAAGGAGGAATTCTTATTAATTAATGTTAATTAGGTTATTGATCCGATCGAACTTGAGCTCAGCTTGAATCGATTCGAGCTTCAAGATTTTAAATCGAGTCGATTTCAAGTCTGTAATTGCTCGACTAGACATGATGTTGATTGTTAAAATATCGGAAGTGTTTAGTTTAATATTTAATGTGAGAATAAAGGAATTAATGAAAAACAATCACTATGTTCTTCATTAAATGCTAATAGAATGAATGCAAGAGAATATTGCAAAGGGAATATTTGGCTAATAAAGATTTTTTGTTGTGGTTGATAAAGTCTTTTGATATTAATTTTTTTGGATCCTTTAATGAGGCATAAATGCTCATGTTTATACTATAAGAATTGGGGGTGGTTACCCATATAACTAGCCTACATGGTGCATTTAATGCGAGCTCCTGAAGACATTAATGTTATCAGTTTAAATTGGACTCTAAAACCTATTTACATTATTCCCAACACGTTTCTTCTGATAGATTTCGTTGAAGTATGGCGGTTGTGTGTAGTTTATCGAGGTCAAACCTAAGCTTTCCCTTTGAAGCTCTCTGACAATAGAACCATCAACTTTTTAGATGGATTTTTGCTCTTTAAGGAATGATTTCCTGATTTGTGATCGTTGGATTGCTCAGATGAGGGAAATCAGGCCATCGGTATTTGGGAAGTCTGGCTCTGTTCTCCGAAGTTGACCTTGTTCGAAGCCCGTATGCCTAAATCGAGAAATAATACAAGTGTCTAAGCTCGCAGAAGAGCTTACTTTCAAGGTCATGATCATCAATTACACAAGCTTGTTCCTGAAGGCATGGTTGTCGGTCTGGCGAGCAAGCTCGAGCTCGCCTTAACCTTAACTAATAATGTCTGGAGATTCGAGCTAGGAAAATAGATCTCATCATAATAGCGAACTCGCATCTTCATGATCATAATAGCGAACTTGCATCTTAATGTCGAGATTATTTCCGATACAACACATGAATGCACCCCTAAATGGCCATTTCTAATTATTTCTTGCCCTAGTCATTGTCTTTTTCAACATCATAGGTGAAGTTAGATCATCATTAGGCATTACATCAGTTTTTCAATGAAGTGATCATCATTAATGAAGGATCTCAAGAATAATATTATTTATACCTAGTTTATACGTAGAGCAACATTTCAATATATTCTTTTTGTGGTGTGAGAATTTAGACACTAAAGTTATACTAAGTGCATTTTGCTTTATATTTGGACGAGTTTGAATCACAAATAGTCCCATAATTTTGACCTCAAATAGATTTAGTCCCATAAATTTTTTTGTTGTTGATGTAGTCCCAATAACTTTGACAATGCCCAATTTTAGTCCAAAAACTTCCGGAACAAAGTCGTTTTGCCGTTTTAATTTGGGGCTTTCCGGTGGATGCTTTCACTGGGTTGCCACGTGTATTTTTTTTTAACAATTGAAATTTATGGCATATAAATTAAATTTAAAACTTCAAATTAAAACAGAATTGACGGCAAGAATTAGTCAAACACACTTAAAAATACATGCGACAATACACGTGGCAGTCCAGTCATAACATCCGCCGGAAAGCCCCAAATTGAAATGGCAAAACGACGTTGTTCCGATCAATTTGGGACTAAAATTGGACATTGTCAAAGTTATTGGGACTAAATCGACAATAAAAAAATTTATGGAACTAAATCTATATGAGGCCAAAGTTATGGGATTATTTGTGATTCAAACTCTATTTGGACATGATTAATTCATATGATGTTTATGCATTTAGTATGTAAAAATGACATTTTCTCCATTATTACTTTGTTTTAGTCCATAATAAGTCGATTTTGAGTGTAGCAGAATGTGTAAGTAACTAAGTATACCTGACTAGAGTATCAAACTTTAAGCTTAGAACACAACCTTAATCATATGTAAGTTTGCTCGCTAGTATTAATACAGAAAAAGTAAATCCTTGATTTTTCAACATAGAATTCTTTTAGAAAGTACTTATGTGAAGAAGTCAAAAATGCTTTAATCTAATATTGATGTCTAAAAAAGCTCATAAACAGATGCACCCGTCCAACGTCTAAGGTCTAACAGAGTGGACTCTGAGGTTACTGACTTTTTCAACTTTATGAAGAATGTATGTAAACTTAGCTTATCAATGAGACTAAGAACAATTTACTTGTTTGATCGTCATTAAATAATTTGTCGAGTATCACTGTCGAAGTGTTAAGTTGAGAATGATATAATTACTCACTGGAAGGTATTATTTTGAAGTAATACCTTCAAAATGCCAGCAAATTAATCTGCTCAAAATGGAGAAAAAAAAAACTTAACATTTATTTACATGATTAAAATCTAAATTAGGTTACAAACTAGTACACAACCTTCACCATGGTTAAAAACTAAATTAGGTTACAAATTAGGTTACGAAAATGAGTTAGCAACAAAATGAGTCACTAAAATACTAATAGGTCCAACCACTTTAATTTAGTACTTTTAGGTCCAAAATGAGTAGAAGAAAGTCATAAATACCCGGCAGCTTTTTAATCTTCCCCTCTTTTCAGCATATTTCAGCATTTTTATAATAATTGATGGGACAACTCACACTTTCCATGCAGTTTCTCATCACACACACCAACATAATTGCTACTCAAATTTCGAAAATCAAACACAACACAGACTACTCAATTTCGAAAATAAAAAAGCAACCATTCTTCCAAAAAAATTAAATTAGATTTTCTTTTCATTTACTGATAATCCAAATCTTTACATACATTCATCTTCCAAAAAATGCATAAAAAATTACAAAAAAAATTACATATCTAAATCCAAAAATTACATCATCTTCTATGTCCAGAAAATTGCATATCTCCAACATGCACAAATGCACGAATCTATGAATATATGCACAAAAGTTATGCACATATGCATACAAAACATGCATGAGTTCATCCAAAAATCACATTCAGACCTGTCTTCTTATCTTCAAGATGTAAGTGTACATCCAAAACCATCTTCTTTTCTCCTTCAAAATCCCAAAACATCTCAAAGCATCATCAAAATTCACAGTGACTAGAGAGAGAGGAGAAGTATGTGATTTTTAAGAGTCGCCCCCCCTCACCACCACCACCAAAGCATCGTCAACACAGCCGCCCCCATTGCCGTCGCCATCCTCCGTCACCGGTGCAGACCCCCTCCATTTTCAGATCCACAAATACCACAGATCTGTTGCCGCCCTCTCACCACCGCCACAAAAAAAAAAACGACCACCCCCTCACCAGTCACCACCGCCACCAACCACGGTTGCAAAAAAAAAAAAAAACCTAGAAAAATTACAGATTTACCACCAACCACCTCCTCTGAAACAGTTGTGGATTCACGGTCACCATGGGAGGGGCGGCGTGTTAGTGTTAGTGTCCTAGAGACAATCCTTTGTATAGACATAATACGAAGATAATATTCAGTGTTGATTTAATATTATTGTTTATTTAATATTAAATGTATAACATTACACTTATTAGAATATTATGTTTGATTATTTGCATTTGTTATTATCTGTTGTTCCCCTGAATCACTGTTGTCATTGAGTATGTGAGAACTCATATGACTTAAGCATGATTCTCAAATAGCCCCGATCAAGGATCATCAAGAAAGGGATATTGATGATGCAATGGAGATTGATGTGCGATCTACATCATACTCTTAGAGAGTGTAGTAAGATCTCACTTACTACGAGATACTAGGTATCTCATGATGGATGCACAAATACCTTAGAGGGTATTGGTATACCCATCCGAGAAACTGTTTGATATAGTTCCACTATATGTGTCTATGGGTGTCTCGGTTAGTGGGAGCGATACGATACTCCTTTGACTTGAGGTCAATACGCACGACATGTGTGGAGTGATGAACTTTGACCATGACCGACGCTTGCACCCTTCCATGGGTAGATATGACTTGGATTGGGTTCATCATGAAGTGCATGTGCGTGGTAGTTGAGCCAAGAAAATGATTCATTCCTCAAAGTGGATTTAGAGATAATACTCATCTTCTCATCATAATTGGATCAAAGTCATTGACCAATGCACGTCAACTTGGACTTTGTGGCCAAGTGTGACACGAGTGATCAATTAGTGATTGGAAATAAATTGATTAAGTTATTTGAATAGACACTTCATCATGTTCAAGACTAGTCGAGTATTCGTGAATGAAAGGAGGAAATCGTAATAGCCCATGTTACAGTTACAGGTAGTTGCAGGTTTCTCGCAACGTACCTCATATATTGAGAATGTCTGATTTATTGTCTAGGGTTCAATTAAGACCATTAGTTTGACTAATTGCTCGATATATGAGGGTCTATGGGTCACATAACAAGTAACTCCCGTGTATGGATTATAGTTGGTTGATTTAGTATTAAATTGAATTTAATATTTAATTTATGAAGAATTAATAATATATTAATTTGGAATTAATTATTATTAATATTTAATTAAATTAGATTTAATTAAAATAGGAATCCCAAAATAATATTATGGAATATTATTGTAGGAAAATATATGTAGGGAAAAACATAACTTTGAGATTTGTTTTGCAAGATTATGAATTATCTTCCTAATAAAGATGACATAAGATTTAAGTCAGTCTCTCCCTATATATATGACGTCATGGGATTCATTATTTACTACAACAAGAAAACCTAGTTTCTCCATAAAATCTAGATCAGGAATTTTCCTAGCAAATTCCGTCTCAGATTCAACGCTGGCAAATCTGTTTACGGGGTGGATACCGTAGTTGAGAAATCTGCTATCGAATTATCGTAAGATTTCTTGTTATGATTATTGTAATATATATGCAATTAACTGTTCGTTGTTGGTGAACTTTAATTTCTGCTGCGCATGTATTACGTGTTTACGTGCCTCTAAATTCCAACACGACGTTGTGGGGAGTGTGGGGCATCGCTTGAAGAGGCGGGCCGCGGCGGCGTGGTGGAAGGGCATCGCCATTCGGCTGCGGGGGTGGGGGCGGAGATTTCAGCGGCGTCGACGGTCAGATGGTATGGTGTGGTGTGGTGATTTTGGTGTAGAGAGGGAAGGGAGAAGTTTTAGAGAGAGAGAGCGTCAAAAGAGAAATGAGGGAGAGAGGGGACGGTTGATTTATTGAAATGGAATATAATAATTATACTATTATTAATTAAACAAATAATTGTATCTTACAACTAATAGAGGGGTATATTAGATCTTTCATACATGCTTTTGGATCTAATAATACTTTAATTTAATTGTTGGACCTATTAGTATTTGTATGAATTTTTTTGAGACCTAATAGTACTTATTTCTACAAAATATCCTTGTCACCCCTGGGTGATTCATTCACCCCGCTGATCATTCCTCTAAATAATATTAAAAAAAATTTAGAAACTACAAACTAGTACGCAACCTTCACTAGTCCCAGTTAGTAGTCAAGTACGCAACCTTCACCTAGTCCTAGACTCATACTCAATAGTCAAAGACTCAAAATATGCCTCGAACAGCTAAATTACTAAAACCAAGTTAAAGATTCAAAATAAACTTTCAAAAAGCAGCGATAAGTATCAAGAAACACCCCAGAAAAGTTGTTATCCAAAGCAAGCAAATTCTACAGATTCCCATTCTGGCATAATTACTTAGGGAAAGGACATGTGTCTTCATCTGGCACGATGGGCGCGACAGTAGGCGGGGGGATTTAGGATTTTGGGTTTGGAAAAACATTCTCTCTTTTCTTCTCCCTCACCCTGAACGCGAAAAAAATCTGATACAAGACTTCTCTTCTTCTTTTCTTTTTGAATTCTTTATTTAGTAAAATTTAAAAAAAAAAAAAAAAAATGCCTAATCCGGTGGAGCCACCTAGTCCGACTTGGCCGCCTAGGCGGCGTCTAGCGGTGGGAACAAATTTCTTTGTCGATTATGCAAAAATCAGGGAGGCCGGTTAGGCCGATTTCTTCATCCTTGGTTTAAGTGATTTTTTTAAAGTGCTTTTACTTTTACCACAAAGTTTGCAAACGGGATCTAAGAGCTGATCAGTTAGACTACTATCAATCTTAAGGGGTGTGGTAGTGCGAACGTAAATTACACTTGTTAGGTTGAAAACCTTTACCTTAGCTTTTGAAAACAATTGAACAAACTTGTACTTCCCTTCATCCCAACTCTTTTTTTACGTTATTTTTTTTTCTCGTGTGTTTTAGTGAGCAAGTTTTTTAGTTAGTATTTAAAATTATAAAATAATTTTTAAGAATGAGTATGATAGATATCTCTCCTCTATTATGTGTCTTTTTAAAAATTACATTATCATTTCAAATACAAATAAAAACTATGCTCGCTAAAACACGAGAAAATAGTAATTGTGAACAAAGAGTTGAAACGGAGATTGTTGTACAATTTATCTAGTATCATTTGTTTTAAACACTTTGAGTGCTTTCGAAGGTAATGCAAAATTTGACAGCTTAGGTAGGAGAAGCGGTAAAGAACGCAAGTTTTTTATTCCACACTAGTCGGAGAAATCCCCCTATCAAATTGCAACAAATATATAGTTCGCGCATCAATTAAGAATTTTAGAAAGATATATTACACATAAAATACAATGATTTTTATGAAATAAAATAACTTAGGTTAGAGGTTTTGTGTCATCATTTGATCTTAATCATTTTAATTTAAAATTTTCACATTTAATATTTATGATAGATGTAAAAATATGTTATTAACCTTATTTAATTAAAAGAAAATATAAAATTCAGAGATATACATAAATTTTAGAAATATATAAACAATTTTTTTGAATTACTGAGTAATTTAATATATAATTAATATTAATTAAACTCGACTTGATTAAATTAAAAAAAAAGGTCGTGAACTGATAATAAATTTCATTGCATGTTTAATACTTCTTTCGTCCCATTTTTATTTGAACAATTGTCAAAATGATCATTCCTATATTTAATTGTACATTTCAATAAATAGTAATAAAATATTTTTTTCTATTTTACTCAAACATCTCAATATTACATCATATGTTATTACTCTTTTCCTTTCCCCAGGGCCGGTCCTTCTATGAGGTCAATGAATCGAACGATTCAGGCGTCAAAATACGTCACATTTTTAGGGGCCCATTTTTTTGGTACACATATATTAAATAATAAATATTGTAATTTAGCTTATTGATCAATTCTTATATTGTATGTCATTCACCTGTATTCAAATTCTTTTAATTACAAAATCTAATATTTTTTACCTTTATATTTTTGTATTATGTTATAAACAAAAAAATTAAAGAGTAGATCTTCTGTGAAGGGCTAGGTCTTTTATCTTGTCAAGGTTTGCACTCATAATTCATAAGATTTTAGAAGTGTACAACTTGTTATCTTTGAAAAGTCGACTTATTTACACGTAAAAATGCAAATTGTTAATATGGAAACATAGTTGTGTGCTTTTTTGGAATAGTTGCACGTTTACTTTTTTGTATAGTTGCATTTCTAAAATGCATCATCATGAGTCTTGTGATCTATGCCCAGTGCTATGATGACCCACTTCTACATGAAGTACAAATTTCACATGAGAGTTTGTGAAAATTAAAATCACGTAATATAATCAATCCGTAATTTAATAAGCGAAAAAAAATTCCTTTTTGTTAATAATTTTTTTTTTAAAAAAAGGCCTAATCACCCGAAAAAAGGCCTATATGACATTAAAAATGAATATCATAATTAAAATATAAAAAAAGACAAATAGTCACAGAATATCAGAAGAGATTATCACAGTATCGCAACAAGAAAGAGCAAACAACAAGAGAAAGGGAAGAAAAATATCTGGAGAAAGATTGAAAGAAGAAAAGAATAATAGATAAATATTTAGAGAGTGATTTTTTCGATGTTGATGAACTTGATCATTAGATGAATTGTATTTATGTAATTATTTTGGACATAATTGTCATATAGTTTTAAGAGTAATAGATTATTTCATAAATTTACATTATTAATATTTAAAAATTATTTTATATTTTTTTCAGTTCGTAAAAAAATATGAAGGGAGAGGGCCCCATCTTAAAATTTGATTCAGACCCCACTAATCTTAGGATCGGCCTGCTTTTCCCACACTAAAATCAATTTTCTCTAGATCTCTTTTAATTTACACAAATATAATTATTTTATTATTTAACCTTATAAAATGCAATTTAATTATTTAAAAAATAAAAAATGATTTATACATTAAAACTCATATATGGCAGGTACAAAATTTTGACTGTATATGCAATCTCATTTGTACCCGCTAGTAAATTTTTTAAAAAATTGTTCCTATCATTAATTTTTTCAAAAAAATTACTCCCTCCATCCCATTCTAATGTGTATTTATATGGAGGGAGTAAATTTTTTTTCCAAATGAATTTATTTTATTGTTGGGTGATTATAGGAAAAATGGGAATGCAAATAGCAACCCCACACCTTTTACATACATACACATAAATACGCCCGCAGGTGCACATCTTCTTCAAACTCAAATTTCGTCGTAACTCGCTTCTTCAATGGCTATCTCTACTCCAATCTTTTCTTTCAAAATTCGTACTTCCATCCCTCAACCCCACCGCCATTTTCTGCAGTTCCGTCGTGCCTTCACACCGAGGGCCACCGTTGCCGTCGATTCGCCGTCCTCCTCAGCTGCCAACCGCGGCGGCGCTCCGAAGCTCCTGCTCGAAGTCAAGGATCTTTCCGCCGTAATCGGCGAGTCCAAGCAGCAAATTCTGAAAGGAGTTAACCTCACCGTCCATGAAGGAGAGGTGCTTAATTTCCCCAAATTAAAACTGAGTATTTTTCTTTTATGAGAAGTAGGAATGTGAAATTCATCAAAATTGGGGAAAGATTGGATAATTGAGAAGTATGTCCGGTAATTTCTCTCTTAATAAATGGAATTTAGCTGCATCGGTTTCAATTAGATGCTTGGGATTGAACATAAGAATGAAAAAACTAGTTTACAAATTAAACGTAATTTCAGAGGAAATATAATGAATCAATAAAATCACTTTGCAAGACGTTTCAATTTATTTGAGAGACACTGTACCTTTTTGTTTTTTTGGCTTTCTTATATTGCGGTTGAATTTGCAAGGTTCATGTGGTGATGGGGAAGAATGGTTCTGGAAAGAGTACATTTGCAAAGGTCAGTGCTATTTTTTGAGTTTTTTTATGCTTTTTACCAAAAGATAATCTTATTTGGTTATTGAAATTAACCAACTTGAGCTTCAATACCCAATAATTTCTTTGGCACTGAATAAAGATTCAGCTTATCCAAATCTTGCTTGAATTTATTTTCATTAAGCTTGAGCTGAATTTATTCTGTGGCGGTTTCCTTAGATATATACTTACAGTACTTAAATCTGAAAAGAAAGAAAATATCTCAGTAGCTAACTAAGATGCTTTGTCATTTTTTATGTCCATGGTCTGTAATTGCAGCTTTCTTCATCATGGTTTCCTTCCATAATATGCTTTTTATGTTTTTCAATTGGTCATTTTATCTTTTGTGTATTTAGGGAAAACTTTACAGTTTTCCATTTCTATTGGTTTGAATTTAGAAGTTGCTTTCTGTTGAACTTGTATGCAATTGTTCTTTTTTTGTTAGGTCCTTGTTGGTCATCCAGATTATGAAATTACAGGAGGGAGTGTAACATATAAAGGACAAGATCTGCTTGAGATGGAACCTGAGGAAAGAGCTGTGGCTGGACTATTTATGAGCTTTCAATCTCCAGTTGAAATTCCTGGTGTTAGCAATATTGACTTCTTGAATATGGCTTACAATGCTCGACAGAAGAAACATGGATTACCAGAGCTTGGTCCAATTGAGGTAGTATTACTACTCCTTTCTTTACTAATACTTTTATGCACCAGCTGCACCATGCAACTCAAGTGCATTTGTAAATGGTATTAGTTGATTTACTAAAAGATACTTGTTGGTCAGTATTAGTTGTTTTTGTTGAAAGGAATTAGTTGTGCATCAATTGCACGGTGCAAGTGGTGCACCCAGGTGTTACTCTAATTTCTTGTATTTCCTTTATTATATGTATAGTGTATAATGTTTCAACCTTCATATGCATCTCAACTATAGATGATTTGTTTGGGAGAAATCAAAATAATGTTCGAGATACTAGATGAAAACTCCAGTTAGAGTCTAAGAACATAGATATTGTGAGTTATGCCCTAAATCATTACTACTCCGTTTCCTGTAAACAAGATTTTGAAAATAAATTGAAGTCAGAGGTTTCCAAAGTTGATTAACCTAAAAACCAATCCTGACGTGTTATTTATTCCTTTTATGATAATTGCTATGTTAGTAAATTGTGTATTTAGGTGCACAAGTGTTGTGAAAACTTTAACTACCTGCTACCCTTTCCTTGCTCCATATTCCTCCGGGGAATAGATGTCTCCAGAATAGAAATATATTTTAGGTCCTGTTTAAACTGACAATAAAAATATTTAATTCCTGCAGTTTTATGGCTATGTCGCACCCAAGCTTGAGCTTGTTAATATGAAGATAGACTTCTTGAACAGAAATGTGAATGAAGGATTCAGTGGTGGAGAAAAAAAGCGCAATGAAATACTGCAACTTGCGGTATAGAATCTCAATTTTTTGCTTATGCATACTTTTTCAAATTAAAAATAGTTTTGCATGATTAGCTTGGACTATAATCTTTCTTGGAATGCTCAACAAAATTTAGAGCTGCGGTTGAATTTTTTGAGATAAAGTTTGCACATACAATAAGATGTTTTTCCTGTAGATCTGTTTGCTGTGATATTCAAAGATAGCACTCCAAACAAATCGCAATCACCCTTGTCCTAGAAAAGAAAATTTGAAGATAATATGGGACAAATACTATATTGCTGAATGAAAAATGATGAATTCATGAAAAGTCCGTCCTCATTTGTATGATGTCAGCAACGTGTCCCAGTGACACTGAGCAACTGTCATCCTACAGGTGCAACTGGTTTGCATTTTTTGTGTATAGTTAAACGGTAATAGTTGTTACATTTAAAGGCAATAATTTGATAGTATTAGTTGTTTCATTAAAAAGTATTAGTTATTTTACTATAAAGTGATAGTTGCAAACCAGCTGTATGGTAAAACTGTTTTACAGAGCACCAACTCTATTTATTAAAGATTGCAATGTCTCCATTACTGCTCTTTATCTCAGGTTCTTGGTGCTGAATTGGCCATATTAGATGAAATTGATTCTGGTCTAGACGTAGATGCTCTTCGAGACGTAGCAAAAGCAGTTAATCAACTGCGTACTCCACAGAATTCAGTTTTGATGATCACCCACTATTTACGTCTTCTGGAATTCATAAAGCCAACATACATCCATATCATGGTAAGAAAGTCGTACGATGTCAAGTTTATCTTTTCGTCATTTTTAAATATATAGTATCTATTTGTTCTAATGGCCTTGCATAACTAATATTCAAAATTAATGCACTATTCTAAAGTTTGTTGTCATGTTAAGATATATTTGGTACTGAATAAGGATTTTGATTGCAGGAGAATGGGAAGATAGTGCGGACTGGGGATATTTCTATAGCCGAACTATTAGAAAAAGAAGGCTACAAGGCAATTTAAGCGCCCTACGGTTATCACACACGTGGAAGATATGCTCCCAATTTACTCGTTTGAGATTGAGAATTGGATTTTGCAAAGATCCCTAGTTGACGGATCAATCGTAGATGCAGAGGGGTATGTTTGTAATTTTCATTGTTATAAAGGCCTCGTATTTGTTCATTGTCTCTGCAGTGATGCTGTTGAAAATAATAGCTTAACTATATGGCGTTGCTAATTCTGCTCTAATGATTTATGACTTGCGTCGTTGATTTCTGTTCTTGTTTTAGTTTGTTTCTATTAAATAGTTGCATTGTTCTATTTTTAGAACCTGCATATACTCTTGCACGCTTTAGAGCACTTGCGTTGTATAAAACGAATGGGAAAATTACCATTATGTACAATTTTTTTATGCAACTTATTAATAGATACAAATGAAATTGCATATATAGTCAAAGTTGCACGCGAAAGTACAAATGTATTTATGTATATGCAATCATTTAGTACCTATTAGTAAGTTGCAATTTTAAAATGTATCTACCAGTAAGTCTCCCTAAAATCTCCATGCATTTCGCATCAAAAGTAAAGAAACGCATTTTGATTCACCAATTGTATGGTGTAATTTTAACTCAATGTGACCCACTTTCTAAAATGGGTTGAAAGACCTTTCTATATTGGTGACTCAATATGAATGTTCCAAATGAGTCAATTTGAGTCCAAATTGAGTAAAAAGTATTGATCATTTTGAGTGGGTCATGTTGAGTCAAAATTGAGTAAAAAATATAGATCACTTTGAGTGTGTAATGTTGTGTCAAAATGATCAATTTTTTTTTTTTTTTGTTTTACACATGACCAATACTTTTTACACAAGAAAGACGACAAAATCTACTATTTTAGTGTAAAGAGAGACATTCATAAAGATATACAGAAGAGCCTTCACCATATAATCTTCGACTTAATCAGACACCAATTTCTTAACATTAATCACCAATTCACAATCCAGTCACAATCCATGTATATGAAAGTCAGAAAGAAAACACTTGGGATGTGGAAAGGAAATTCTCATTCTCACTTTCACGAGACAAAAAAAGTTTTTTGGTCCCATAACTTGTGCACTGTCCATTTTTCGTCCCAAAAAAAATTAATATCCAATTTTAGTCCCACAACTAAATAGATTGTCTAATTTTGGTCTCATTTTCACCGAAAAATTGGAAAAAACATCATTTTCGATCTCATACAAGTCACGTGCCGATAAAATTGAGTTGTTCTTACATTTATAGATTTTAAATTTTAGTTTTGATTACATTTATTGGATTATTTACACATGGGTAGTTTAATTCATTGAAAAACGTAAATAAATAGTCAGCGTTCACGTCATCGAGGGTATAGAGAACCTCCAAATTTTACCGGCACGTGACTTACAAGTCATAAAAATGGCGTTATTCACGATTTTTCGGTAAAAATGGGACTAAGATTGGACAATCAATTTAGTTATGGGACCAAAATTGAACAGTTAAATTTTTTTGGACGAAAAATGAACAGTAGATAAGTTATGGGACAAAAAAACTTTTTTTCTCCTTTCACGAAGACAAAAGGTCGAACCCACAGAACTATAGCCAAAATTGAAAAAAAAAATGAATTTCTAAAACCAAATAAATCCTTATATAGCTTCGAGAATTGGATACAATATTTAATAAGTATTGCAAGGTATAAATTCGAGAAAAACTTGTATGCAATATTGCATACAAGTGATATGTGTAATTGAATCTTTTTTTTTTCTTTTTGCGGTCAGGGGAAGCGGGTTTTAGGGCAGATTGTTGGTGGGCCAATGAGCTTCTTCATCTTCTTCCTCGCGCGCGCAGACGGAGGAGGCCAGATTTTCTCTTCTTCCTCTTCTCTTCTGGCGAATCTCATGGGCTTTCTTCTTCTTATTCGTTTGTGCCCTAATTTTCTGTTTTCGCTCCGATTATTAGATGAAACCAGGTCATTTAATTTGGATTTCGATGTGGATTCTACGAAAAGAAGAGATAATATGTGTATGATGTTTGGATTATCACTCAACACAAAGTATGTGATGAAATTCAGATCCTTCTGCACTCTTTTACACGCTATTCTGTAAATCTGTAATTTTGGACTGAAGATTTTTTTCGCGTTTGCATTGATTTTTGTTCATGTAGTAACACTCTTTTTCTCATATGGTAACACTCTTTTTGTTCATGTAGTAACACATCAAATTGTTCTTTAAATCTGTAATTCTGGACTGTGATTTCTTTTCACTCTTGTACTGATTTGTTCATGTGGTAACACGTTTTTTCATATGGTAATGTTTTTTGTTCATGTAGTAACACATGTTTTTTTAATAATATGTAACACTGTTCATATATCGTCATAATACTATGTGAATACTCATGTGTTACCATATGAACAATAATGTGTTACCTTGTGACCCATATAATGTAGTAACACTTATACATAGATGTAGTAACACACAAAAATTTGACAAAAAAAATAAAAATTCAATATAACAATGTAGTAACACTTATACATAGATGTATTAACACACAAAAATTTGACAAAAAATAAATAAAATTCAATATAATAATGTAGTAACACACAAAAATTTGAGAAAAAAAAATTATGCATACAGTAGGAATCAAACCTGCGACCAAATTCATTAGCAACAAACCTGAACCACTAGGCTACAACATATATTTGATAAAAATATCCTTCTATAAATACATATTCGTCCGCGCCAACCTTGAACTCCTTTGCCGCCCACGCCACCCCGACCATGCCCACCAATGAATTTTAAGTATTATTTGTCTTATTTATGTTGTATTGCACATAACACTAGTGTGCAATATTTCATTCAAGATTTTCTCATAAATTTCATATTATGAACAAGTTTCATTGAAAACTTACTCAAAAAATTATATTAAAATTTTCACTTAATGGGGTGCATTTAGTAGAAAAATGTATTATCATTGCATTTCTTTATCCCATTGTTATTATATTGAGGGGTGTTTAATAAATATTTGAGAGGTGTACATAGAATTTAATTTGGGGCGTGTAGAGTGAACTTATTATATTTATTAACACCCACTATTTTCAAAAAAGACAAAGGTGTTGGGTGGCGAGGAAATAAGTGACCGCGAACACGTAGGGCAGCACAACCTTGTAGCCACCCCAGGGCTGAACCACTCCGGAAATTTAAGGGAAAATCGCCGGCGAAATAACCCCAAATGTGAAACAACTCGGTGGTTTAGGGTTGACCAAAGCCTGTCCTATTCCGGGCCCCACACCCTTGTAATATATTCTTTTAAACTTGTTCGTAAGAAAACGATGTGGGATGACATCTTTAAACTAAAGACAAAATTTCATTTGATAAATCATTTCTCTAAAATATAAATAAAACCTCATTTAAAGAACTTTGAACCATACACCACTCCCTAATCTTTTTTAATTTCAAAATTTATAATTCAAACCATGAGAACTCTTTCCAACAGTGTAGCATTAAAAAGATTCAGAGTAAATGCTCTTAATTCTATGAAAGAGAGACAGGGACAGGTTTCATTATCAGCACATTGATCATCTTTTCACAACACCAACATTAAAATTCAAATACCATTTTAGCACAGTAATTTCAGACGATTAGCATCACCCTCACATATTGTAAACATGAAGCAATTCTATTTCATCCTCTCCAATTATCCTTTAGCTCTCGTATTTTCCGCAAGGCTTCAACTGGTGAATTGCATCCGACTTTCCCCTGCAAAATTGAGCATTTATTCTTCGATCAGCCATTCATACAAAACTCACAGTTTCATCATATTTTTAAATTTTGAGAGTACTCCTAGTAGTTTAGATGGTTACGACAGTTTTCTCATGAACTAGTTCACAACTATCACTGTGTGTGTGTGTAAATATAATTTGGTGATCCTACAACACGGACAATCAATGTACTGAAGCTAGTTGCAAATCAGGTCTCCTAGTGATGCTGTTGTATATGCTACCTGAACCTCCGGTATGTCAACGCGCATGAATGGGTTCGTCTCCAGTTCTTCTTCAATAGTTGACGGTACAGTTGGAAGGCTGCTCTTTCTCTTCTGCTCAGCCCATGATAATTTTTGGGATATCCTTGCGTTATCTGGTTCCACAGTTATGGCAAATTGCAAGTTCTTAACCGTATACTGCCACATCAGAGTAAAGACACAATTATCATCGAATCTACCATGTAAAACGAGACATGTAAAATAGGGATTCAAGTAGCTATATTCTATGATCAAATTAAGGAAAATAAAATAAATGGAGATGCTCATTTAATAATTTGTTAAGGTCATTAATCCGTACTCTTGTTTCAGTTTAAGATAAAAAGATTTCGGGTATTTAAGATGAACAACATAGAAACACAGAAAAAGATTATTATTTTTTCATTAAGATGTGTCAAGGTTTCTACAACAACATACCATCTTTGTTGTGTGTGTGTGTGTGTGTGTTAATAATCGTGATACTGAATGTTGAACTAGGCTTGTCTTCTACAATATGGTTATCTTGTCACAGATTCTAGTTATTTTGTATTTAAACAATTATACTTTCCAGGCCATTAGGGCATCAAGAATACTTAATAATCACAGTAAAATAGGCCCAAAAGCTGAAGAATTTGAATAAATGTATGCTTCTAAAGCCTTTAAAATTGAGGGAATTTATTCTTTGAGGCCAATGTTCATTTTTAATTAGGGTAAATAACACCTTGACGTAATGACCCATCCTAGTCGGGATAATATTTAAAATTTAGAAAGAAAAGGCAAATGAAGAAAAAGATTGCTAAAATCCAAGTGAATATATCTAAAAGAAAAGCTGGAAGAAGCACTCGCCCCCTACCAAACAGAGGTGCACTCCCATTTATACCACGAAAATAATCATAAAGGTAATTCAGAGAAAGTAAAATATGGGGAGGTTTAACCATGGCATTAATTGAAGCTAAGATTGTTTCCATAAGCAATTTTAGCTTTAAATACAATTTGATGAGTAATGCTCAAGTAAACCTAAACTTCAAGCACATCAATCTAAAGATAGATGTCTGAACCAAAATGAATAATGATGAACCAATATAAGCATGAGTTTTCTTAATGAAAGATATTACCATTTTAAGCATTTAGATAAACACATATCAAAAAGGAAAAGGAAAATGTAAACCTAAACAATTAGGTGATCAATATTTTGGGTTTTAAAAACCAGGTTTTGGATGTACAAATCCAAAACCGGTTCTACTTCGGAATTTTGAAATCTGGTTTTATAAAACCACCACTACAACACCTATATAAACCTGCTATCACACTTTCCAATACAATCAATTCTTTCTCCTTACACTTCTATAATATATTTAACCATAACCCCCATCATCCAATCAATACAATTACACCCAACAACAATATACTACACAACGTCGTCCACGCTTACACATTGATTTGATATAAAGTTAAATCTCACCCTACTCAAAATCCCAACACAAACACTTCATTATTATCAGGATTTCAAAATCCCCTAAATTTAAGAAACCAGTTAAAACTTATATAAAAGTTTTTAAAACCGTTATAACTTATATTACCTCATGACCACAATATACTCGTGTTGGTTTTGGCAAAGAACCTAAAGTATTGCATAGGGATTGATACATCTGCTCTGCTGTGCCTTCAAAAAACTTCCCACAGCCAGCAACGAACTGCATATTCATAACCATGCAAAAAAATTGAGAAACAATATGGTCCCTTGCTTACTTAATTGTGCAAGGCATAATGCATCTAAAGGTCCCTAAACTATCAACTTATGTTTCAATAGGTCCCTAAATTTTTTAATTTTATTTTAAAGCCCTTTAAGTATCAAAATTTTATTTCACGAGCTCCCTCAAGATGACAAAAAAATTAAATTCACATAATGGTCCTGTTAAAATAATTTACACGTAGCTTTATTAATTTTAATTGAATATACAAAAGTATTTTTTGTAACCATAATAGGTACTCATCATCATCACCTGAAGTATTATGGTTAACACGAGTCACGACTTGCACAAAACACATTGAATATTAATAAAATTAATGTACATATTATTTAACGGAACCATTAAGATAATCGAAGAATATATTTTTTTCTCGAGGGAGCTCGTGAAATAAAATTTCAATACTTAAAGAACTTTTTAAAACAAAATATAGTTTAAGGACCAAACGAAACAAAAAGTTGATAGTTTAGGGACCTTTTGATGCATTATGCCATTATATAATGAGAAGGATGTGAGAAATGTTGAGAATGCAACACATATCACTATTCCCATCATATTATTGAACACAAAGTAACAAGAAGCTCTGACGTGCCAGAATTCATTGATATGTAGGAATGTTTGACATAATTTCCAGTAAAGTTTTGCCTCCAAACATTCCAAGAAAAATGCAGAATGGTATAATGACTAGAATACCATGATGCCAAATTTAAAGTTTTCCTTCCGATAATTTGATCAAAAAGATATTTATAAAGTATTGCAGTTCATCCAATACTGAAAGTAATTTTGCCTCACCAATGTATCACCAGTAAAGACGGCTGGATAGCCTCCTTCTTTGCCCGTGACATAGTAACTTATATGACCTTTCGTATGACTGAAATCAGAAGAAAAACAAAATAATTAACTAAATTAATAAAGAAGTGAGCAGAGTCACAGTGCTGAGATGAAGTTGCCGTCAGAAGCACACACTTCCTGGAGAAAATAATTCCCGGTTTGAAAAAAAGTGAAATATAAACGATATATTGCAAGTTGAATTCTGTCAAGGACTTAACTGGTGATAATTAATTCTCATCTTAAATAACGTGTAAAGAAATGGTCAAGAAACAAATCGACAAGCCCGAGATGATGTTATGGCATTATGCATGTCTTTAGTAATCAATACCACTTCAGAATCAGAGAAAATATATCTCAATAAAACCAAAATAAACACAAGAAATGAAGAATAAAATAGTTATAAAAAAATAATTAAATGACATAAATACGAACCCAGAAAGACAAAAGGCATGCACCAAACCACATACCATGGTGTATGGAGACACAAGATATTGATATCACCCCCAATAGATAACTTATCACCATTTTCAACTTTGTCAGTACAGCCTTGCACATTATCAATAGAACCTCCATAAATCTTGATCTCAGGAAATAACTGCTTCATCTTGTCATTTCCACCGGCATGATCCCTATATATCATACCAACAAAATCATCAATCCGCTCAGACTATCTCATCTTAAATAATCCAATTAAGTTAAAAATTGCAACCAACATCATTCCCAATCGCTTCGCACAACATATATTATAAGCATTAGGTTTAACTAAAAACAGGCAAATTTGAAAATCAGCAACAATAAATACTGCCGATCTTACTGTGAAGTATCAGCTAAACACAACAGTAATATACAATTGACGAAATTAAGCAAACAATTGATAGAAATTGAAATTTTGAGATAGATTACAGACCAGTGGTGGTGGGTGGTGAGAACAAGCTTCAATTGAAGGGCGTTTTCTTCTGCAACTCGAAGAATTTTGTGCGGCTCCACGGGGTCTACCACCGCTGCTTCTTTCGTAGCCTCATCAACAATCCTGCAAGTAGAGCGAGAATCACAGTTCAATTACATGCTACTTATGCAACTGATTAGGGAGAAAACGAACGAAATTGAGATTTGATTGGGGATTACATATAGGAATAGTTATCTTCCAAGCATGGGATATGAAGAATCTGCATCTTTTCTATCTTCCGCAAAATCAATCCACCCAAAACCCAAACTTGTCGATGAGTTTATGACGAAATTTTCAAATTCTCCAACGCTATGTGAGATTTATCTAGAAGAATAACGTTTTTTATTTTATTTTTTTATCTAGAGGAATAATATTAAACACGTCAAATTATAGTGAATTCATATTTGGGTGCCACTAAACCCACCCCAAAATCTTCTAAACACACTTCATAATTTTTAAAATAAAAATAGATATATATATATAAAATGACTAAGATACCCTATATAAATATGAAATACTATTTTATCTTTCTTTTAAATTTTAGTCCTCTAAGTCTTTATAACTTTGAAATTGATTCTTTACTTTTTGTATTTCTAATTTTTTAAAATTATTATAAGAGGAAAAATAATTAAAAAAAAAATTCAAAAAATAAATAAATTAAAATATAAAAATAATAAAATAGTAACTATACCTTTAAAATGAATTAAACAAAAAAAAATCAAATAAACAAAAATTGAAAAAAAAAATCTGAAAAAAAATAAATTAAATTTTATAAAATAATATTAAATCTTCAAAATAAATAAATTTAAAAAAATCAAAAACCAATTAAAACTATATAAAATTTAAAAAAAATAAAATAAATCTTCAAAATTAATTTAATTAAAATGGTTTTTTTTTTAGATTTTATTTAGTTTTATTGATTTTTTTAATCTTAATTATTTTTTAGATTTATTTTTTAAAAAATATTTTATAGATTTCATTTAATTTTTTCAATTTTTTTAATTTAAATATTTTTTAAAAATTTTAGTTTACTTTTTAATGTTTTTATTTTGTATTTTGCCTTTTTATGATTTTGAAGATTTTTTTTCTAATTAAATTTTTGAATTTATTTATGTTTGAAATAATTTAGTTGACTTTTTTGTAATACATTTTTTATTTTATATAAAATTTTAAGAATGTTTTCATAAAAAAATAATGAATACAAAAGAATCAAATGATTTTTTTAGGAGGGAAATGCTCATGAGAAAAAAAAAGGTATGAAAGTGTTATTTTTATATTTTTGATAGAAGAAGGATATAATTGGAAAAAAATGGGGTGTGTTTAGTAATGCATGTTAATTTTTAAATTTTATTGAGGTGTGTTTAACAAATGAGGTGTGTTTAGAGGATTTTGGGGGTGTTTAGTGGCACTCTTCATATTTTATGTCTGATAATTTGTTTATTTTTAAATACAGTTTCATTTATATTTAAAAGCCATAACAGATTTCATATATATATATATATTAAGCGTTGAAAACGGATATGATATGAGGTAATTATTTTAATTAAAAAAATAGTAAAATATAAAAAATCTATAAATACGATTTTGACGAGAAAATGAGGTTTCTCATTATTGGGAGCCTGTTACTACTTGTGTTCTTGGGATTGCACCCCAATTTTTGAGAGGTTAACAAAAATGTACTTAGATGGCATAATATATTTGATTTATCAATAAAACTCTAGAATTTGGAGATGAAGTACTAAGAAATTAGAAACACTCGTGTAAATCAACTATGTACATAAACTATATTACTGTTATATACAAAAATTATCATTATTATATATAAAAACTATCACTTTTTAAATAACCTATATATGATTAGAGGTTGCATGCACATAAGAATAGATATCAACACTGAAGAATTCTGCAATGCACCATCTATACAAGAAACATGAATATTTATATTTATATATATATATATATATTTATTTATTTTTTTTTTTTTTTTTTTGTTTACTAATATATGCAAAATTTCAAACCCTTTACATGCATCTACAGACAAATTAAATCCAATCTAAACTGCAGTCAAAATCAGTCAAGACCTAGGCGTGTTGCATCCAATTAATACCCACTTACTTTCTTCCTAATCTAACTCATCACCACTTACTTCTTCTTCTGCTAATTCAAACTCATCAACCTCTTTAAAATATGCTCTCTGCTGTTCGACGAAATCCTGTGGCAATTTATCGTTGCAATCTTGTGCCAAGTTTGTCCGTTTTATTCTTGAGGACGTCTTCTGCAAAATCATAACAAGGTTTAATAAGAATTAAACATCAAATGAGCTCTAGAAGGACAACCTTAAATAGCTATCGCGAGCAATCACTCTAATAATATTCTGGATAATGGAAGTAGGATATTCTTTTGCAGTCGATTTTTTGTTCATATGACTTGTCAGAAACATCAGATTTGTTTCGAAGTAGCGGAATTATTGAGGGCTTCCAAATGAAGCAACTACAAAGTATATTATAGAAGAAATGAGGAAATTTAATATGAAAATGAGAGTTTAATATCAAATGAAGGGGTTTAATTAATGACAAACCCAAAACTTCGAATCAAGACAGGAGAAAACACTACAAGAAGACACCTTCAAGATCTTGATACCAAACTACCAATAACATTAGGGAAAACAAAGATCAAGCAGCTAAAGAAAGTTTAATATCATATCACAAATTCTGAAAGTGAGAAATCCTTGTACTGGCAACCTAGTGCTCCAATTTCAACTGTATGCAGATATTATTTTTTCAAACATACGATAAATACATATTATAATATGTTAATGACATCCATTATATGCGGTGATGTAGAGTAAATATTGGCAAACCTTTCTGAGTTTTCGATGTGGATCAGTCCATGACTTTAAAGATTTAACATCTTCAGCTTCAGTAAGGGTGTTCCTGAGCAAAAGAAGCATAAAGTATTTCAGTAGCTATTGGCAGAAAATGAGAGGAATACACCACTCGAGCTTGTTAATGCTAACCAAAGCAATCTATCAAAAACTTATGAATTGAAATAACTCAAAATTCAGTCTTGTAACAAAACTAGAGAATGTGCCTATGGACAAAATCCATGTTGTTGCATCATAGGTACAAAAGGTAAATGATAAAAAGCGAATCGGTAATTTCTGCTGTTCTACCAGAATTACAGTCCAAACTGAGAATTTAAGTTTATCTAACAAAAAGTAACCTGTTTCAGAAAAGAAACGGTCAATGCTTCGAACATATACACAGATATAACAAAGAAACTCATATGTAGGCAAACTTCAATATGGAAATTGAGAAATAAAAAAAATGAATAAAATTAAAAAATTAATAATAATACATTCTTAAGACGGAACTCAAAGTGCAACCTGTGCGAGATTTCTTGTTATTGTCTTTAATAATAAGCTGGTGGCTCAATATGATAAAGTCCATAAACGACTATATTAGCACATCAAGCCAAAGCTATGTGGTCCAAAAGAGTGAAAACTGAAAGACATGGAATAATCAAGAAAACTTCTCAACCATTAAAAGACAATTTTGCAAAGAACTTTGCATGCATTTTCTCTTAGATAATGGCTGTACAGCAGTGTAGGATCATTGAGGGCATGTTTGCTGATTTGGGATTTCAAAATCTAAATTGGGTTCAGATTTGAAAAACCTATACACCCATCCTACAAATACATATAAAACTCTACAAGACTACAAATAACACTTTTTTCCCCATCACACTCTTTTCAATGGCACATTAATGCAATTACAAATTTTTTATTCTCACTCTTCTTATATTTATCACTTTTCACACAATTGTTTCTCACTTTTACAACTTCTAGATAAACACATATAGATCATAAATTAAAAAAAAAAAAAAAAACACTAATCATTATACAATCATTACAGTTACAATCAACAAAGATATACTCCCTCCAACCCAAAATGTTTGTCTTTTTTAGAGAAGAACTTTTTTCACAAAATGTTTGTCATTTTGCACTAATCTAGGAGATTTAAGTGTCATGTTCCAATTTTGTCCTTATATTTGCTTTTACAATAATATGCAATAAATGGTCATGTAGGTAAATACAAGGGTAAAAATGACACATTATACATGTATTTTTATTGCTATTAATTTAATGACTTAATTTGTGTGAAACACCCTTAAATGACAAACATTTGGGGTAGGAGGGAGTATAATACAACATCACACAAACTTACACATTAATTTTACATTAAGTTAAATCCCACCCTACTGAAATCTAAAGACAACCACAAGTATTACTATTTATCAGGATTTTGAAATCCACTAGATCTTGATATCCAGATTTCAAAATCCACTAAATCCCAAATCAAGCATACACTGAGTGAATGTGGGTGGGTGGGTGTGGGAAGGGGGGTGATACTGAATATAAGGGAGAATAGAGAAGAGATTTACTCTATGCTTTTAGACCTCATCATTGGGGGGCAACTAGAAGAAGCCCCAGCATCAAACTTTCTCTTCTCACTTTTCCTCGTTGGAGGCCGGGATTTGACCGCCACATCAGCAGATGACCCTTTTTCTTCTGCTGTTTTAAATATGTCTAAAGGTCCCTTCCCTTTCTCCCTTGTTTTCTCGTGGGAGTTAACAGTGTTGAGAGGTGCCCCCCTGTCCTTTGTGCTCTGAACTGAAATGCTAGAGAAATTAAAAAGTTCCTGCCCAGTCTCTTTTGTCTCTTTTATTTTCAGATTGGAAGATCTGGAATGCCTAGAAACCCCTCCGTTTCCAATTAGATTATCTTTCATTTTCACAGATGGAGTTGAACTGAGAGGTGCAGCAATGCCCTTCCCTTTGTCCTTCTTCTCAACAGGTGTGTGACTATCAATTACGTCTAAAGGTCCCTTCCCTTTATCCCTTGTTTTCTCGTGGGAGTTAACAGTGTTGAGAGGCTTCCCCTTGTCCTTTGTGCTCTGAACTGAAAAGTTAGAGGAGTTAAGAAGTTCCTGCCCAGTCTCTTTTATTTTCAGACTGGAAGATCTGGAATGCTTAGGAACCCCTTCGTTTCCAGTTTGATTATCCTTTGTTTTCACAGATGGAGTTGAACTGACAGTGATGCCCTTCCCTTTGTCCTTCTTCTCAACAGGTGTGTGACTATCAATAATGTCTGCCTCCCTTTCTTTCTTGGATTTTTCAGTCATTTGTCTTCGATTATCTGCAGCATCCTTACTTCCAATACCACCTTCAGCAGTCAAGGTACAAATCGATCATTTGCAATCCATTAGCATACATGTTGTACTACGTAAATGCTCAAAATTAAAACCTATAAACATATCAAAAAGACCCACATTCCAACACTTGTAGAAATTAAAAACAAAAAATATACGTGTAATCCATTTACCATATTAGCTATTACTCCAACCATTAAACTAACAGCCCAAATATATAAGCGTCAAATCAACTACCAACTAAGGAATACGAACAGACAATCTGTAAACGTTTTTACACAAAAAAAAAAACAAAAAACAAAAACCCCAAATCCCTCTTCCCCGCCATATCCTATTAAGAATCACATAAAGAATTGAGAAATTGAACTCACGATCAGCAAGTTAGACACCCAAAAAACTACTCAAACAACGAGAGGCAAAATACCCAGACAGAAACCCAGATCACACATATAAAACTGCACAGAAATGACCACATACGCAACATATACTCAAACATATAACTCCCTAAATCGAAACGCCCACAGCTCGCGTAAACAATTACATGAAAACAAAATCAAAGTAAACAAACGAACAGAAAAGGCAGCAAACTACCGTGGGTGTAAATTGAAGGGTTCACACTCGAAGGCCTCCGAAACTGAATGGGTTTCTTCGAATTCAAGGTTGCGCCGACATTGGACGATCCGATACTGGTACCGGATTTACTCGACGATTCTGAAAGCGCTTTCAAGTTGGTGGAACTCGAGTTAGAAATTGGGGGTTTCAGGAATGAATTCGAAGAAGAGGTGGCGGCGACGAGCTTCCGTAAGGCCTCGGTCGGTATGAGCGTTTTAGTGATGTTAGTGATGTCTGACAAGGGTTTCCTCCTGCTGTTTGCCATTTTCACATAGAGACGATTGCTGTTTGTGAGAGAGAAGATTCTGGGAGTGGGTACAGATTTATGGAGGAATGATGAAGAGAATTCCAGAGGAAGCAACTGTGGTTTGGGGATGGCGGGAGAAAATGTGGGGTTCAATTGACAAGCTATTGGGGTTGTTTTGGTAGTGTTGGGGTTTCACGTTGATTTTGCGGAAACGATGCCGTTTTGGGGGTTTTTAAGATTAGAAAGGTCCCATTTCCCCCTCTTTCTAGTCCAAACGGCTTTCGGTTTACTGCTAGTTTATTTTCTCAAAGACGGAATTTAAGGTAGTTTTTGCTCTATGAATGATCTTATAATTCCAAATGATGTTATAATTTTGGCTAAATTTTGTATGTACCACGGTGAGACGGGAAAGAAGTTGGACAACAGTGTTTTAACACTTTGGGAGGAAATGACGTTTGTGCTAGATTGTCATTTTTTTTCTATTTTAATTACTCATTTTTTGTTATATATAGCCTAAAATCACCTAAAACGGTGTTATTTTACCAACTGAGGATTATGACGAGGCTCGTGTTAAATGAGATCCATATGAGATTAAACAGGGGGCGGAAATAGACATTAGGATTAGCCCCAATCATATTTGAAGAAGACAGCCTCATCATAATTTTCAACCTAAAATCCATGATAAACAAAAGCACAAACTATTGTCGATTAGCTGCAGAAATACAAGGTGGATCCTTCAAGATGGTCATTTTATCGTCGAAAAGGAGCGTCTATACATTCCAAGCTTCCTCTACCACAACACATCTTGCCATTTGGGTTACCTCCTCCGTAAATGGAGTTTTGACATCTATTCTTCTTCTCCAATTTGTTTCGAGTTTTCGAGGATTTAGGATTCAATACCCGTTTCCTGACCATCTCAAATACTCATTTGTTTCAACACTCAACAAATGTATTTTGGAATCCTACAACATTCACTTTTAATATTACTATTGCACCCTACCCCCTATTTTGAAATCTTTATTACATATTAATAAATTATTTATATATCCTCACAAATAATAATCTCTTCACTTTTACACAATTTTCAACACATTATATTCATTCAATCATTACATTAATAATATAATAATATAAATCAATTAACTTTTTCTCCATCATACACAATTATATCCTATAAAATCTCACAACAAACACAAAATCAACTTTTTAATTAGGACTTTGAAATCTAAAGCACTTTGAAGTTCAAGATTTCTCACGCACATTATAAGCCCGAAACAAACATACGGGTATTTAATTCGTCCCCCAGCCCCCAAACCCACAATTCCCCTTTTTTTCCGTTTTGTTTCGCTATTTCTTTTATTAATTAATAAAATGTATTTCATCTAATTGACAAATATATAAAAATTGTGTCAACTCAACACTTAGACACGACGCTCGCGGAAATCCCCAATTTAAATGGCACGTGATCGACACAACGGTACACATAATACCTTCTCTTTAATGTTAATTAATTAATTACATTTTTTTTCTAATTTACTTTTAAAATTATTATAATTAATTTGAATATTAGTCTTCAAAGTCTGATGCAATTAAGGTAAAAGTAAAAAGCTAATAATTTTTTTAATACATGTGCATGAATCCAAAATGACATATTTTGAATTAAAGAAAGTAATTTTCACTCTATTAAAATTTATATTAAAGGTGATACTTTTGCACAAAATTTTTTTGATATTATAATTTTTTTTCCTTTCAATTCAATAATATATAATATAAAAAACGTGACTTTTTCTTTACAATCTTTAATTCGACACCAAATATAACATATAAAATTTCAGATCTAAATTTGAAGATTTATATATGTCTGTATATTTATGGTAAACTAATAATTAACAGTATTGTATTAATACTCAATTGAATTTAAAGTATAATCTATAGTGAATATTAATACATGATTGAATTTAATGCACAATTTACTATGTTTGACTAATAATAAAACGAAATATACTTGGTCATACGAGACATTTCTTTCTAATTTTAAAGGGCGTCTCCCTTTTCTTTCCTTTTTTTGACAGGAAAAAGAGCATCTCTTTACAAACATGCATTAATTTTTGAAAATTTAAAGCTATACCCACTGATCATTTCTAATCAGCAAAATTGGAGAAAATGGCAACCAAACTCGTTCCAATCGCCAGGAATATTACCAACACAGCCAACGTCCTGTCCCGCCTGCTGGCCGTGCCATGAACATCTCTGCAAAAGTTGAATCGAAACAGGTGCGCATCAGTTGTAAAATCGAAACATGCATTATAAAATTGCAGATAAATTTGCAATTCTCGAAAGCAGGCAGAGCCATACATACCTCAGAACAATAGAGCTTGGGAATATGAACATGAGACACATGACCGTCGTCGTCCCCATGAACTGAAAGAAGTACCATATATTTGGAACAGCTATTGATGTGACGTATATAAACGCAAGTAAAATAAACGTAAGAGACAGAAATCTGGTGTTTCCGGGAGGGCTTTTTGGGAAGAATAATTCATCAACGTTGAGCCTCAGAATGTAGTTTATGACAGGAAAAACGAGCATAAGATGAAGTGCGTAGCTGATACCGACAGTATCATTGAGAAATGTAGCAATGAGAGAAGATGAAGTGGTGTCAAAGTTTACTAGCATGTCGGACATGATGGAGTCCCCAAACAGCAGGTACCCGAAGAAGCCAACAGCAATGTATATTGCCACACATAGCAGCAGAGACATTCGCACGGCTGAACTCATATCAGAAGGTCTTCCGAGCTCTGCTCTTATGGGATGAACTGCACATTATTGTAATCCAATCAAATCAAGCATATAAAGAATGACTGTTATGCCTCTGTTTAATCCAAGCAGCCAGTTGTCTACATTGATAAATAATGAAAAGTGATATATAAAAAAGGAGTGTAAATAAATAAAAAAAAAATTGCATTAATGAGTCGTTGGAAGGAGGGTGGTGTAGAAAAAAAAGGTATTTATAGGGTTTATAGGTAATCGTGGAGACTTTTAAAGATGTATTCTAAAATCCCAAAGTATAATTGGATTTAGATTTTGAAATCCCGAATCAAACATATATGATATACCCTTCTTAGGGAAAAGAAGCCTAATATTAGCATCTATTCTCTGTTTCTACAAATCATTATTCATTCGTCATTCAATAAATTTACGTAAATACATGAAGCTAAGCAGGTATATTCATAATCCTTTGAAAATCTCATACCACTCACATGACACCCAAAGGCAGTTGCAAAGACGGGGATGGTTGTGAACAGACTAAACACGGAAACGCCACCTGCAAAGTCCGGAACCAGTCTAGGCTTTTGTGTTTTCCCAACCCACATGGAATGTATTGCCATCGCCGAGCATATGATGACAAAAAATGCTGCCAGAAGCACTGATATAGCTGAGGCATGTCATAGTGAATCTGCAGGGGTAAAATGGACAAAATTGGTCATTCTTGCATTATAGCTACACAAAATCAGCTTCCAATTCCATATAGAAACCAATATGTTCTCCCCCTCTGTGATCTTATTCATTAAGATTCTTTGTATTATCTCATGAACTTAATTTGCTCTAAACGCAATCCTACCATTGAGATGCTAATAATGTAGATGAGGTAAATTCATCAACAAATGATCAGAGTTAACAATCACCATTTGTAATCATTGTTGGCATGATTACACATAAACTAATCATAAAGATGTGAAACTTTAATATATGATCAATTCATGTAGTCTTCATCAAATCAGTACTTGCTTCTGTGTATTGGTTGCATTAATATGCAACATTAAAACAAATCTATAAAATGGAAAAAACATATCCTACTTGTGTCAGCTTTGGAGCATAGAATTAGGTAATATAATAAGGAGGCTGCAATTTGATATGGCCCTTAAAAACTGGTTTACTACTAACCTATGCGGCGTAGAAGAAGTAAAGGAAGTAAGACAAAGATCACAACTAAAAGCAGAGAGAATGCACGCGAACTCCACCACTGGATTCCGAACCATTCCTGGAGAATGCCTAAGTGCACCGTTCCTTCAGACTTATTTCCTGAGAGAACATCTCCTGTACAATTTATCACAAAATGAGAGAAAGATTAAAATGTAATTGTATCAATAAAATCATCTTTTATTCTTTTCCTTCTTGTTTTGGTGGCCTCAGTAAACATAAAAAAAGCACTTTAAACTACTAAATTCCCATCTAAAGCCGACTTGCTGAATATAAAATTCTAATAAGTACAGAATATTGGATCAAACATTTATTTATTCAAATTGCTCTCTCTCTCTAAATCCCATGGACATGGATTTCCCTCTATAGTACATAAAGATAAGATTCCAATTTCCAAGTATGCTCACTTCAGCAGAAAAAAACTATGCAGATCCCAAAATAAGATACCATTATTCAATGAGAAATTTATCCCATCATTTATAGCACCGAGAACAAAAGATAAGGCACATCATTCAATGAGGCAAATTATCAAACACCTTGAGACCAATGACGAAGTCCCAATGTAACAGTAATTTCACAAGCGAAAAAAAACCGAATCAGGCAATTTCGCAGATTCAAAAAAACAGACTCACCGATTATAATCAAATAAATAATCAAAGCACCGAGATTAGTAATCATCACACAAATTTGAAGCGCGACCGATCCAAACTTGCCAAACGACTCGGCCATGAGTTCCCCATACGTAGTCGACTCGCCCGAGTGTGTGTGCTTCAGAAGGAACTCCACCGTAACGTCGACAAAATAAGCGAGAACTAAAATCACCAAAACGCTGGGGATCACACCTAATACTTTGAAAGTAGCTGGAATCGACATAATCCCAGCGCCGACCATCCCTGTTGTGATGTTGAATACCGCGCCGGAAATCGAAGCGCCCTGTTCATCTGCTCCAGTTTCATCGTCGATTCTTCGGTCAATTGAGGGGAGTAAAGGCGCATTAATTCCAGTTTTCTGGTTTTTGAGTTTCATGGTTTGGTTTCTAAGGAAAAATTAATGGCTCGGTGATCTCGAATTTTCCTGAATATTGTGTTTGAAGTTTGAGCATAGAAGTGAGGGTTGGATAATACTAATAGGAGTGTCCAGCTACAAATTCGAATAAAACAAAATCTTTATAGAGTGTCCACCTAGAATTCGATCTAAATTTTATTGAGTTTTGACTCTTTTTTGAATTCGTTATTTTGTTAATGGAAACTCAATATCTAATCTCGATAATAATTACTCACTCTAAAAATATTATCCTTTTGAGTGAGTTTTATTTGCATTCAGATACATCGTGCACTTATAGTGCATGTTAAAAATATTATTATACTGAAAGATACAATTTGTTTATATTAAATCGTGCAATTATTTCATATTAATAATTGCATGGTTCAATATAAATAAGTTGCATCTTTCAATATAACAAGTTGCATAATTTTAAAATTTTTCATCCCCAATTCATATGGTAATTTTATTTCAAATCTCTGAATTTCTGTGAGAAGTTATTTATAATATTATTATTGGTTTTTTTTTAATCTCGGTAATTTATTATTTAATTTTGGTCTCTACATTCCATTTATCTTTTATCTATTAATTATGAATGATCCTCTATTCATCAAATCCTTTGGATTTTTATGAGAAGTTTGTGGCAAGTCGAATGACGTGGAAAATATGATGTGGCAATAAGTGTGACGACTTAACAAACAAGATGTTTACGTATCAGAACATTGGACACTCGTGAGGCGAACAGGACGTGACGTAATATGACAAAGATGATTTGATGACCCAGTTCGTCTTAACAGACTACTTCTGGGGGCGAACCAAGCCAGGGTTATATTATTGTATGAGATCTGCGTCGAGTACAAGGTACTTGTGACGAGCAAAAGTTACATATGAGGTTGTGAATAGATATGGCTAGTGTTGTTTTTTCTTCTAATTTCTGAACCCTATTAATGACCTGAGAGGGCCTATTTATAGGGTTTGGGACAAGCATGTGCTGCCCCGTAAGTATGAGTTGTCGATTCCTTGTCACGCAAGTGAGTGTGTGTTGGATTGCCACGTCTCCTACGGCGTTTCTTTGGTGGACACTTGTCTTTGTCTGCTTGTGAGGCTTCTGATTTGCCATCCAAGTGGTATTGGATTAGCAAGTGACTTGATTCTGGCATTTGTAAAATTGTATTTGCCCTCGCCTAAACATTCTACTCGTCTGAAAAACATGATCGCAGATCAAAAGCTCTAGATAGCACTTCCTGCTCGTCTTCAAGGTTGAGCAGGTCTGACTTTATCTTGTCTTTTTGCTCGCTTGGGCGAGCAGGATGTCTCTGTGTGTTGGATGAACTCGTAGGCGAGTATATGTGATCGACCAATCTGTTTGCTGACCTGCTCGCCAATCTGGCGAGCAGGTTTGTTCGCCAAGTCGGGGTACATCTGTCTGTTGAGGTGGCATTTTGACCATTTAATTTGTCCACGTGTTCGTTCAGCGAGCATGAGGTGGGAAGGTGTGTAACCGATCACAACAATACCCCCCAATCGGTCCGCCTTTGTGCTTGTCACGGGGAGGGGGGCGGCTGTTTAAATGCCTTGGGAATGCTTCAAGGTGTCGCCTCGGCTTCTGTGAAGTTCAGGGCGGTGAAAGCTCGCATATCCAAATCCAATGGTTATGGATAGATTTTTGAAAATTTGAACTTAATGTATAACCCTAATTCTCGGGGCTTATAAATATCCCTTCTCCTTCATTTCTTTTCTTCTCCTTTTTCCTTTTCTTCTGCTTCTTAATTTCCGGCGAGTCCTTTCCGGTGAGGATTCTTCAGGTAAAGATTTTTGTTCTTTCTTCATTCAATTTTTTATCATGTCTTCATCGATTCAGAATGAGGCTCGGCCCGGTTCCGGTGAGTCCGAAACCCCCTGTGGGTCATCTTCTTCGCAAATCCGCCCAATTTCTCGTAGTAGGGTTGGTCCCTCAACGGGGGAAACTGCCGAAGTGAGCCCTCGCTGGAAAATTCGACAACCATTTGCTATCCTTACTTCGGATTCCGATGATGCTATAAATGAATTGGATCGGGAACTAGCCCGATCCGATTTTGGTGATTCCGATGAGGACGTTCAGTCGATAGGAGCCGTCGGTGGCATGGGTGATCGCAATGTGAGCGCTCTAAATGCCACTAGGTTGGGCGAGCCGAGCAGGGGAGATGGGGATGAGCAGGTTGTCGTGCTCGCCGATGAGCAAAATGTTCAGCAAATTCCTGTCGGGGTTCCCCACAGTCCAACGTACGCCGAGTACAATGCCCGGTATGATTTTGAATGGCCAGAGCAACCCCATCGAGTTGGAGTCGAGAATGAATACCCGACGAGCAAACTGGCCAGCATAGTTGAGGCCGATATGCTTGCGTAACTATATCGAAACTATGAAACCCCAAAAGATGTTTTCTTTTGGGTGCCGGAAGCCGACGAGCGAGAAGATCAACCCCCTGAAGGTTGTGTGGCGGTTAATGTGGATACTATGGAGGCGGGGTTGAGATTCCCCCTTCATCCTGCGATTACTCGTCTGCTTGTGGAATGGAACCTCACTATCACCCAAATTATGCCAAACGGGTGGCATATAATTATGAGTCTCTTGACGTTATTTGGTAAGGCCGACCCCCATATTTCCCTTCTGCTACGGAGCTCACTCGGCTGATTCATCTAACCCGTCCATGGGGCGAGCACGGGTGGGTATTTATGCAGGCGAATGCCAAGTGCAAAGTTGTCGAGGATGTACCAAATAAGATCAAGGACTGGAAAGATACGTTTTGGTTTGTCGGGGGTGATTGGAGAAGTCCCGCTTCGGCGAGCGATCCGGATGCTCTTTTAGACATCCCAACCGATTTTGGGGTTTTACGTAGTGAGTACCTTTTGTTCGCATTTCCTTGTTCGTCTGACTGATTTTAACTTTTGTTTTCCTTTTTCAGAAGTCGAGGCGGCCACAAACAAAGAGGCAAAAGACGGGTATTTTAGCTATATCTAGCAAATTGATCTTCTATCCCGCACTGAACGTTCAGTGTTGACCCTAAACAAGGAGAGCGAACGCAAGAAAAGCGGTTTGTACGTGCCACCTCATCATCTGGTCGTCATGACCCTACTGGTATGTGCTTAAATCTCGTACTTCTTTTTGTGCATCCTTCTTTCAATTTCCCTTTTATTATGTAGATCTTTTTGTGTCCGACAGCTGTTCTTGCGGTTACCATCGCTGTGAGTACTGCCGAACATACTGAGATGGCACGGAGGAGGAAGCCTAGTGAGATGGCTCGGATTCAATCCAAGGGGGAAGCGCAAAAACCCTCCCGCGGGGAGTCGAGCAAACCGAAAAGGTCCTCCCGCTCGGCCGATCAAGGAACTAGCGAGCAGGCTCGATCGCTGAAGCGTACTCGGCGGCAGACTCTAGAGTCGGCAAACCCTGTGATCGAGCCGAGCATACCTCCTGCAGTGGCGGGCGAGCCAACCGTTGAAACGGGCATAACCGTACCTCAACCTCTATCTACAGAGGTTCCCGGCCCTTCCAGTTCTCGGGTTCGCCGCCCTGATGACATATCCTTCCTTGGCTGGGATGATGCTCGGGCGAGTAGGTAATTTTGTTCGCCTTAGAGCGTATTTGTTCCTTCGAATTACTTAGTAGCTTAATAAATATTGTTTGTCCTTTTTTCCTTAGGTACGTGGATAGGCAACCATCTTTGCCACCGAACTTGATGAACTACTTTTGTTCTCCCAAGGTGTGCAACATCACTGAGCTTCCTGAGCATATTCAACGTGCCTGTGAGACCCCCATTCGATCCTAGACGACGGATTTGGAGGACTCCCTGGTTGCTCGATCAACTATGGAGCGACTTCGAATGGGTCTGATTCATCATGGCCGGACTGCTGTGATCCTGGAGAACGCCTTTGCCGGGGTGACCAGCTTTTACTCCAAGTACTCCCTGCTCGTGGTGAGCTTTAATGATAAGATGAAAGAACTGGATAAAGCGCGAGGAGAAACTGAAGCAGTTCAGGGGGGGTTGCGTCAGAAGGAAGATGAGCTGATCCAAGACGAGCAGATTGCTATGGATGCCGAGCTTCGCCGACTTCGGTCCAAAATTGATGTTCATGTTCGTGAGAAAGATTTGCTCGTCCAATAACTCACGACTGCCGAGGAGACCAACACCCGAATAGGTCTACTAAACTGCGAACCGATGAGTATGTGGACTCTATGTCTAACTCCTCTTACATTTGTGCCTTTGCCGATGTTGTTGGTACGGCAAGGCGAACTCTTTTCACCGACAAGGTGAAGCCTTTCGTCGATGATCTTGAGAAGTATCTGACCGATAACCCCCCTGTAGGTGATCAAGAGTTGCCCCTGGCCGATCTGCAAGACATATGCGATTTCTCCAAACTCCCCGAAGGGGTCGAGATTGGGGATCGCATCTCAGATGAAGAAGAAGATGGTGATGAGCTGGCGAAGGCGAGCAGGGTGGTGTGCAAAGGCCAAATAACCGCGAGTAGGACGGAGGCGAGCAGGATGGGCCAAAAGGTAGCGAGCAGGTTGGGGCCGAGCAGGATGGCCAGGTGGTTGGCTCGCTCGGCGAGTAGAATGTGATGGGCCCTTTAAGTACTTCTCTTCCGACGACCCCAGATAATTTATTTTTCCTTTGAAACTTCTTTTATTTTGCTATTTTTGTGATCGGCCGAGACAACCTTGTTTGGAACTTAGCCAATTGTGGCTTTTTTTGCTGGATTTTGGTCTTCACGTTTTTTAAAGCGTTTTTATGAATGAATGGAACTTTTGTTTGTCTTATCTTTAGTATGCTTATGTTTTGCCCGACTTGGTGTTTGATTGTCTTATTTAGCTGCAATCAGAACGGTTGTCTTACTTTGTTGCAACCTTTTATTTGTTGTGATTGTCTTATTTGGCTGCAACCACTTTGTTTTTGGTCGTCTTATTTAGTTGCGACCATGTAGCCAAAATCCACTTTGCTGCGGATATTGTAAGTACAAATTCTTCGCGTCAGGTAAACATAAGGCTAAGTTCATTCAATCAGTTATGGATGTGATCACCTTGCTTTGGGGCGATCAGACTTAGGTCAACCAAAATTTGTTGGGATTATACTGAAAAGTATGCTTTTACTTTGTATAATCAAAACTAAATTTCGGACTTATTTACTGAAATAAATTGTTTATCATTGATGCTTTAAATATCATTGAATGTTACATATATTTACTGCATAACTGTTCAATAAATAGTACGTGTTACATTGTAGTTAATTTAGTGATACCAGATCACAGAAGATTAAATTAACATTCCCTTGTAACTAAAAGTACACCATTCACGACCTAGATGGAAATGAACAATCCATCGTGAAAGGTTGAAGTGTAAGGCTCAGATTGGCTTGTCTTGACCAAGAGATTACACTAGTGCATGACTGATGCACTGAATAGGACCTACAGGAGGACAAATTCTTCAGAACTGAACAAGGAAGAATTAGACCTCGGTGGTTCGTTATTTCTTAATCTTCGTTCCTTAAATAGGATCACGTGTGGTTGATAACTATTGCTTTGACTTATCATGGGTAGAGAATCAACGAGATTCAAAACTTTTTATCTTGGACAATATTATTGGTCACATGTGATTGCTAAGATTTAATACGGAGAATCGTGTGCAAGTATGCTTGTTCGATTTGCCCCCTTGGGAGGTTCATAAGTTTTATCATACCAAATCTTGCAAGTGGAACTAGTTTCCGGTATGAGTAATAATGTTGAACCGTTCCTTAACCAAGGACAAAAGATATTAATTAACAGAAAGCTATTTCAGTGGCTTGAATTAATTAATGGGCTAGATAATCTTAAACACGGGGAAATAATAACCGGGAGCCATATTGACTGTAATATGGGTTAAGATGGATAGTGCAATATTAATTATGTAGTGGGATTAATTAATATTTATGGGCTTGAATAATATTGTGGCTCAATATTGATAATTCAAGATCCATTGGAAGGTCCAATCTTAATTCTCCTAAAGGCCCCCTAAGTAGCCCAACATAAAGTCCAATAACTGAAAAAGATGTTTAAAATAAAATAAATATTGTTGCCTTATTTTTCTATGTTTTTCGAAATTTGTGGATTAAAAGGGGAGAAAGATTTTCTTTGAATTTTGTTATGGAATGAAGATATGTATTCTTGGAATACAAAATTATCTCATTAAATTCAAGAAATCTCCCACTTAGTCATCCATATAGTATATTTCGAATTTTTTGAGAAAAAAAGGGAAAGAAAGATTTTCTTGATTTTTTTGAAAAGATGTTATGAAAGATATGTATTTCTTGAAATACAAAAATATCTCATAAATTCAAAAAGATCAAAATCTTGGATTCTTGCCCGATTTTTCAAAAAATACTCCATAACAAAGAGTAGGTGGGATTTTGTGGAATATTATAATTATGGGAAAAGAATATAGGAGATATATTCAAGATTTCTTGGAGATCAAAAAAAGATTTTCCCACATTGTTTTTGCCCTAAAATTTCGACCACCTCTACTCTATAAATAGGGGATGATTATTTCATTCCCAAGTACAATTCCATGTGCTGGAAAAATTAGCAAATCCACAAAGGTGGTGCAACATAATTTATTTTCCTTTTGTTAATTGTTCGCAAGTGTCCTACCACTCGGATAGTCGAACAAGGATTAAGGGAATACTTGGGAAGTTCTTTTGGTGTGTCTAATAAACAAAGCCATTGCCGCCCCAAGAGGTACGTTCACGTAAACTCGTAGAATTCCGCATGCGTAGGATTTACGTGATTTAATTATATGCATGATTTGTTGTTGGATTATTATTTGAATTAATATAGGATTAATTCATGCTAGTAATAAATATAAGAATTAAATTTGTATTTAAATATTCACTCCGAATAGATCTGTGCAACTTATTCCCCAACAACTGGTATCAGAGTCACGGTTTCGGGCTCTGAATTTTTTAAATTGTAATTTAATTCGTTGTCATTAAATTTGAAATTGGATAGTAGAATTGCTAGATCTTTTTTGCAGGTATCCAATTGTCATGGAATTAATGTGTTTATTTATGCATGCATATAAATTTTGGTTTTTAATTCGATTCGTTCGGATTCGTTTTGCCTCGTGAGAAAATCCACGAGTAGATTAGGATTTGTTTGATTTGATCAATGTAATAGACTAGTCTAGATCTAGGTTTATTTATTTTTTGTAAATAAATTGTAACCGGATCGGAAACGGAGGCGGAGATGAAGAATTAAAGGATAAAATCCAGAATCGATTTACGTGGCGGGCGTCGCATTTAAACGCGCCAAAAAGGCACGGCGCGATGCGACGCACGCAGTACGCGACGCAGCATTGTGGCGCAGGCCGAGCGCGTGAGGATGATCAAGCCGTCCAAGACGGGCGGGCGCTTAGAAGACGCGGTGCCGCGAACGGAGCGGATCGGGCGGACGGAGGCGAAGCGCTGGACGCGCGCGCCGCTGAAGTTTCCAAGCGTGGCAAGGTCAGCAGCTGCGCGAATGCGTATCTTGTGTACGCTGCGATCGCCGCCGAGGTCGCTAAGGCCGACGCGGGCGATGCTCGCCGAGGCCGCCGAGCGGAAGCTGGCGACGCTAAGCGCTAAGGCCAAG
Organism: Stenogyne calaminthoides; assembly: GCA_037126765.1. NCBI lineage: Eukaryota > Viridiplantae > Streptophyta > Magnoliopsida > Lamiales > Lamiaceae > Stenogyne > Stenogyne calaminthoides. Next base: position 26,064,979 of record JBBCBC010000016.1, read on the forward strand.
AGCCGGCGGCCGCGCGCCGCCAAGGGACCGGCTTGATCGATGTGCATCCATCCGCGAGCTACTTGGCGGGCGTTTTTGAGACGGAGTTCTTTTCGAGACGATCGAGTGGGAGAAATTCAAGACGGCGTTTCTTCAAAATCAAGTCAAGAAAAAAATCAAACCATGACAATTGGATAATTTGTGCCCAATATGTTTATTTTTTTCGCTTTGCTTGATTTATTATTGTTTATCTTATGCTTTATTTAATTTGTTTGCATGAGAGTTGCCCAATGAAAAATCTCACCGTCAAAAATTACTAAGTATGTTTAAATAATTAATTGACAATTTTATTCCGGATAATAAAATTGAATTAATTTTGACCTCCATGATTTATTTATTTGTGAATTCTTTTGGAGAAATTCTCCCCAGGGATTCGTCAAAAGTTAGCTTTTCGGATGAATGAATTTCAAATGGATGATTGTGGATTATTACCAAATGGCGATTTATGACCCTCCCCACGAGGCTCGATCAAAGCAAAATAATAATCTCAGATTTAATCATGGTTATTACTTAGGTATAAAATTGATATGCATATACTTCCCAAAGTCCCCGTCAAATTTTATATTGGTCAAGTGGGAGCCAACTATTAATCTGGATATTAAAGGTTTGTAACTGTTCTTGTTTGTAACCTACTTGAATGTGTTTAAATAATGACCCACCCCACGTGGCTTATTTAAACTATTTTGAGATGTTGGCTGATGCATTTTCATATATTTTTTGAGATTTTAATATGATGCATGTGATCGAACCTTGTGATATATTTATGCTTATGCATATTATTATTTATTTCAGTTCAGCATGTCGTTACCTTTTAATCCACTGTTTATATACTTAAAGTCAATACAATATGTATGGAAAATAAATTAATTGGAAACGAAAAATTAAAATTGTCCTCACTGCACAAAAGCACAAGTGGATTCTTGACACACCAAAATCAGATGAGCCAACTAACGAGTCAAAAATGCGAAACTCGTCAGATCACCTTGCGAGAGATGTCATCGCTGAAAATGGTGGAGGACAAACCCGTAAGGGAATACGTCCTCAAAATTGATGGCCCATCTGAACAAACTTGAGGTTCTGAGTGCAGATTATAATCTGGAGACTTAGATGAATTTGGTATTTCACTCTCTGCCCAAAAGTTTCTGAGCTATTTTTGCCTCGCTAGCTGATTTGTTGCAAGCTTTGGTCTCGGTAGAGATGTTGATAGGGCACCAAACTCAAGCTTTGACGACAAGTGGTCCGTCTTCATCTTCTAGACCAAGGGATGGCAAGAAGAAGAAGGTGACCAAAGGCCATAAGCAATCAAACTCAACTGTTGCCAAGGGCAATGATAAGATGACGAATGCTGGTGGTGTCAAGGAAAATCCAAAGAGGAAGTGCTTAAGTTGCGGTGAAAGAGGACAATGGAGGTTTGCCTGTTCCAACCCCAAAAGGGATGGAAAGAAAGGTAATTCTCACGCACTAGTTGTTGAAACTTGTTTAGCGGAGTATACTTCTCATTTGTGGGTGGTTGATACGAGATCCACTAATCATGTTTGCTTCACGGGTTCAAACTGATCCGGCAACTTAGTGGCAGTGAGATCCTCATCACACTGGGCGATGCTACGAGAGTGGCAGCTGAAGCAGTGGGAGAAGTGCACCAGTCTTTTTGAAGACAGAGTTCTAATTTTAAGAGATGTTCTTTATGTTCCCAGTTTTAGAAAGAATCCACTTTCAGTTTCTAAAATTCTGTTAATAGACACTTAGTTTCTTCTAATAAGAATGAAATCATTTCTTAAAATGATGAGTGTATCTGTTAATGGACATTGACGGAAAATCTCTATACAATTAACTGTGCACACCACTCACGAAATGCATCCTATAACACATCAACTATTTCCGATAAAAGAAAACGTGAACGAGACACTTCTATGGCATCTAAGATTGGGACATATTAATCCAAAGAGGATCCAAAGGTTGGAAGAAGCAGGTTCACTGGAGTCTCTCCAAGTTGAACCAATTCCAACCTGCGAATCATGTTTGGAGGGTAAAATGACCAAGAGGGCATTCGGAGCCAAGGGGAATAGAGCCAAAGAAATGTTAGAAATCGTTCACACAGATGTATGTGGTCCAATGTCAACCAAAGCAAGAGGAGGTTATGAGTATTTCGTCACTTTTATTGATGATTACTCAAGGTACGGTTATATTTTCCTTATGAAGCATAAATCTGAGACCTTTGAGAAATTCAAAGAATTTAAGGCTCAAGCAGAGAATCATAGGGAAAACGTATCAAGTCTCTACGATCCGGGTCGTGGAGGCGAATACCTCAAATATGAGTTTTTGAACTACTTATCGATGAAGGGATTGCATCCCAGCTTAATCGCACCGGAACCCCTCAACAAAAAACGGGGTTGCAGAGTGAAAAAAAGAACTCTTTTTGGAAATGGTTAGATCTATGATGAGTTATCGCGGATCTTCCCAAGTCGCTTACGGGTCATGCCTTGAAACAAAGCACCTACATTCTGAACTTGGTGCCATCCAAATCGGTTCCCAAAACTCCCAAAGAACTGTGGACCGGGAGCAAGCCTAGTTTGAGACACATGAGGATTTGGGGGTGTCCGGCCTACGTGTTGGATAAGGAAGCCGGTAAATTGGATCCTCGATCAGAATTAAGGTTGTTTGTGGGATACCCCGAGGGAACAAAAGGGTGTATGTTCTATGGTCCCGAAGATCAAAAGGTGGTCATAAGAACCCACTTTAGATTTTGGAAGAAGACTATATGAACAAAAGAAGACCCAGAAGTGAAATTACCTTAAGATGAGCTAAGGGGGCTAACTTCAATGCCAACTGTACAAGATGACATACCAAACGACACACTTGCACAACCGGAACCTCGTCGTAGTGGGAGGGTTGTGAAATAGCCTGAGAGATTCATGGGAATAGGAGAGTCCTCGGACTTGATTCCTGGACAAGACGAATCAGACCCATGAACATATGACGAGGCAATCCAAGACAATGATGCAGATTCTTGGCAAACAACAATGAAAGCCGAAATGAGTTCTATGAATCATAACAGAGTGTGGGAGCTAGTCGAACCACTTAATGGGGTCAAACCCATTGGTTGCAAGTGGGTGTATAAGAGAAAAAGAGGACCGGACGGGAAGGTGGAAACCTTCAAGGCAAGACTCATGGCGAAAGGTTATACTCAGAAAGAAGGGATCGATTATGAGGAAACTTTTTCGCCCGTAGCCATGCTCAAGTCCATCTGTATTCTCTTATCGATTGCTGCGCATCTCGACTTTGAAATCTGGCAAATGGATGTCAAGATAGCTTTCCTTAACGGAAGTCTTGATGAAGAGATCTATATGCAACAACCCCAAGGTTGTTGGGGAATTATTCGCACAGATCTATTCGGGGTGAATATTTAAATACAAATTTAATTCATTAATTATTACTAGCATGAATTAATCCTATATTAATTCAATTAATAATTACAACAACATATCATGCATATAAAAAGCCACGTAAAACCTACGCATGCGGAATCTACGGGTTTACGTGAACGTACCTCTCGGGATGGCAGTGGCTTTGGTCGGACGGACTAACCAAAAGGACTTCCCAAGTATTCCCTTAGCCCTTGCTCGACAATCCGGTGGAAGGATACTCGCGAACAATTAACAAAAGGAAAAAATAAACTTTGTTGCACCACTTATGTGGATTTGCTAATATTTCCAGCACATGGAATTGTACTTGGGAATGAACTAATCATCCCCTATTTATAGGAGAGGAGGAGCACGAAAATTTAGTGAATTTTCAATGTGGGAAAAGACTTTTCTTGGTCACCAAGAAATCTTGAATATATCCCATATATTCTTTTTCCCATAATTAAAATATTCCACAAAAATCCACCTCCTCTTTCTTTATGGAATTTTCGAAAAAATGAGTTGTGCAAGAATCCAAGATTTGGATCTTCTTGAATTTATGAGATATTCTTGTATTTCAAGAAATACATATCTTCCATAATATCTTTTCAAGAAAATCAAGAAAATCTTTCTTGCCCTCTATTTTCCAAAAAATTTCGAAAATACTTAATGAATAACCAAGTGGGAGATTTCTTGAATTTAATGAGATAATCTTGTATTCCAAGAATACATATCTTCATTCCATAACAAAATTCAAAGAAAATCTTTCTCCTCTTTTTATCCACAATTTTCGAAAATAATGAGGAAATATAAGCAACAATATTTATTTTATTTTAATCACCTTTTCATACTATATGTTGGGCTACCAGGGGGGCTTTTTAGGAGAATTAAGATAAATGGATCTTGAATATCTAATATTGAGCCACAATATAATTCAAGCCCATAAATATTAATTAATCCCACTACATAATTAATATTGCACTATCCATCTTAACCCATATTACACCACCTTATTTCCGTGTTTAAGATTATCTAGCCCATTAATTAATTCAAGCCATTGAAATAGCTTTCCATTAATTAATATCTTTTGTCCTTGGTCAAGGAACGCAACATTATTATCCATACCGGAAACAAATTCCACTTGCAAGATTTAGTATGATAAAGATTCCCAAGGAAATCAAGCTTCTAATTAAATCTTAGAATCACACGGATCTAAAAAGTATTGAATATTCTAATAAGTCAAAGCAATAGTTGATCCCACGTGATCCTATTTAAGGACGAATTAAACGATCCAAGAGGTCTAATTCTTCCTTGTTCGGGCCAAATAATTTATCCTCCTCAGAATCCTATTCCAAGATCATGCATAATTAAGATAAACCAATTGCCTTACACCTCAACCTTTCACGATGGTTGTTCATTTCCATCTAGGTCGTGAATGGCGATTTATAGTTACAAGGAATATTTTAATCTTCGTGATCATTAAATTTCAAATGTAACACGTTTTAAGATTAAATATATATAACATTCAATCATATTTAAAGCATTAAACAATTTATTTCAAAGAATAAGTCCGAAATTCTTATACAAAGTAAAAAGCATACTTTTCATTAATCCCCAATATCTTTTGTCCTTATACTCAAAGTCCGCTTAAGTCTTGTTGGGATATTTTAGGATTAATTATGCGGTTTCAACATTATTATCCAAGTTGAGGGGGAAATGAAGAACAAGTTGAAACAAAATCCACTGATGCAAGATTTAGTAAGATGATAAATCGGGCTTAAACCGAACCTCCCATGCGCTTTTATCAGGATCAGAAACAAATCAAGCAAAGCGTGCTTGCAGTAACCGACATCAGAGCATTCTTGCGCTTTGCTCATCTTAAATCTTAGCAATCACGTGTGACCAATAAAATTAAAATGAAAAGTAAAATCAAGATAAAAAAGTATTGAAATAGTGATTTCAAAGACACCGTAAATCTACGATTTCAAAATACCGACCCATGATAAGTGAACAAATTTAACCGAGTTAGACACAAAAAGCAAAATCAATAAGAAGATAACAACATATATGGATCATAAATTTACAAAGAAAAAGTGAAGATTATTAGTATGGATTTGAATATTACTCTCCAAATCCAATTCAAATCCACACTCATTGCACTATCTTCAAAGGAAGACAATGGAGGTTCTAAAGTGAAATTAAAAGCCAAATATTCAAGCAACTCCATTCAAGAACACAGAGCAAAAATACACACATATATTCAAAAGTGTTCTACCCTAGATCTAAGCACAAATGCTATATCCTAAGCTTAGAGAGATTTTCCCAACCTTAAAGCATTGAGGCTAAACAAATGTAAGGGAAAATCTCAATCTCTAGTTGGAAACCAAACAACCTTATACCCAAACCAATTGGTAGGTTAAGTTTGTAGGTTGAGTGTGAACTTCCAGAAACATCTAAGAATCCCGAAAGGGAGGGCTTTAATCCCGTGAGGGTGATAAGTCCCGCTTTGAGAAAAGAACTCAGAAACATCTAAAGAATCCCGAAAGGGAGGGTTTCAATCCCGCGGGTGATAAGTCCCGTTGTTAAGTTGGTTAAGTTGGTGCCCCATGAAGGGAAGAGTGGATGTAGGACGATTGTCCCAACCACTATAAATCTTGTGAATGTTATTACTTGTCATATGCATTCGCTTATAAAGCATAACACACACATGAGCTTAAAAGCAAAAAAAATTGAATCACTCGCCCTCACCCCCCCGCTTTTATATTTAAACGCTTTTGCTTCCGACGTTATGGGTTTTCAAACGGACCATCAATTGGTATCGAAATATTGTTCAAAAGGTCACAGTTTTTCAATGTATTAACCGAACCATCAATTGGTATCGATGCGATTCAAACGTTCACAACTTTTCAAAGTGACCAAATATATATAAATCAAAAACCCGATTCAATTTTAATATTTTTAAAATTATGCATTATCAACTTGATAAACAATTTATTTGAGGGGAACTCATGAAATCGGGCGAAGATGATCGAGATCGACGAGGTCGCAGACGAGGCCGATCAAGATCGATGAGAAGGATGAGTTCCGATAATCGGGCGTCTGGCCCCGACCGTTTGATTATCTCAAAGTAAAAAGCATAGTTTTTTTCGAGATAATCCCCAACAATCTCCCACTTAAATCGACTGAAAAGTAAAATCGGCCGTGAAATCGATCGATGAACGGTGATTTCAAATCGATGAATAGTGATTTCAAAGACACCGTAAATCTACGATCGATTTCAAATGACCCAGATCAAAGTAATCGTAAGCAATGAATGAAGAATCCGACGAAACCGATGATCCGTTAGACACACAAAAGCAAATGATCAATAAGAAGATAACAACATATATGGATGTTACATAAAGCCGCAAAACAACAAAGGCAAAAAGGACAAAGAAAAAGTCCCATATTACTCTCAAAGTAATATTCAAATCCACACTATAAATACATTGCACTATCTTTCAAAGGAAGACAATGGAGGTTCTCGCAAAGTGAAATTAAAAGCCAAATATTCAAGCAACTCCATTCAAGAACATTTCTCTATATTCAAAAGTGTTCTACCCTAGATCTCTAGCACAAATGCTATATCCTAGCTTAGAGAGATTTTTCCCAACCTTAGCATTGAGGCTAAACAAATGTAAGGGAAAATCTCACCCTAGTTGGAAACCAAACAACCTTATACCCAAACCAGGTTGGTAGGTTAAGTTTGTAGGTTGAGTGTGAACCTCAGAAACATCTAGCAATCCCGAAAGGGAGGGTCAATCCCGTGAGGGTGATAAGTCCCGCTTTGAGTGTGAACTAAACATCTAGCAATCCCGAAAGGGAGGGTCAAATCCCGAGGGTGATAAGTCCCGTTGGTTAAGTTGGTTAAGTTGGTGCCCCATGAAGGGAAAGAGCGGATGTAGGACGAGTTGTCCCAACCACTATAAATCTTGTGTGTTCTTTACTTGTTTTATGTTATTACTTGTCATATGCATTCGCTTATAAAGCATAACACACACATGAGCTTAAAAGCAAAAAAATTGAATCACTCGCCTCACCCCCTCGCTTTTTATATGCATCGAATCAAAACGTTTTGCTTCCGCAAAATGGGTTTTCAAACGGGACCATCAATACTACAACACGCCTCGAGTAGTCCGTGACATCTAATGTCACCTACACGAACCCAATAATTTCTCCCACTTATACTCAAAGCAGATTGGCAACGGTCTTGACACCCATTCCACTCACATGTCTCTCGAATGTATTCAGAGGCTTGACGCCTGGATCTCATAGTCGCGATCGACGCTATCTTTGCCACATCTATATCTCCTCTCTTAACAATTTCTCGATAAGATGTCTTTTCCTTTAATGTGTTTGTTTGACCTGGGACTCTTGGTTCTCTTGAATTTGCAACCGCCCCTAGCAGATATTGCTAGACAAATTCGTAACACCATCCAAGTCCACTAAGAAGATCTAGAGCCCAATCGGTTCTTTCAAACTTTCACAAGCAGCCTTTACCCGAGTCTCATGGTTGAGTCGTGATGCATTTCGCTTACACTCGGCCCATTTGATGGCTACACTTCCCAAATGAAAACACACTAACCGAGGCGTATAATATCCGAATCTAAATCGATTGGAAATCCGAGTCCATGTAGCCGATGGGGATTGGAGTATCGATCGATAAATCAACATTCTATCCCGAGTTCTTTTCGTAAAACTTCGTAATGTTTTTAATCGTCATTCCAATTCGCTTTCCCCGAGTTACTCGATATCTTGCTACCATGCCTACGGCAAAGCATATATCCCGGTCTCGCATACGCAAATGCATACATAAGGTTTCCGACACCGCACAAGGAATACCTTTCATGTCATCTATCTCCTTTTTTAAGCCTTAGGGAACATTTTCTTGGATAGATGGATTCCAAGTCCGAAAGGTACGAATCCTTTCTTGAATCTTGCATCTTTGAATTGTTTCAAAACCGAAGTTTATGTATGAAACTTGCGATAACCCGACCATCCTTTTCTTGTGATCTTGATCCCAAGGATGTGTCCGTTTTCCCTAAGTCTTTCATATCAAAATGTTTTGAAAACCATGCCCTTACGTCCCGATCACACCTTCACATCGTTCCCCGATGATCACAATGTGATCTACGTGCAAATCTAAGAATACCAATGCGCTTCCGACACGCTTTTTATACACAATAACTTTCAAACTCGTTTTTGATCAAAACCCATAAGACTTTATAATATGATCAAAACTTTGGTTCCAAGTTCTAGATGCCCGTTTGAGTCCGTAAATGGACCTCTTGAGCTTTTACAAACCGGGTGTTCTTGGCCCGTTTCAATGAAAACTAGGGGTTGTTGCATATGGATTTCTTTATCAAGACTTCCGTTAAGGAAAAGCCGCCTTGATATCCATTTGCCGATTCAAAGTCAAAATGCACAAAGAATCGATAAGAGAATACAGATGGACTTAAGCATGGCTATGGGCAAAAAAAGTTTCCACATAATCGATCCCATTCTTTCGAGTATAACCTTTTCGCCATTAGTCTTGCTTCAAAAGGTTTCAACCTTCCCGTCCCCATCCTCTTTTCCTCTTATATACCCACTTGCATCTAATGGGTTTGACCCCATTAAGTGGTTCGACTAGCTCCCACACTCTATTATGAAAACATAGAACCCACTTCGGCTTTCATTCTTTGTTTTTGCAAGAATCAGATCCATATCTTGGAGTGCCTCGTCATATGTCCATGGGTCTCGATTCCGGAATCAAGTCCGAGGACTCTCCTATTCCCATGAATCTCTCGGGTCGCCTAACAACCCTCCCACTATAACGAGGCTCTGCCAGAAAATGTATCATTTGGTATATCATCTAAGACAACGATCGACCGAGGTTTGCCCTCTAAGCTCATTTAAGGTAATCTCACTGGGTTTTCTTTGGTTCTATAGTTTTCTTCCAAAATCTAAAATGGGTGCGGATGTCCACCTTTTGATCTTGAACTATAGAACATTCACCCTTTTGTTCCCTCGGGTATCCTACAAAACAACCTTAATTACGATCGAGGATCCAATTTACTGGCTTTCTTTGTCCAACACGTGGGCGGGACACCCCAAAGTTCTCATGTGTCTCATACTAGACTTCCGCCCGGTCCACAATTCTTTTGGGTTACGGGAACCGATTTGATAGCACCAAGTTCGTAATGTAAGTCATTTGTTTTTCAAGGCATGACCCCGAACGACTCGGGAAGATCCGTATAACTCATCATTGATCTATCCATTTCCAAAAGAATTATGTTGCTTTCGCTCTGCAAACCCCATTTTTGTTGAGGGGTTCCGGTTTGTGGTGAGATACAATCCCTTCATCAGATAAGTAGTTCAAAAACTCATCGCTGAGGTATTCGCCTCCACGATCAGATCGTAGAGATTTGATACGTTTTTCCATATGATTCTCTGCTTGAGCCTTAAATTCTTTAGAATTTCTCAAAGGTCTCAGATTCACGCTTCATAAGTAAAATGTACCTTGAGTAATCATCAATAAAATTACTCATAACATCCTCTTTGCTTTGGTTGATATTTGACTACATACATCTATGTGAACGATCTCTAACACTTCTTTAGCCCCATTCCCCTTGGCTCCAAATGCCAACTTGGTCATATTACCCTCCAAACATGATTCGCAGGTGAATTTGTTCAACCTGGAGACGCTCCAGTGAACCATCTTTCACCAACCTTTGGATCCTCTTTGGATTTATATGACCTAATCTTAGATGCCAAAGAAGTGTCTCGTTCACGTCGATGACTATTTTCTTTTCTAAAACAAAGTTGATGTGTTATAGGATATATTTAAGTGAGTGGTGTGCCAAGATTAATTGCATAGAGATTTTCCATCAATGTCCCATAATAGATACACTCATCATTTCAAAAATGATGTCATTCTTATTAGAAGAAACTTAGTGTCCTTTAATCGAATTTTAGAAACCGAAAGTGAATTCTTTCTAAAAATCGGGAACATAAAGATAATCTCAAAAAACTTTATCTTCAAAAGATAGGTGCACTTCTCCCATCGCTTTAATCGCTACTCATGTAGCATTGCAATGTCTCAAGCATTGCGTGTAGTATTGCAATAATCGTTACTATCGTAGCATTGCAATATCTCGCCACTTACGTAGCATTGCAATGTCTTCTACTTTAAACGCTGCCCGGTGTGATGAGGATCTCACTCCCACTACGTTGCTTGGGATCATTTAGAACCCGGTGAAGCCAACATGATTAGTGGATCTCGTATCAACTACCCATGAATGAGAAGTATACGCCCGCTAAACAAGTTTCAACAACTAGTGTGTGAGAATTACCTTCCTTTCCGTCCCTTTTGGGGTTGGAACAGCAAAACCTCCATTGTCCTCTCTCACCGCAGCCTTTAAGCACTTCCTCTTTTGGATTTTCCTTGACTCAACAAGCATTCCTCATCTTACCATTGCCCTTGGCAACAATTTGAGTTTTATTGCTTATGGCCTTTGGTCCTCTTTTATCTTGCCTACCCTTGGCCTAGAAGATGAAGACGGACCACTTGCCGCCATAACTTGAGTTTGGTGCCTTATCATCATTTCTGCCGAGTCCAAAAGTTTGCAACAAATTAGCTATCGAGGCCAAAATGCTCAAAAACCTTTCAAGCGCAGAGAATGAAGTACCAAATTCATCCGAGTCTCCGGATCATAATCTGCACTCGAGAATCTCAAGTTTGTTCGGGATGGGCCATCTATTTTGAGGACGTAATCCCTTACGGGTTTTTCCTCCACCATTTTCACGACGACATCTCTCTAAGAAGGTGATCCGACGAGTCCCGCGTGTTTTGACTCGTCGGTTGGTTCATCCGATTTTTTGGTGTCAAAATCCACTTGTGCTTTTTTTGCAGCGAGCTAGGACAATTATAATTTTCCAATCAATATAGTTTCCATACATATTGTATTGACTTTAAGTATAATAACAAAGGGATTAAAAAGTAACGACATCTTTGAATCGAAATAAACAACTATATGCCATAAAGACAAGTATATCACAAGGTTCGATCACATTCATCATATTTAAAAAATCTCAAAAAAATATGAAACATGCATCGACCCAACATCTCAAAACAGTTTAAATAAGCCACGTGGGGTGGGTCATTATTTAAACACATTCAAGCAAAAGTTACAAACAAGAACAATTTAAAACCTTTAATATCCAGATTAATAGTTGGCTCCTTACTTGACCAATATAAAATTGACAGGACTTGGGGAAGTATATGCATATCAATTTTATACCTAAGTAATAACCATGATTAAATACAGGATTACTATTTCGCATTGATCGAGCCTCGTGGGGAGGGTCATCGTCGCCACTAGTAATAACCCACAATCATCCGTTTGGAATTCATTCATGTGAAACCTATCTTTTGACCGTCCCGTTGGAGGAATTTCTCCAAAAGAATTCACAAATAAATAAATCATGGAGGTCAAAATTAATTCAATTTTATTATCCTAATAAAATTGTCAATTAATTATTTAAACATACTTAGTAATTTTGAAGTTGAGATTTTTCCATTTGGCAACCCTCATGCAAACACATTTAAACAAATTAAATAAAGCATAAGATAGCACAAATAAATCAAGCATAACAGAAAAATAAACATATTGGGCACAAATTATCCAATTGTTATTTGATTTTCGCTTGACCAAGAAACACGTCAATTTTCCCACTGCTCGCCTGAAAAAAAAACTTCGCCTCTAACCGGCCACGCCAAGCAGCTCACTGATGCACGCCTCGCGATCCCGGCCGGCCATGCCTAGACAGCTAGCAATTTCTAAGACCGCCTCTCGAAGGCTACGGCCACAAGATTTCAAGACGCCAAGAAATTGCCTGGTGAGTTTAGCCTCTTTCTAAGAAAGTGAGCATATTCACACAGACTACACATTGGCCTCCGCCATGACATTTGGCCATTAAGGCTCACATACCAGGCGTGTTCAAGGGTGTCTGGCCAAGCACGCACTGCCTACAAGACGGCCAGATCTCACGCTGCCCACTCCGCCATACGACAAGTATGCCAAAATAAATACATACCAAGGCCATTACTGTTTTTGATTTCGCCTCTTTAATTTTTCATTCTTCGTTTCGATCTAGTTACAATTTATTTACAAAAATAAATAAACCTAGATCTAGACTAGTCTATTACATTGATCAAATCAAACAAATCCTAGTCTACTCGTGGATTTTTTTCACGAGGCAAAAAACAAATCCGAATCGAATCGAATTAAAAACCACGGTTTATATGCATGCAAAATAAAACATTAAAATCCATGACAATTGGATACCGCAAAAACAGATCTAATAGTTCTACTATCCAATTTCAAATTTAATGTCCACGAATTAAATTACAATTTAAAAAATTCAGAGTCAAAAAAGGTGGCTCGATACGCTTGTTGGGGAATGATTCGCACGAGATCTATTCGGGGTGAATATTTAAATACAAATTTAATTCATTAATTATTACTAGCATGAATTAATCCTATATTAATTCAAATAATAATTACAACAACATATCATGCATATAAAAAGCCACGTAAAACCTACGACGCGGAATCTACGGGTTTACGTGAACGCACCTCTCGGGATGGCAAAGTGGCTTTGGTCGGACGGACTAACCAAAAGGACTTCCCAAGTATTCCTTAGCCCTTGCTCGACAATCCGGTGGAAGGATACTCATGAAAAATTAACAAAAGGAAAAAATAAACTTTGTTGCACCACTTATGTGGATTTGCTAATATTTCCAAAGACATGGAATTGTACTTGGGAATGAACTAATCATCCCCTATTTATAGGAGAGGAGGAACACGAAAATTTAGTGAATTTTCAATGTGGGAAAAGACTTTTCTTGGTCACCAAGAAATCTTGAATATATCCCATATATTCTTTTTTCCCATAATTAAAATATTCCACAAAAAATCCACCTCCTTTTTCTTTATGGAATTTTTCGAAAAAAATGAGTTGTGCAAGAATCCAAGATTTGGATCTTTTTGAATTTATGAGATATTCTTGTATTTCAAGAAATACATATCTTCCATAATATTTTTCAAGAAAATCAAGAAAATCTTTTCTTGCCTCTATTTTTTCCAAAAATTTCGAAAATACTTAATGAATAACCAAGTGGGAGATTTCTTGAATTTAATGAGATAATCTTGTATTCCAAGAATACATATCTTCATTCCATAACAAAATTCAAAGAAAATCTTTCTCCTCTTTTATCCATAATTTTCAAAATAATGAGGAAATATAAGCAACAATATTTATTTTATTTTAATCACCTTTTCGGTTATTGGACTATATGTTGGGCTACTCAGGGGGCCTTTTAGGAGAATTAAGATTGGACCTTCTAATGGATCTTGAATATCTAATATTGAGCCACAATATAATTCAAGCCCATAAATATTAATTAATCCCACTACATAATTAATATTGCACTATCCATCTTAACCCATATTACAAATAATATGGCTCCGGTCATTATTTCCGTGTTTAAGATTATCTAGCCCATTAATTAATTCAAGCCACCAAATAGCTTTCCATTAATTAATATATTTTGTCCTTGGTCAAGGAACGGTTCAACATTATTATCCATACCTAAAACAAATTCCACTTGCAAGATTTAGTATGATAAAGCTTATGAACCTCCCAAGGGGCAAATCAAGCAAGCGTGCTTGCACACGATTCTTTGTATTAAATCTTAGCAATCACATGTGACCAATAATATTGCCCAAGATAAAAAGTATTGAATCTCTCTCTACGATTAAGCTACCCATGATAAGTCAAAGCAATAGTTACCGATCCCACGTGATCCTATTTAAGGGACGAAGGTTAAGAAACAACGATCCACTGAGGTCTAATTCTTCCTTGTTCAGTTCTGAAGAATTTATCCTCCTGTAGGTCCTATTCAAATTGTCGATCATGCACTAGTGTAATCTCTTGGTCAAGACAAACCAATCTGAGCCTTACACCTCAACCTTTCGCGATGGTTGTTCATTTCCATCTAGGTCGTGAATGGCGTACTTATAGTTACAAGGGACTGTTAATTTAATCTTCTGTGATCGGGTATCACTAAATTAACTACTGATGTAACACGTCATTTAATTATTGAAACAGTTTATGCGAAGAAATATATATAACATTCAATCATATTTAAAGCATCAGTGATAAACAATTTATTTCAGTAAATAAGTCTGGAAATTCAGTTTTGATTATACAAAGTAAAAAGCATACTTTTCAGTATAATCCCCAACAAAGGTTTCATTGAAAAAGGCCAAGAACACCTAGTTTGTAAGCTCATGAAGTCCATATACGGACTCAAACAGGCATCCAGAGCTTGGAACCAATGTTTTGATCATGTTATAAAGTCTTATGGGTTCGATCAAAATGAGTTCAAAAGTTGTGTGTACAAAAGGCGTATCAGAACTGCATTGGTATTCTTAGTACTATACATAGACGACATTCTGATCATCGGGAACGATGTAAAGGTGTTATCAGACGTAAGGGCATGGCTTTCAAAATAGTTTGATATGAAGGACTTAGGGGAAGCCGCACACATCCTTGGGATCAAGATCACTTGAGATCGCAAGAAAAGGATGATAGGCTTGTCACAAGCTTCTTACATAGACACTGTCTTGAAACGATTCAGCATGCAGGATTCCAAGAAAGGCTTCATACCTTTCAGACATGGAATCCATCTATCCAAGAAAATGTGCCCTAAGGCATAAAAAGGAGATAGATGACATGAGAGGCATTTCATATGCTTCGGTTTCGGAAGCCTCATGTATGCAATCTTTGTGTCTGAGACCGGGATATCCGCTTTGCCGTTGGCATGGTGGCAAGATATCAAAAGTAACCCGGGAAAGAACATTGGACGGCGATTAAAAAACATTATGAAGTATCTGAAAAAAGAACTCGGGATAGAATGTTAATTTATTAGTCGATATAGTCTAATCCCCATCGGCTACAGACTTCGGATTTCCAATCGGACATAGACTCGAAAAATCTACCTCCCGTTGAGTGTGTTTTTTGCATGGGGAGGAGCCATGACATGGAGAAGCATCAAGCGAAAATGTCGCATGATTCTACCATGGAAGCGAATATGTAGTCGTAACTGCGAGGCATCGAAAAAAAGCGGTTTGGCTCAAGAACTTCCTAGTGGACTTGAATGTAGTTCGAATTTGCCCAACAAAATCACTTTGTTTATTGTGACAATGCCGGAGGCGCTTGCAAATTAAAGGAAACCAAGAGCCCACAAGGCCGGAAACACATTGAAAGGAAATACCATCTTATACGAGATATCGTTAAGAGAGGAGATATAGATGTGGCAAAGATAGCGTCTGAAGACAACCCAGCGTCCCATTCACAAAGGGTCCGCTCTCAATACATTCGAGACATGTGGAAGGAATGAGTGTCAAGACCGTTGCCAATCTGCTTTGAGTATAAGTGGGAGAAATTATTAGGTTCGTGTAGGTGACATTAGATGTCACGTGACAGAACTACACGAGACATGTTGTAGTATACTTAAAAGCAGACTTTGAGTATAAGTGGGATATTGTTGGGATTATACTGAAAAATATGCTTTTACTTTGTATAATCAAAACTGAATTTCGGACTTATTTACTGAAATAAATTGTTTATCACTGATGCTTTAAATATCATTGAATGTTACATATATTTACCGCATAACTGCTTCAATAAATAGTATGTGTTACATTGTAGTTAATTTAGTGATACCGGATCACGTAAGATTAAATTAACATTCCCTTGTAACTAAAAGTACACAATTCACGAACTAGATGGAAATGAACAATCCATCGTGAAAGGTTGAAGTGTAAGGCTCAGATTGGCTTGTCTTAACCAAGAGATTACACTAGTGCATGACTGATGCACTGAATAGGACCTACAGGAGGACAAATTCTTCAAAACTGAATAAGGAAGAATTAGACCTCAATGGTTCGTTATTTCTTAATCTTCGTTCCTTAAATAGGATCACGTGTGGTTGGTAACTATTGCTTTGACTTATCATGGGTAGAGAATCAACGAGATTCAATACTTTTTATCTTGGGCAATATTATTGGTCACATGTGATTGTTAAGATTTAATACGGAGAATCGTGGTGCAAGCACGCTTTGTTCGATTTGGTTCCCTTGGGAGGTTCATAAGTTTTATCATACCAAATCTTGCAAGTGGAACTAGTTTTCGGTATGAGTAATAATGTTGAACCGTTCCTTAACCAAGGACAAAAGATATTAATTAACGGAAAGCTATTTCAGTGGCTTGAATTAATTAATTGGCTAGATAATCTTAAACACGGGAAATAATAACCGGGAGCCATATTGACTGTAATATGGGTTAAGATGGATAGTGCAATATTAATTATGTAGTGGGATTAATTAATATTTATGGGCTTGAATAATATTGTGGCTCAATATTGATAATTCAAGATCCATTGGAAGGTCCAATCTTAATTCTCCTAAAGGCCCCCTAAGTAGCCCAACATAAAGTCCAATAACTGAAAAATGTGTTTGAAATAAAATAAATATTGTTGCCTTATTTTTCCATGTTTTTCGAAATTTGTGGATTAAAAGGGGAGAAAGATTTTCTTTGAATTTTGTTATGGAATGAAGATATGTATTCTTGGAATACAAGATTATCTCATTAAATTCAAGAAATCTCCCACTTAGTTATCCATATAGTATATTTCGAATTTTTTGAGAAAAAAATGGGAAAGAAAGATTTTCTTGATTTTCTTGAAAGATATTATGAAAGATATGTATTTCTTGAAATACAAAAATATCTCATAAATTCAAGAAGATCCAAATCTTGGATTCTTGCCCTATTTTTCGAAAAATACT
Organism: Stenogyne calaminthoides; assembly: GCA_037126765.1. Lineage (NCBI taxonomy): Eukaryota > Viridiplantae > Streptophyta > Magnoliopsida > Lamiales > Lamiaceae > Stenogyne > Stenogyne calaminthoides. The sequence goes on from JBBCBC010000016.1 coordinate 26,082,353, forward strand.
CCATAACAAAGAGTATGTGGGATTTTGTGGAATATTATAATTATGGAAAAAGAATATAGGAGATATATTCAAGGTTTATTGGAGATCAAGAAAAGATTTTTCCACATTGTTTTTGCCCTAAAACTTTCGACCACCTCTACTCTATAAATAGGGGATGATTCTTTCATTCCCAAGTACAATTCCATGTGCTGGAAAAATTAGCAAATCCACAAAGGTGGTGCAACATAATTTATTTTCTTTTTGTTAATTGTTCGCAAGTGTCCTACCACCGGATAGTCGAGCAAGGATTAAAGGAATACTTGGGAAGTTCTTTTGGTGTGTCTAATAAACAAAGCCATTGTCGTCCCAAGAGATACGTTCACATAAACTCGTAGAATTCCGCATGCGTAGGATTTACGTGATTTAATTATATGCATGATTTGTTGTTGGATTATTATTTGAATTAATATAGGATTAATTCATGCTAGTAATAATTATAAGAATTAAATTTGTATTTAAATATTCACCCCGAATAGATCTGTGCAACTTATTCCCTACAAAATTATGTATAAGTAAAAAAATAAACACCTTATACGATGTTTTAATCTATTACATGACTTTACACTTGTCAATAATTTTACAAACGACTTTCTTACTTCCTACCAACTAATTGTCTTAATATTTCGAAGATGGTCATCATTTTTGTCATATACCACCCAGCTGTCTTAAGACTTTGAGGATGGTAGTCGAGCAGTCAGTACAAGTTGTAGTTGCGGTGGGTCTCGTCCGAGTTCTTCGCTTGGGAAAGCTCGAGCGAAGCCTTTCGCTCTTTCACCCTCTATCAAGATGCTCAAGAGCAACAGCAGCAGCAGTGACTCTTTCTAGTGCAAGTTCTGATTATGCGGCCACCCATCGTCCTGAGCATGTGGCGAGCAATCTTGTTCTCGCATGTTTGGTGCGAGCGGAGGCACCTGTTCGTCATCCTTTAGCCCTCTGCTCCCACCAACTTCACCCTTAGCTGGTGCATCCGAGTATTTGTCCGTGCCAACCACTGATGCTTGAACATCAGCGTCGGCACGCTGCCTTGTAAAAGTGCGTCGGAGTACCATCCCCTGTAAGGAGATTGTGGGGATGCGAGGGGAAGTTATGATTGATCCCTGCATAAGCAGTGGTGAATGTGAGGTTGTAACTCCATTTCTATCGAGCAGATTGTACTGGAGGCGAGCACAAGTTATGCTCGGGGCGAGCACCGGCAGTCCGGTAGGCAATATTTTGTTCGACTTGGATTGGCTTTTCCAAATCGAGGCAGAAATATCTTGCTTTGCCTTTGAGATGTGGAAATTGGAGCTCGAACCAAAGTTGGGGCCGAAAGATATGGTTGAGTCAGCAAAGTGGATGCTGAACTCAATGATGATGGCTACGTCTGGGGACATACTAAACTGGTCACTTTATAACCGGTTATGGGACCTGTATAAACAGTGATACCAGAACATGAAACTTTCTTTATATGGTGAGGAAACTTCCTCTCTCTCTTTCGACCAACAACGGGTCTATTTATACAAGTTTCTGAAGCATGAGCTGGTTCCCATTATCCAGTTCTTTCAACAATGGTGCAGCATGTGTCCATATTTAGTCGACACCTGTCCATACTTCTGCATATGGAAGGGGAGATGACACGTATCGCACTTTCTAGATACCTTCCGAATGTGATAGAGATGGTAACACGTGTCTTTGAGCCTTTATAAAATTCCTACCCCCAGCTTAGCCTTGGATGTTTCTGTTCGACGCTTTCTTGTTCGGTCTTTTAAACCCTCTCGTCTGTTCCTTTGTTGAGTGGGCATCCTAACCGTCTGCTCGGAAAGGATCACTCTGATCGCCCAACTGTAAAAGGTCATTTTGGTCGCCTTGCTTGCGGTCGGTCGAGCATAATGGTATGTTCGCCCTTAGTTTCTTCCGGTTCTCGGGGTCCCTATTGATAATATTTTTTCAAATTTGCGACATTCCAGGAGTAGGAAAGTGGGGTTCCATCTAACTCCTCCAATTCGTACGCTCCATTCAACCAGCACTCCGTTACTCGGAATGGACCTTCCCAAGCTCGACCAAAAATACTGCCCGGGACCCCCGTTGCTCGCTTCAAAATGAGATCGCCAACGTTGAATATGCGAAGTCGAACTTTGGAATTGTAAAAATTTTCTGACCTTTGCTTGTATATTGCATTTTTATAGTCAGTCGTGGACCGTCTCTCTTTTAACAGATCTGTGCTAAAGGCGAGTGCTTGATCATTGATGTGCTCGCCAAAACACATGGTTCGGTGACTCGGAACTTCGACTTCCGCTGGAATGACTGCTTCTGTCCCAAAAGCCAAGGCAAATGGGGTTTCCGCCGTTGATGTTCTGAAAGTAGTTTGGTATACCCATAAGATCTCGAGCAACTCTTTCGCCCATCCCCCCCTTAGAATTATCAAGTTTAGCCTTGAGGGTATGCTTGATAATTTTATTGACGGCCTCAACTTGTCCGTTCGACTATGGACAATATGGGGTGGAATAATGGTTTTTTATTCCCCAATGGGCACAATTTTGTCGGAATTCACTCCCATCGAATTGTCTGCCATTATCTGTGACCAAAGGTTGTGGGAGTCCAAAACGACAAATGATATTTTTCCAAATAAAATTCCACATTCTTTGTTCGGTAGCCTTAACTACGGCTTCTACCTCTGCCCATTTGGTGAAGTAGTCGACGACAACCACAGCGTACTTTACTCCCGCTGTGCCAGTAGGGAAAGGGCCGATTAGGTCGATTTCCCATTTAGCAAACGGCCAAGGACTGTAAACTGACACCAGTTCTTCGGGGGGACTATGGATGAGCGGAGAGTATACCTGGCAATTATGACACGCTCGAGCATAGGCAATCGAATACTTTTTCAATGTGGGCCAGTAATATCCTTGTCTAATGGCTTTATACGCCAGGGCGTATCCGTCTGTATGGTTTCCGCAGACTCCTGAGTGAATCTGTTCTAGGACTTGGTGGCCTTTTTCGGGGGTGATACACTTCAGCAATGGAAGTGATAAACTCCGTTTATATAGGTGCTCGCCTAAAATTGTATAGCGAGCAGCCAGTCACCGTAAGCGAACAACTTGCGCTTTGTTTTCTGGGAGGACACCATTCTGCAGGTATTTTAGAATTAGGGTCATCCAGGTTTCTTGTTCGATTTCCATTTGGACAATCACCACCCTCGGAATTGATGGCGAGCAAGTCGTGACGACCACAATATCAGTTGTGTTAATCACCCACTCGGCAGTTACCAACCGTGATAAGGCATCGGCGAACGAGTTGCCTAATCGGGGAAGTGGTTCGATATAAACTTGCTCGAACTGCTCGAGTAGTTGCTTGGCGAGCAACTGATATTGTATCATATGCTCGCCCCGTGCCTCATATTCGCCTAATACTTGGTATACAATTAACTGAGAGTCACTATATATCATCAGTTTTTGAATTCCCATTGACATAGCCATGTGTAGGCCGCTAATCAGAGCTTCATACTCGGCTTCATTATTCATGGCCGAGAATTCAAAACGGATAGCCGTCGTGAAAGTTTGTCGTGTTGGGCTAATGAGAACCACACATGCTCCGGTTCTTATGCTCGTTGAAGATCCATCCACATACATGTGCCATGGGAGATCGATTCCTCTTTCAGGTAGTTGTGGATACGTTAATTCCACCATAAAATCCGCCATTGCTTGGCCTTTGATCGCGGTTCGTGGAGCAAATGTGAGGTCGAACTGGCCCAACTCCACCGCCCATTTGAGTAGTCTTCCTGCCGTGTCTGGTCGGTGTAGGACCTAATGTAGTGGAAAAGTGGTGAGAATTTCGATGGAGTGGTTGACAAAATATGGCCTTAGCTTACGAACACTCATTATAAGGGCGTACGCCAGCTTTTCCAGAGGTGGATACCGTAATTCAGCATCTTTAAGTACTTGACTAACATAATACACATACAAATGCGTTTGACCTTCTGCTTGTACAAGCACATCGCTGATTGCGTGCTCAGAAGCGGACAAATAAAGATAAAGTTGTTCGCCTGGTATTGGTTTGGACATAATTTGTGTGTCAGCCAAGTATGACTTTAGTGACTCGAATGTGCTTTGGCAATGTTCAGTCCACTAGAATTTTCCTTTCTTTAGTGCCTTAAAGAATGGTTTGCATTTATCCCCGGTTCGTGATATGAAGCGATTTAAGAAAGCTAGGCGACCTGTCAATTTTTGGACCTCCTTAACATTCCTGGGAGCTTGCATGTCAAGCACGGCTTGGACTTTCATGGGGTTCGCTTCAATTCCTCATTGATTGACCATATGTCCGAGAAATTTCCAAGAATGAACCCCGAAACTGCATTTTTTCGGGTTCATTTTCATGTTATATGCCCGGAGAATGTTAAAAGTTTGAGTGAGATGGTTGAGATGATCCTCCTTGTGTTCGCTTTTGACCACAATGTCGTCGATATATACCTCAATTGTTCGCCCAATGTGTTCGTCGAACATTCTATTCACCAGCCTTTGATAAGTCGCTCCTGCATTTTTTAATCCAAATGGCATGCGCTTCCAGCAATATATATTTTTCTCGGTGCAGAAAGCCGTGCTTTCTTGATCATTAGGATGCATGGGGATTTGATGATACCCGGTGAACGCATCCATAAACGTCAGGAGCTCATGACCCGCCGTACTATCGACCAAATATTCGATATGTGGTATCGAGAAGTTATCTTTAGGACAAGCTTTGTTTAGATCGGTAAAATCTATACATAATCTCCAGGCACCATTTGATTTCCCAACTAGCATAGGATTTGCTAGCCATCTTGGGCATTCGACCTCCCGAATCAGTTTGTTATCGAGCAATTTCTTTATCTCAACATCCAGAGCGGCATACTTTTTTGGGCCGAATTTCCTTCGTTTTTGAATTATTGGGACCCGTATTGGGTCAATATTGAGGTGGTGGCATGCATGTTTTGGGTTAATGCTGACCATGTCCTCATGTGACCATGCAAACACGTCCAGATTTGCCCGGAGATAAGTAATCATGTCCGTTTTGATTGGTTCTGGGAGTTCTGAACCGATGTAAATTTCTAGACCTGGCCTATCCGGATAGGCCATAATAGATTCCAATTCTTCGATGGGCGTTGCTTGCGTTTCTTCTATTTCCATCGAGGGTCTATGATCGAACCCGGTTGCTCTTGTTCGAACTCCATAGGATCAAATCCTATTCGAGGTTTTATGTCTGGCACTTCATATCTGGGTTGTTGATTGGATAAATCTATGCCCATAAGCTCTAGGATTTGTTCAGTTTGGCGGGGTTCAGCGTTTACCAGGGGCATTGTGCTCGACCCGGGTATTGCACTCGCCCGAGGTGTTGCGCTCGCCCTGGCACCCGCTTGACTTGATTCTCTGACTTCCTCTGGCGTTCGATTCATCATGTTTACCATGCTTTGTTTTTCCGGAGTGCACGATAATAAACAATCTCGGGCTTTTTTATGATCGCCTTTTACACTGCTTGTTCCATCAACAGTTGGAAACTTGACACAATAATAGTAAGTCGAACAGGCAGCCTTGAAATCCTGGATGAAAGGGCGACCCAGGAACCCTTTATAAGTTGACGGAGCATCGACGATTACAAAATCTAGCATTCTAGTTCGTCGGATCTCCGAATTCGTAGTCGATTCTAGTTCGACTCCTAACCTAATCAGACCATAGGGTCGGGTTATAGATTCCCCAAAACCCATAATGGTATGATCACATGATTCTATGTACATACTTAGATCTCCAACTTGCTTTTCCATCTGGTGTAGAGTATTGACGAACAGAATGTTCGCATACGCCCCTGTGTCGACCAAAAGTCGATGTACCTTTAACCCGAGGAGTCGGGCACTGATAGTTAGAGAGTCATTGTGGGGGGTGATGATTCCGTCGAGGTCATCATCCGAAAACATGATCTGGTTGGAAGGTGGGGTGCTAGCCGATGTGCTCGCCATATTTACTTGGTGGATGCTTTGCATGACGTGTATTTCCATCTTCTTCCGTCTGTTCGACAACGTAGGTGTCTGAAAGTATCCCCCCACTGGCCCATAATCGGGGCGGATCATGTTGATTTCTTGCCCATCTCGGCCCTTATCCATGGTAGAGGCGCCTTTCTTGGACAAGTCTAGCTGTCGGCGAAACTCTTCTTGATCGCTGTCCGATATCTCTTCTGCTTTGCGCTTCTTTTGGTCGTTGGCCCTTTCTGCTCGGGCCTCCCTATTTGCTGGTTTCTTGAGATATCGGGTAAGGCGATTTTCTTCATATAGTTTCCAGAGTTGTTGAAGTAGATCACGACAGTCTTCGGTGTTGTGTCCTATGTATTCGTGATACGAGCAGAATTTGGAGGCATTGAGACGGTTTTTATCCTTGAAGATCTTCCGGGGTTTTTCAAGCATATCTCGATCTTTAATCTGGTTATACAGGGTTTCTACAGAAACGCCGAGCACACTTTGTAAGGCATGTGCTTTGGTTCCCTCGTCAAAAGGTTTGAAAGAACCTGGGGGCTTATATCCCCCTTCACCCGCTGGCTTTCTGCTAACCACCTCTTTTTTGGTCGCCGTCTCTTGGCCCGCTCACAATTGGGCGAGTAGGTCTTGCATTGTTATGATCTTGGCTGCTCGCTCACGAAATTCGGCATATGTGTTCGGCCAATCCTGGTGCATCGCTTTCCACATATCCGTATTCAGAGTTAAACCTCCGACCACCGTGAGGACCTTGGAGTATTCTTCTACGGGAGCTCCATCATACAGACATCGGTCGAATCTTTCTACATATGCCCTATCTGTTTCACCTTTTAACTAAGAAAAATGTGTCAGCCGCTGTTTTGGGGCCTGCTGAGCACACATGGATGAAAAGTGAGATAAGAATTTTTGTCCCAGTTGAGTGAAAGATGTGATGGAAGCGGCGGGCAAAGTTGAGAACCATCTGTGCGCTCTATCACCTAGAGTCATGGGGAAAGATCGGCATTGTGTCGCATCGGTTTCCCCCATAGTGATCATAAAGTCCGTATATTTGCTGAGGTGAACATGCGGGTCGGACTCCGCATCGAACATTGGGATGGGTGGTCTGTTTTTGGCCATCTTTTCTTGTATTTCAGCCATCATAATCGTTGGGGCGAGCGGAGAGCACAAGATTGTGCCCTCCCGTGGAACCCCCTTAGTGGCAGCTAAATCAGCTTGTAAACTCTCAATTGCTTTCTGCATTTCGACAAACTTGGTGGTGCTGACCGACCTGGAATGAGGCTGGACTCCTTCATGAGGACCCAGGGGGTCATGCTCATGGCGGGGCAGTCTCTCCTTTCGAGGTCGCTCAGGACTGTTCCTCCGATGGTGAATGGATAACTTGGTGCCAACAGACTTTTCGGGGTCTGAATGCCTCTCCTTGCGGAAATGAATATGAGGAGTTGATTTGGCCATCATATTTGCTCGTGGCTCCTTTCCTGGATCTGGGCGCCTATTTTCCCGAGCGGTCTTTTTGCTAGCACTTTTCCGCCCGATCGCTTTGGAACGCCGGGGGTTTGTTAGTTGTCAAATTTTCTTTAACTATTTTCTCGGCCCGCTTTTTGTCGAACTCTTTGACACCTTTCGCTATCAAGAATATCACGGTGTTCACCATTTTGAGCTTTTTGATTAATCAATTCTTTATCGATTCTTTCTTTTTGGGCGTTTAAGAGAAAAACAATAACCTTGGCGGTGGCGGTTGGATCATCGGCGATATCTTTCAAATGGGTCACTAGTCGAGGTTGACCTTTCTGAGGTTGGATTTGGACTTCCTCCGGAATTTGAGGTCGACTCTGTCCTGACCTCTCAGTTTGAGTATTTTTTGATTGGGGCATGACACACCCTCCTTCTAGCGTCAATTGTTGCAAGTCGAATGACGTGGAAAATATGATGTGGCAATAAGTGTGACGACTTAACAAACAATATCTTTACGTATCAGAACGTTGGACACTCGTGAGGCGAACAAGACATGACGTAATATGACAAAGATGATTTGATGACCCATTTCGTCTTAACTGACTACTTCTGGGGGCGAACCAAGCCAGGGTTATATTATTGTATGAGATCTGCGTCGAGTACAAGGTACTTGTGACGAGCAAAAGTTACATATGAGGTTGTGAATAGATATGGCTAGTGTTGTTTTTTCTTCTAATTTCTGAACCCTATTAATGACCTGAGAGGGCCTATTTATAGGGTTTGGGACAAGCACGTGCTGCCCCGTAAGTATGAGCTGTCGATTCCTTGTCACTCAAGTGAGTGTGTGTGGGATTGCCACGTCTCCTCCGACGTTTCTTTGGTGGACACTTGTCTTTAATTTGCCTGCTTGTGAGGCTTCTGATTTTCATCCAAGTGGTATTGGCTTAGCAGGTGGCTTGATTCTGGCATTAGTAAAATTGTATTTGCCCTCGCCTAAACATTCTGCTCGTCTGAATAACATGATCGCAAAACAAAAGCTCTAGATAACACTTCCTGCTCGTCTTCAAGGTTGACCAGGTCTGACTTTATCTTGTTTTTTTGCTCGCTTGGGAGAGCATGATGTCTCTGTGTGTTGGATGAACTCGTAGGCGAGTATATGTGATCGACCAATCTGTTTGCTGACCTGCTCGCCAATCTGGTGAGCAGGTTTGTTCGCCAAGTCGGGGTACATTTGTCTGTTGAGGTGGCATTTTAACCTTTTAATTTGTCCATGTGTTCGTTCAGCGAGCATGAGGTGGGAAGGTGTGTAACCGATCACAACAAAGTTATTTATGATATTATTAGTAATATAATTTTTAATTTTTAATACTAATTTTTCTAATTTAATCTATGTCATTCAATCTTTTGCAGAATAGAGTTAATATAAATACTTTAATTTTTATTTTTTATCAATTTTTTTATCGCGCCTGTCTGAGGACCTTCTTCGTCTGTATTCAATTTATTTTTTCTTCTTATCTATTTTTGAAGACATTTATTGAAAGTTTCATAGAGATTCATAGAGTTAATATCATACTCCAATAATACTCGTTTATTGAAGTATAAGACTGAAATAAATATGATATCTAAATTTAATTGGAAAAATAATTTAGAATAAATGAAAGAAAATATACACAAACAATATTAGAATATAAAAAATATACCGGTAAATTTAATTGAATTAATTAAATATTTAAAATATTTAATTTAAAATTAATAATAAATATATTATTTTGAATCCCGCGTAATAGGCGGGGTTTCATGTTAGTGTACTATAACTGTACGATACACCTGGATCCATATAAGACTTAGCATTATCCTTTTACTTTTACAAGATATTTTTTTCCTAGAATATTTGTCATTTTTATACTAAAGTAGGAGTATTAAATGTCAATTTTAACCTTATATTTACTTTGGTATGCAATAAATAGTCAATAAATAGTCAGGTAAATAAATAAAAAGATAAAATTGGCATGTTACATAATTAATGATATTTAATAATTTTTTTAAGACAAATCTAATATAAAAAATTTCATAATGAAAAAACTTTAATTTACAACCAAATTTTGTAATTGGTAAAAGTAAGACAAAATTGAGTGGTTCATGGTTCACTCGATCCAAGTGATTCATGGTTCACCAGGCCCAAAATAGGTCATAATTTAGGGTTCATTATTTTAGTGTTTAGAGTGTTGATGATTGATTTAGGACAATTTTTATAGATTTTTCATACATGAAAATTTTCACAATAGACCTACTTTTCTTTAATTGGTGCAAAGCAACCTTAATTGAAAAACATTTTGCGTCGACGCACTTTGCTTATAGCAAGAGATTGTCTTTATCTTTTACCAATACCCATAATAAATGAATACTAAACTTATCTTGTAATTATAAATTTATTAATATCTTCAAATAATAATAAATAAGGGTATAATAGATTTTTAAGATTCTAACTAATAACAAATTAGTTTATACTAAAGGATAAGATCAAACAATTAATTAGGATCCAATAAAGATAAATTATGTATTTTTATCTTTTATTAGCACGTAACCCACCGACTCTGTACTACACGAGATTTAAAATAATATTATAATATTAATTTTAGATTAAATATTTTAAATATTACAATTAGTTCGATTAGTTTTAATTATAAACATAATTTTTATATCTAATAAGGGGTATGTGTATTTTTATTCATTTCTTACTCATACTCATTTAAGTTTTATATATATTTACATAATATATGTCGTTTTAACATTTACACCCATCATTATCTCATATATACCCATAATGATTACTTTTTATAGTCATTTCAATTTTTTATTTTTCTATAAATTTGATGTGTGAATAATTTTTCAAAACAATAGTACTTATTGTTAAGAATGTTTAATTATCACAAATTAAGGTTAATATGGCATAAGAAGATTTAAATGACCATGAAAATTAAATCATTATATTAACTTTATTCTACAAAAGATTGAAAAGGCACACTTACGTAAGATCGTTTCACGGTGAGACGGAGTGCAATTTGGACATTGACGTTTTAACATTTTGGGGAGAGGTGGGTGTTGATTGTGCTAAGTTCCACTCCGTCTCATGCTTGAGGCCGTCTCATACGAGTTTTTATCAAGATTAAATGGCATAGCTTAATTTAAAAAATTAATAATAGGGATTAAAAATTATATTATTAATAATAACATAAACAATTTTTCATAGAAGTCCACAAATTTAAAATAAAGCAACCACATGGACTATGGTGATTCAAAGTTAAATTAATAGATAACGGATAAATGAACGGTAAAGATCAAATTAAATAATGAATAATTGAGATTAAAAAAATTTAAAAACTAATAATAATATCATAAATAATTTCTCATATAAATTAAAAAATTTAAAATAAAGCCACCATATGAATTAGGAATGATTCACCTTTAGTAAATAAAGGATAAGGGATGTGCTCCAAATTAATGTCATTTATATTTTAAAAGTGTGTAATTTTTTATTAAAATGTGTGTAATTTTTTTAAAATACCTCAATTTGAAATATTGAGAATAAATATGTTCATAAATTTAAATGAAGTCTTTTCCGTAAATAAAAAAAAAAGTACGAGGAATTTTATACGAATTTTTTTTAATAACAAGTACAATAAATATTATTTTATAAATTAATATAAAACTCAAAAAAATGAATATGTTCCTGGGATGGAGGGTGTAGTATTTGTAAATAATTAGCACAATTAAATACAATAATAAATTGGGTTCAACATTTTAGATAGTATAGCTCTAACCACTTGAGTTATTCACACTTTTCTTCCCGTAGAAAAAAACACCAAAGTCAAAAAATGCAGAGGTCAGCACTCAGCAACCGGACGATAGCCAAAAAAAAAAAAATTGTTATTGATTGTGGGGATTAATTTTTTCTATTTTATTTTGGTTGGTGTGCTTTTTATATTTATTGGTATTCTATTGTGCTTTTACAAAAAAAGCTTTATTTGGATAGGAAAGTTTCGTGTATAAGACTAAGTGAGTGTGTCTGGAATCTATATTTGTAACTTAAAATCACTTATTTTTTAAAATAAAATCACTTGTTTAGTGTTTGGAAATTATATTACTTACTTAGTACCCATTTGTAAACTCTACAAGTGTTCTAGAATCATTTATTTTTTTAAAAAATTGTGTCTAACAACTTTTAAAATAAGTGTTTCTGAAGCACTTTTAAGAGATCTAAAACATGCTCTTAATATAAGTAATTAAAAGCTGCTTCTCTCAAGCACCCCATGAACAACTTTTATCTGATTATTTCTAATTTTCAACATTTTATTTAGTGTTATTACAATCTTGCCCTCACTTAATTAACAATATTCCAAATTTACCCATCATTTATACAAAAGAATCTGAGTAAATTCTTGAACCCTAATTTACACACTCGATTCGGCCGCGATGGACACATCTAAAGAACATAGATAGTGAAACAGAGAAAACCCAGAGAAAGCCACCACTGAAGAACGGGAGATAAGCCCAGAGAAAATGAAGCAGAGTAAAAGTGTTTTATTTTGCAAACACTTCAATTTAAGTAGAAGTGAATAAAAGTGTTTTGTTTTAAAACACTACCAACTTTTAATTTTACTACAAAAATTAATTTTAATCACTTCTAAAGAAGCACAATTGTTTGCAAACACACCCTTTGTGGTGACCCGTGTGGCCATGTTAATCAAGTTGAAAGAAAAAAAAAAAAAAAAAAACTATCTCTTCCATTTTTTTCCATTTTTTTAAATGTCGTTTTAATTTTTTTATATACTTATACAATAAATATTTTTATGGTATTTTCTCCTCTCATTATCTCATATATACCTCTAACATAATTATTTAAATACTTAAATTTTCTATATATGTGCTATATGAAAAATATTTACAATCAATAGTAATTATTATTATTATAAATATTTAATTATCACTAATTAAGGTTAATTTTAGCATAAAAAAATATTCTTAATCTACTTAAAAAAACATAGAATGACATCTGAAAAAATGTAAAGGAGTAAAAAGTAAATAATTGATCATGACATTGGGCTGCTTGCAAATTCAAATTATGTCGATAGTCACCCACTATGCATGAATACAAAATTGATAAGTGTCATATTCCAATTGGCTGACTTATGCTTTATTTGTTAGCCAGTTAGTCTAAATGATATTGATTATTTTCACTTATCGTTTAAAAATGCACTTGAGTTTCATAGGTAAATGGTGCATACAAGACCAAGGGTGCAGAAATCGAAAGTTGGGTGTTTTCTGGCCGCCTAGCGCTTAGGCCGTCTAAGCGCCGCCCAAACTTTTCCTTTTCTTCTTTTTTTCAAATTTCCAATACCAAAAAAGTCACACTAATTACTCCATAAACACTCTTAAGCCACCCAAAAACACACAAATGCCCACAAAAACATAAAGGCCCATTAAACATTTCATCGCTACAACTAAAATTGAGAAGAGAGCAGAGAAAATGAAAACACCAAAACCTAACTAAACATTTCTGTCGCACCCACTATCGTGTCCGTCGCACCAACCACCGCGCCCACCATCGTGCCCGCTGCCGCGAATATCTCCCTCGCCCACCACCGCGCTCGCTCACCCATCTTCTGCACAGGTCGAGCGACGCAGCCCCATTCGTCGTCTGCCTACCGCCGGAAGCGCCCATCACCCGCATGTCACCGACCCACAACCCGCACGCCGCCGCCCACCCGTGAGAGGCAGGTGAGACCGTGAATAGCGGCGCCTACCGCAGGTTTCGACTTTTTATGGTCGATTTAAGAAAATCACGGTGGGCGGCGGCCGCCTAACCCGATTTCTGCAACCATGTACAAGACTTTGTGCATATTATATTTATAAATTGTTAAAAAAACTAACATAAATATGTGCAAGTATATAATAAATGGTTGGCCAGTTAGTCTAAATTACTTAAAAATAGGAAATAACACGATATATAGACATTGGTCGAAATTACCAAAAAAATATGAGATTACGTAAAAATTATCGGTCAAAATTACCAAAATGAAAAATTGCATAATACCAAAACGAAAAATTGATAAAAGAATACTAAAATTTACTAATTTAACTAATTCAACCAAATCATCGCACATATGATTAAACCGAGAAAGCATACGACATGTCATAGCTTCAATTCACTTTTTTTTTTCTTATATGTTATTTAGCCCTTTAAATCTATGTTTTCTTTTTGTGTTTTGTATTGGTTTTATTCATGTAGTAGTATATTTTTCTTATCGAAGACCATGGGGGTCGTCTTTGAGAGTGCTGAAGGCTACAGGGAAAAGACCGTAATATCGTCCGGAGCGGCCATATAAAAACGGGTCGATATAAATCAGTATCAGTTTGGTATGGGCTACCAAGTTTGTTCTTATATTACTAGTTTTTTACCAACCCGTGCGTTGCACGGAAGTCATTAAATAATGACATATTTTATTAGTTTATTGTATATATTTTTAGTATCACTTCAATTTATAGATTATAATTATTCTTTTAGATATTAATTACCATATTAATTGGTAACTTAATCATGGAAAATATTTTTTTTTTACCAAAAAATATATTAGTTAAAATAAATTTTAATAATTATTATCATCTCCAAAGTTTTAACTGCAGAAGATCCAAAAAGTTAGAGCCTCTTTGTTTACCACTTCACAATATAATTTAAAAAATCTAAACATTTCAGAACACTTCTTGAAATACAACATTCTTTGTTGTATTATGTTCAGAACTGTCATTATTACACAATATAATCATCAAACCACGTCGACTGGAAACCCTCGAAACTGCGACTTAAAGCTGGCCATGGCTACACACCGACTTCTTATAAAATACACCAATATGGGAAAATGATTGTCCTTGACTTTTATTTATTGACATAACATACGAAATAATCAACGGAAACTATCTGTGTGTAAACTTGAAAGGTAACCTAGTATCAGAAGGAGTCAGTGACAATCTAGGCATCAATGTTAGTTCACCAGCGCTGCAACCAGTAAGAACTTTAGCCTCGATTACTCTATCACTAAACTTAGTGATCACCAACCTACAATAGAAAAGAAAATTATAAAATTAATCTTAAAAGAAATTGGTAAATATTACTAAAAATAAGTTTAATTAAAAAATAAATAATAACCTGGTCCCGTTACATAATCCCCTTGAATGATCTATATTTCTCAATAACATAACAAACGTTCCAGCTTTGAGATTAAGTTCATGGTCGTGTACACCGAAAAAATTCAAAGTGTTGAGAAACTCGGGAGTATGAACATCAGCTACAGAATCAAAATTGGAATCAGACCTGCAAAGACTATCAGAGCTGAGATACTTGCGAGACTCCTTTTGATTTAACCGAACCATGTAATCATTAATAGATTTAACAACATCAAGTGTTGGGGCAAGGATTTCTATGTCCTGTAAAAATTTGTGATCGTACATCCTCGATTTAAAATCAGGATAAATACAATCAACTATAGAACAATTGGATCATCACCAGATTTCAACAAAATATCATCGGGATGATAATATCAGAACCATAATCAGTTTTTGTCCTTATATTTCCATCACCAACGGATTCAATCCATTCAAAAAATAATTTCATTTCGTTCATCCCTTGAACCGAATCGAATTGCATTAACCTCATGTTTCTTGTCAACTTCAAAACAGTGCATGCATTTCACAAATCAGATGAATTGCTAGTTGCATGTACAATGTCATGTCTCCTTCCTTTTGGAATGACAGACAATATCTGATGAAAATATCTCCCAAAAACAATTGTCTTTCCACCAAATGATATTTCAGAGCGCGATGGATCAGACAACTGCATGATATCTCTCAATGATGTATCTAATGCTTCAATACAATATCTGTGAATCATTGGAGCTTCATCCCATATTATGAGCTTGCACTTAAACAAAAGTTTAGTGAGGTGACTACCTTGGTTGATGTTACACGTAGAATCCTTCAAACAATTGATTGGAATGCAAAACCTAAAATGTGATGTACGTCCACCAGGAAGTGAAAGTTATGTTATGCCACTTGTATTAGGTTCGTGTAGGTGACATTAGATGTCACGGACTACTCGAGACGTGTTGTAGTATACTTAAAAGCAGACTTTGAGTATAAGTGGGAGATTGTTGGGATTATACTGAAAAATATGCTTTTTACTTTGTATAATCGAAACTGAATTTTCAGACTTATTTACTGAAATAAATTGTTTATCACTGATGCTTTAAATATGATTGAATGTTATATATATTTCTTTGCATAATCTGTTCAATAATTCGTGACGTGTTACATCAGAAGTTAATTTAGTGATACCAGATCACAGAAGATTAAATTAAAAGTCCCTTGTAACTAAAAGTACTCCATTCACGACCCAGATGGAAATGAACAACCATCGCGAAAGGTTGAGGTGTAAGGCTCAGATTGGTTTGTCTTGACCAAGAGATTACACTAGTGCATGACTGATGCGCTTAAATAGGACCTCTGAGGAGGATAAATTCTTCAGAACTGAACAAGGAAGAATTAAACCTCAGTGGTTCGTTGTTTCTTAATCTTCGTTCCTTAAATAGGATCACGTGGGATTGGTAACTATTGCTTTGACTTATCATGGGTAGCGAATCAAAGAGAGATTCAATACTTTTTATCTTGGGCAATATTATTGGTCACATGTGATTGCTAAGATTTAATACGAAGAATCGTGTGCAAGTACGCTTGTTTGATTTGCCCCCTTGGGAGGTTCATAAGCTTTATCATATCAAATCTTGCAAGTGGAATTTGTTTCCGGTATGGATAATAATGTTGAACCGTTCCTCGACCAAGGACAAAAAGATATTAATTAACGGAAAGCTATTTCAGTGGCTTTAATTAATTAATGGGCTAGATAATCTTAAACACGGGAAATAATGAACGGGAGCCATATTGACTGTAATATGGGTTAAGATGGATGGTGCAATATTAATTATGTAGTGGGATTAATTAATATTTATGGGCTTGAATTATATTGTGGCTCAATATTAGATATTCAAGATCCATTAGAAGGTCCAATCTTAATTCTCCTAAAGGCCCCCTGAGTAGCCCAACATATAGTCCAATAACTGAAAAGGTGATTAAAATAAAATAAATATTGTTGCTTATATTTCCTCTAATTTTTCGAAATTTATGGATAAAAGAGGGAGAAAGATTTTCTTTGAATTTTGTTATGGAATGAAGATATGTATTCTTGGAATACAAGATTATCTCATTAAATTCAAGAAATCTCCCACTTGGTTATCTATATAGAATATTTCGAAATTTTGAAAATATAGTGGGCAAGAAAGATTTTCTTGATTTTCTTGAAAATATATTATGGAAGATATGTATTTCTTGAAATACAAGAATATCTCATAAATTCAAGAAGATCCAAATCTTGGATTCTTGTAGCACTAAATTTTCGAAAATCACCATAATAGAGGAGGTGAGATTTTTGTGGAATATTTTAATTATGGGAAAAAGAATATAGAAGATATATTCAAGATTTCTTGGTGACCAAGAAAAGTCTTTTCCCACATTGATTTTCTACATAAAATTCGACCACTCCCTCTCCTATAAATAGGGGATGATTAGTTCATTCCAAGTACAATTCCATGTGCTGGAAATATTAGCAAATCCACATAAGTGGTGCAACAAAGTTTATTTTTTCCTTTTGTTAATTGTTCGCGAGTATCCTTCCACCGGATTGTCGAGCAAGGGCTAAGGGAATACTTGGGAAGTCCTTTTGGTTAGTCCATCCGACCAAAGCCCAATGCCATCCCGAGAGGTGCGCTCACGTAAACCCGTAGATTCCGCGCGTGGGTTTTACGTGGCTTTTTATATGCATGATATGTTGTTGCAATTATTATTTGAATTAATATAGGATTAATTCATACTAGTAATAATTAATGAATTAAATTTGTATTTAAATATTCACCTTATAATAGATCTGTGCAACTCATTCCCCAACAAGCGCATCGAGCCACCGCTTTGAGCTCAATTTTTAAATTGTAATTTAATTCGTGGACATTAAATTTGAAATTGGATAGTAGAACTATTAGATCTGCTTTTGCGGTATCCAATTGTCATGGATTTTAATGTTTTATTTTGCATGCATATAAACCGTGGTTTTTAATTCGATTAGCTTCGGATTTGTTTTTTGCCTCGTGAGAAAATCCACGAGTAGACTAGGATTTGTTTGATTTGATCAATGTAATAGACTAGTCTAGATCTAGGTTTATTTATTTTTGTAAATAAATTGGAACCGGATCGAAACGAAGAGATGAAGAATTAAAGGAAAATCCGAACCGTAAGAAGCCTTGACGCGTCTTTATGGCACGCATGGCCTTGGCGGCCGGCAGCGCCGTGGCAGCAGATGAGGGGGCCGCGCGATGGCGGCGCGTCTCCAGCCGAGCGGGACGGGGTGATGCGTGAAGCGTGGCACGCCAAGGATAATCTGGCACCTTTGCCGACGCAGGTGGCGGAGGCGGGAGGCGAGCCAACTCTTGTAGCGTCGCCTAGAGAACTACCGGACCCGATACCGCCGGCGTACGAGAAGCTTAGTTAAAACTGTCAGGCCAAGTGGTCGGATCGGGTGTGCATCCATCCGGTGAAATGGCATGGCGGTTCGAGCAATATTTTTTTCGAGATGAACGAGTGGGAGAAATTCGAGACGTGTTTCTTCAAGATCAAGCCAAGAAAAATCAAACCATGACAATTGGATAATTTTGTGCCCAATATGTTTATTTTTTTTTGCTTTTGCTTGATTTATTTGTCTTTATCTTATGCTTTATTTAATTTGTTTAAATGTGTTTGCATGAGGGTTGCCAAATTGAAAAATCTCAACTTCAAAATTACTAAGTATGTTTTAAATAATTAATTGAAAATTTTATTCCGGATAATAAAATTGAATTAATTTTGACCTCCATGATTTATTTATTTGTGAATTCTTTTGGAGAAATTCCCCCAACGGGACGGTCAAAAGATAGGTTTCACATGAATGAATTCCAAACGGATGATTGTGAGTTATTACTAGTGGCGAAGAATGACCCTCCCAACGAGGCTCGATCAAAGCGAAATAGTAATCCTGTATTTAATCATGGTTATTACTTAGGTATAAAATTGATATGCATATACTTCTCCGAAGTCCCTGTCAATTTTATATTGGTCAAGTGGGAGCCAACTATTAATCTGGATATTAAAGGTTTGTAACTGTTCTTGTTTGTAACCTGCTTGAATGTGTTTAAATAATGACCCACCCAACGTGGCTTATTTAAACTGTTTTGAGATGTTGGCTGATGCATTGTTCATATTTTTTTTGAGATTTTAAATATGATGCATGTGATCGAACCTTGTGATATACTTGTGTTATTGCATATAGTTGTTTATTTCAGTTCAGCATGTCGTTACCTTTTAATCCACTGTTATTATACTTAAAGTCAATATGTATGGAAACTATATTGATTGAAAAATTATAATTGTCCTAACTGCACAAAAGCACAAGTGGATTTTGACACACAAAAACCAGATGAGCCAACCGACGAGTCAAAACATGCGGGACTCGTCGGATCACCTTCTCAGAGATGTCGTCATTTGAAAATGGTGGAGGAAAAACCCGTAAGGGATTACGTCCTCAAAATAGATGGCCCATCCCCAACAAACTTGAGATTCTCGAGTGCAGTTATGATCCGAGACTCGGATGAATTTGGTACTTCATTCTCTTGCCCAAAAGTTTTTTTGCATTTTGGCCTCGCTAGCTAATTTGTTGCAAACTTTTGGACTCGGCGAAATGATGATAAGGCACCAAACTCAAGCTTTGATGGCAAGTGGTCCGTCTTCATCTTCTAGGCCAAGGGTAGGCAAGATAAAGAAGAGGACCAAAGGCCATAAGCAATAAAACTCAATCTGCCAAGGGCAATGGTAAGATGAGGAATGCTTGTTGAGTCTAGGAAAATCCAAAGAGGAAGTGCTTAAGTGCGGTGAGAGAGGACAATGGAGGTTTTGCTGTTCCAACCCCAAAAAGGGACGAAAAGAAAGGTAATTCTCACACACTAGTTGTTGAAACTTGTTTAGCGGCGATACTTCTCATTCGTGGGTGGTTGATACGAGATCCACTAATCATGTTGGCTTCACGGGTTCTAAATGATCCCAAGAACGTAGTAGGGAGTAAGATCCTCATCACACCGGGCAACGTTATTTAAAGTAGAAGACATTGCAATGCTACGTAAGTGGCGATAATGCAATGCTACGGTAGTAACGATTATTGCAATACTTCGTAAGTAGCAGACATTGCAATGCTACATGAGTAGCAATTAAAAGCAGTGGGAGAAGTGCACCTATCTTTTGAAGATAAAGTTTTTTTGAGATTATCTTTATGTTCCCAGTTTTAGAAAGAATTCACTTTCAGTTTCTAAAATTTGATTAAAGGACACTAAGTTTCTTCTAATAAGAATGACATCATTTTTGAAATGATGAGTGTATCTGTTACGGGACATTGATGGAAAATCTCTATACAATTAACTGTGCACACCACTCACGAAATGTATCCTATAACACATCAATTGTTTCCGAGAAAAGAAAACGTTCATCAGACGTGAACGAGACACTTCTTTGGCATCTAAGATTAGGTCATATAAATCCAAAAAGGATCCAAAGTTTGGTGAAAGATGGTTCACTGGAGCGTCTCCAAGTTGAATCGATTCCAACCTGCGAATCATGTTTGGAGGGTAATATGACCAAGATGGCATTTGGAGCCAAGGGTAATGGGGCAAAAGAAGTGTTAGAGATCGTTCACATAGATGTATGTAGTCAAATGTCAACCAAAGCAAGAGGAGGTTATGAGTAATTTTATTGATGATTACTCAAGGTACATTTTCCTTATGAAGCATGAATCTGAGACCTTTGAGAATTTCTAAGAATTTAAGGCTCAAGCAGAGAATCATGTGGAAAAACGTATCAAGTCTCTACGATCCGATCATGGAGGCGAATACCTCAAATGATGAGTTTTGAACTACTTATCCGATGAAGGGATTGTATCCTGACTCACCTTGACCAAACCCTCAACAAAACGGGGGATTGCAGAGCGAAGCAACAAAATTCTTTTGGAAATGGTTAGATCAATGATGAGTTATACGGATCTTCCCGAGTCGCTCGGGGTCATGCCTTGAAAACAAAATACTTACATTCTCGAACTTGGTGCTATCCAAATCGGTTCCCCTTAACCCCAAAGAATTGTGGACCCAAAGCGCAAGTCTAGTATGAGACACATGAGAACTTTGGGGTGTCCGCCTACGTGTTGGACAAGGAAACCGTAAATTGGATCCTCGATCGTAATTAAAGTCAAATTGTTTTGTAGGATACCCCGGGGAACAAAAAATGAATGTTCTATAGTTCCAAAGATCAAAAGGTGGACATCCGCACCCACTTTAGATTTTGGAAGAAAACTATAGAACCAAAGAAAAACCAAGAAGTGAGATTACCTTAAATGAGCTAAGAGGGCAAACCTCGGTCTTATTTGTTAGATGATATACCAAATAATACGTTTTTCACAACCGGAGCCTCGTTATAGTGGGAGGGTTGTTAGACAACCGAGAGATTCATGGGAATAGGAGAGTCCTCGAACTTGATTCCCGACATATGATGACGAGGCACTCCAAGATAAGGATCTGCAGTTTCTTGGCAAAACAACAAATGAAAGCGAAGTGGTTCTATGTTTCATAATAGAGTGTGGGAGCTAGTCGAACCACTTAATGGGGTCAAACCCATTAGATGCAAGTGGGTATATAAGAGGAAAAAAGGATCGGACGGGAAGGTTGAAACCTTTTAAAGCAAGACTAATGGCGAAAGGTTATACTCAGAAAGAAAGGGATCGATTATGAGGAAAATTTTTTCGCCAGAGCCATCTTAAGTCCATCCGTATTCTCTTATCGATTGCTTTGACACTTTCGACCTTGAAATCTGGCAAATAGATGTCAAGACAGCTTTCCTTAACGGAAGTCTTGATAAAGAGATCTATGTGCAACAACACCAAGGTTTCATTGAAACAGGCCAAGAACACCTAGTTTGTAAGCTCAAGAGGTCCATTTATGGACTCAAACGGGCATCCAGAGCTTGGAACCAAAGTTTTGATCATGTAATAAAGTCTTATGGGTTTGATCAAAACGATTTTGAAAGTTGTGTGTATAAAAGCGTGTCAGGACTGCATTGGTATTCTTAGTACTGTACGTAGATAACATTGTGATCATCGGGAACAATGTGAAGGTGTGATCAGACGTAAGGGCATATTTTTCAAAACAGTTTGATATGAAAGACTTAGGGAAAGCCGGACAAATCCTTGGGATCAAGATCACTCGAGATCGCAAGATAAGGTGATGGGGAATGATTCGCACAGATCTATTCGGGGTGAATATTTAAATACAAATTTAATTCATTAATTATTACTAGCATGAATTAATCCTATATTAATTCAAATAATAATTGCAACAACATATCATGCATATAAAAAACCACGTAAAACCTACGCATGCGGAATCTACGGGTTTACGTGAACGTATACTCTCTCGGGATGGCATAAGGACTTCGGTCCGGACGGACTAACCAAAAGGACTTCCCAAGTATTCCCTTAGCCCATGCTCAACAATCCGGTGGAAGGATACTCGCGAACAATTAACAAAAGGAAAAAATAAACTTTGTTGCACCACCTTTGTGGATTTGCTAATATTTCCAGCACATGGAATTGTACTTGGGAATGAACTAATCATCCCCTATTTATAAGAGGGGGGTTGAACGAAATTTTAGTGATATTTCAATGTGGGGAAAGACTTTTCTTGGTCACCAAGAAATCTTGAATATATCCCTTATATTCTTTTTCCCATAATTAAAATATTCCACAAAATTCCACATCCTCTATTTTATGGCATTATTTTCGAAAATTTGATGATGCAAGAATCCAAGATTTGGATCTTCTTGAATTTATGAGATATTCTTGTATTTCAAGAAATACATATCTTCCATAATATCTTTTCAAGAAAATCAAGAAAATCTTTCTTGCCCATAATATTCAAAAATTTCGAAATATTCATATAGATAATCAAGTGGGAGATTTCTTGAATTTAATGAGATAATCTTGTATTCCAAGAATACATATCTTCATTCCATAACAAAATTCAAAGAAAATCTTTCTCCTCTTTTTATCCATAAATTTCAAAAATAGAGGAAATATTAAGCAACAATATTTATTTTATTTTAATCACCTTTTCAGTTATTGGACTATATGTTGGGCTACTCAGGGGGCCTTTAGGAGAATTAAGATTGGACCTTCTAATGGATCTTGAATATCTAATATTGAGCCACAATATAATTCAAGCCCATTAATATTAATTAATCCCACTACATAATTAATATTGCACTATCCATCTTAACCAATATTACGATCAATATGGCTCCCTTGGTCATTATTTCCGTGTTTAAGATTATCTAGCCCATTAATTAATTCAAGCCACCTAAATAGCTTTCCGTTAATTAATATCTTTTGTCCTTGGTCGAGGAACGGTTCAACATTATTATCCACACCGGAAACAAATTCCACTTGCAAGATTTGGAATGATAAAGCTTATGAACCTCCCAAGGGGGCAAATCGAACAAGAGTACTTGCACACGATTCTTCGTATTAAAACTTAGCAATCACATGTGACCAATATTATTGCCCAAGATAAAAAGTATTGAATCTCTCGATTAAGCTACCCATGATAAGTCAAAGCAATAGTTACCAATCCCACGTGATCCTATTTAAGGAACGAAGATTAAGAAACAACGAACCAATCGAGGTCTAATTCTTCCTTGTTCGATTCAAGAATTTATCCTCCTCAGAGGGTCCTATTCAAATGATCACGTCATGCACTAGTGTAATCTCTTGGTCAAGACAAACCAATCTGAGCCTTACACCTCAACCTTTAGCGATGGTTGTTCATTTCCATCTAGGTCGTTGAATGGCGTATTATAGTTACAAGGGGACCGTTAATTTAATCTTCTCGTGATCGGTATCACTAAATTAACTACAAATGTAACACGCATGAAATTATTGAACAGGTTATCGCAAAGAAATATATGTAACATTCAATCATATTTAAAGCATCGATGATAAACAATTTATTTCAAGAATAAGTCTGAAGATTCAGTTTCGATTATATAAAGTAAAAACATACTTTTCAGTATAATCCCAACAATCTCCCACTTATACTCAAAGTTTGCTTTTAAGTATACTACAACACGTCTCGAGTAGTCCGTGACATCTAATGTCACCTACTCGAACCTAATATAAGGATGATCGGGTTATCGCAAGTTTCATACATAGACAATCGCCTTGAAATGCTTTCAAAGATGCAAGATTCCAAGAAAGGAATCGTACCTTTCAGACTTGGAATCCATCTATCCAAGAAAATGTCCCCTAAGACGCAAGAGGAGATAGATGACATTGTCGCGAGTCGTTTTAGTTGATGAATATTATGTGGCTAATTTGGTAACAACTTCATGAAACAAAACATATCGTGTAAAATAAAATCGTAAATAAGATGAATTTATTGACCAAGTTAAATCAAAATGACTACTCCTGGGGGCATACCAAGCCGGGATATTGTACTATGAGCTTCACACGTGACGATTCTTGATACATCTTATGAAGATGAATCGATCTGATAAAGATAATTTTTTCAATTAGCAAAATGAGTGCTAGGGTTTTTTGTATATGTGGATGATCACTTTCGAATTTTTAGTTCCTCTCCTCTCTCGGGGATTTTTGTAGGCTATTTTTACGAACCCTTATCTTCTTCTTTTTTTCTTCCCTTTATAGCACTCCTAAGTAAGCATGAGTTGGGTTGGTATAGCATGAGCCGGAGTCTTTAGATCATGCAAGAACCCCGTGGTGTTGCCATGTTTCGGCTTTCGTCTTCTAGATTGATCTTCGTCTTAGCTTTATGCATAGGATGCTCTTTTGATCGTCCAAATTAATCTCTTGTTCGGTTGGATGTTTTGTTCGCCTCTTTAATCATGTCGGTTTTATCTTTGGAAGATTATCCTCCTCGAGCACTGCTTGAGCCCTCGGGATATTTGGGTCTTGGGATATTTGAGTGTCGAGCACTCGACCCTTCAGATTTCCAAGTATTTTGGCGCTGAATCCTCGGTTTTGCTTATAGCCTTCTCGACTTAGCTTATATGATTCCTTCTTTCCCGACACGAGTAAGCGGATCGTTTGTTCGGTAGGGTCTGGTCGAGCAATCCCGATTGGTTGGCGAACAAAAAAGTAACTTATCCACCGGGCATGATTATTTTGTTCGAATATTACACATGTAAACTCTTTGATGTTCGATTAATCCCGATTTATTATATCGAACACAACAATACCCCCCGGGTAACCGTTTTTCTACATGGGGCCCTTTTGTTAAAAACTGATTGGGCCATATTTTGGTATCGCTTCAGATTCTTTTTTGTATTTTTGAATTAAGTATCGATGTTTATATAAATCATATTTCTCCGCCTTAACCCCTTTCTCTCTTTTTTCCTCTGTTTTTTAATTGTCTCTGCGTTCGAAAGTTTCCGGTGAGGGCCTCATCGTTCCGTGAAAAAATTCATTCAGTAACCACGCATTCTTCTTCTATTTTGTAATTATGGCCTCTTTGCTCGAACTCCTCTGTTCAATCCGACCATCCTAGTTCCTCTTCTCCTCCCCTATCGGTAGAATCCCCGTAGTAATGTAATGTAAATACGTCGGAGACAAATGTCTCGAATTCAGGATTTCGTTGGCAATTTCGGCAACCATTTGTCGTTCTTTCCTCCGATTCCAATGAAGTTCTAACGGAGTCGGATAGGGACTTGGCCCGTAGTGATCCGTCGGACGATTCTAATTATGATTCTTTGCCCCAAATTGATTAGGTCTAGAAATTTGTTGATAATGTTAATGTAGATAGAAATGACAATGTTGTGAGGGGGGGAAATTTTGGTATTTATAAATTTAACCGAATCGAACATAGGAGTAGATGGTGAGCAAAGCTTTGAACTTGATATACCTATTGGTGTCCCTCATAATCCAACATATAAGCGAGTATAATGCTCAAGTTATAGTTTCGATTTACCGAAACAACCTCATAGGAATAGGGTAGAGAACGAGTACCCAGCGAGCAAAATAGCGAGCATAATTGATGAAGATATGCTCGCTCAGCTGCATAAAATTTATGAAACCCCCAAGGATGTTTTTTTCTGGGCACCGGGTCCTGATGAGCGGGCTGATCAACCTCCTGAAGGTTGTGTCGCAGTGAATTTGGACACCATGGAAGCTGGCCTCCGATTTCCTCTTCATCCGGCTATCACCCGTTTGCTTGTTGAATGGAACATTACCATTACTCAGCTTAAACCGAATGGATGGCATATGATTATGAGTTTCTTGACTTTGTTCGGTAAAATGAAACCAAGATATTATCCTTCGAAGACCGAACTTGCTCGATTGGTGCACTTGACTCGTCCGAGGGGTGAACACGGATGGTTGTTTATGCAAGCCAATGCTAAGTGCAAAATCATTGAAGATGTGCCGAACAAAATTAGTGATTGGAAGGAAAAATTACGGTTCGTGAGGGGATTGGAAAAGCCCGCCTGGAAAAGCCCGTTTAGACATCCCCAATCGACTTGGAGTGTACCGGTAAGTGATTTTGTATCTTTCATTCTTCAATTTGAACCGATTTTAACTCACTTTTTATTTCGGATTCTAAATTTAGCGGACAAGGAGACAAACGACGCTATTTCAAAGAAATGACGTTTGGCAAATTGATCTGGAATCTCGTTTGGAACGATCTGTGATAACCCCGAATCTTCTTGATCGAGAGAAAGAAAGGAGGTTTATTTGTGCCTCCTCATCATCTTGTTCTTCATTAATCCTCTTTGGTAAGGATTGTCTTTTTGTTCTTGTATGTCTTGTGCCTTTTTATTATTTTGTTATCCTTTGATTCTCATTGAATTATTTTATTCTGACTTTCCCATTTGTGACCATTCTTGTGAGTACATCCGAACATACGGAGATGGCTCGGAGAAAAAAGGCCCGCGAGAGCTTGCTCGGATTCAGCCGAAAGCCGAGAGGGCTCGTGAGCAATAGAGGGAGGCGAAAGGCAATCTAAACGACCCTCATCCGGTCTGAGGGAATCAAGCCGAAACCGAGGGGCTCCGTTTAGTTGAACATGGGGTTGGCGAACAAGCTCCACCACCGAAAAAAACCACAGGGTGGAGATCGTGAGCGAGGGGCCGAGCGAAAAGGCGAGCAAACAAGGCGAAATTTGAACAAACTCGGACCAAAGATCTTGCCGTCCAGTCGACTCGGACCCCCTACCGTCGAGGCGATCAGGCGGCCACCTCCGTTGTCGGTCCCATTTCGCATTGTTGAAATGGAAGTTGGCACATCTTCTCCACCTCCAATTTGGACCCCCGATCATGGACTCCGTTAGATCTTGAGCCGATCTCCTCAAGATAAATCATTCTTGGGATGGGATCCATCGGCGTGGGCGGTACATTTTGCTTTCGATTTGTAGGCTTTGGTTTATAGTCGATATCTTTATACTCACTTGCTCGAATATATATTGTAGGTTGAGCGGGTTGTGCATCTTAATGCCCAACCTAAAGAATTACTTTTGCTGCGCCGAGTGTTACGCCAAAGTTCCAGCGTTCGGGAGCATGTTGAAGAAAGCTTGCTCGGACTCGCTTGAAACCGTGGACTCTTGATCTGGAGGAGTCCACTCTGGTCCCACCCCTTGGAAAATATCGTCTGGGGCCGGGTGCTTGTACAATCTATGGTCGCTCTTGAGAAAGCTTATGCTCAATCCGCTAACCTCCAAGCCAATTATTTGGCTTTGATTAGGAACTTTGAAGATAAGGTGGTCGAGCTGAACAGGGTCCAGGATGAACTGAGATTGGCTCAGGAGCAATTTGCTTCGGCACAAGCTGGCGCCCATCGGGCTCAGGAGGATGCCCGCCGATTTCAAGAGAATGCTCGCCTGGCTCAAGAAGATGCTCGTCAAACAAGAGAGGCACTGAATCAGTCTCAGGAGGAGGTGATCAATATACGAAGAGCTCAGGAAGAAATGAATGTTGAGCTTCGTAAACTCCGAGCTGGTGTTGAAAAAATGGAAAATGAGAGGGACGCACTCGGCCAACAGCTCATCATTGCTGAGGAGACTAATACTCGTTTAGGTCTCGAAAATTCAAAACTGCACGATGATGAGTATGTCGACTCTATGTCGAACTTCTCGTATATT
Source organism: Stenogyne calaminthoides (assembly GCA_037126765.1). NCBI lineage: Eukaryota > Viridiplantae > Streptophyta > Magnoliopsida > Lamiales > Lamiaceae > Stenogyne > Stenogyne calaminthoides. The sequence continues at coordinate 26,110,181 of JBBCBC010000016.1, forward strand.
TGCGCCTTCGCCGATGTCGTTCGATCTGTTCGCCAGATACTCAACAGCGAACAAATTTCTCCTCTCATATCCGACTTTTCAAAGATGCACGATTGATAACCCTCCGGATCGCAACCTTCCAATGTCGATTTAAATGATGCAGGCGATTTCTCCGTTCTTCCTGAAGGGATCAAAGTTGATGATCCGATTCTAGATGAGGAAGAGGGCTCAGACTTGAATATCGCTGAGGTTGCTGGCCAAAATCTTGAGTGAGCACAGGACCGGATCGAGTGCGGGGACGAGCAAAGGGACCTCTGAAAGCGAGAATGCACCGGTGACGAGCATTTGGTAACTGACCATACCGAAGGAGTTGTTGTTGAGGGGCCGAAACACATTTCGTTCGACGTTTCTCTCCCGTTTACCCCCAATTTTGACTTTGTTCCTTGATGTTTATTTTTTCTTTGTCGAACATGCGTTGTGTAATTTTTTGGTCTTCTTCACTCTTTTGTTCGAACAACGCCTTTAACACTTTTGATTTCTTGTCTTTTGTTCGAACATATTTACAATTGGACGAATGGATTACATACCGAACTGTTTCCTCTAACCTGTTTGTTGAGGATGAATGTTGATACTTGTGTTGCTTGATGTTTGCTTTGTTGCTTTGCGTTCGCTTTATTGCTTTCCAGTTTTTGCCCCTTTTCTTCTGAATGAATTCGAACATTGGGTTTGCCTATGCCCGCTCTGACTTCTTTTCGTTTTTGATTGTCTTATTGACGTTGCAATCGGTTGATCGTCTTATTTAGGTGCGACCAGATGGGTTACTTTATGAACCCCCCCTTTCTTGGTCGCGATCGTCTTATTTAGGTGCGATCACTTCATCTTAGGGCCGTCTTATTTAAGCTGCGACCCTTTTTTCAGCTCTTCGACCCTGTAAGTACTAATCTAATCTCTTATCATCACCCCCATTACTAAGTCTTTTTCTTTGTGTCGATCTGAACTAAATACTAGAACATAGACGCCTTTATGTCTTTGTTAGTCATCCGGCTTAGGTGTGACCTCAAAATAGGCTTAACTAGAAAATCTTAGCGAACAAAAGTACATATATCTTTCTTTTCTTTTTGCAACACTTTGTATTCTATTACATCATATCATATCCAAGACTATCTATTACTTATTGTCATCAAACTAGGGTTTTGAATTTAAACCTTGTCTTGAGTCCTCCAAGTCATACGTTCCTGATTTTGATGTTGACAAGGATGTGGCACATCATCCTATCTACCTTCTTTATTTTTGTAACATGGACCTTCCCAAACTTTTTGTCCTCGCGGACAATACACCATCTTGGTACCCCATTGATTCTGCCTTTAAAACCAAAACTTTTCTTCGCACCATTTTGTCCCTCCATGAACTCCATCGAGCATCCGCGTCTTGTTTTTGGACATTATAAAACATCCCCTTTTTGGGGATGCATAGGGGACTCTCTTTTTGTACATAGCATTCTTGAAATCTTGAGTCCTCCGTCGGGCTTCAACTGTGCTTCCAAAAGTCATCTGAGGGTAAAAGACTTGATCTTGATTCGGTGACAATGGGACTCCATTCGGTCCTCCTCCAAGTTAATATGCCCCGTTTAGCTCCGAAAAAGTCATTGTTCCCCATTGACTTGGAAAACCAACTTGATTGAACTGCGAACTTTGGAATTGTAAAACTTTTACGATCTCTTTTTGTACATAGCATTCTTGAAATCGGCCTCGTCCTTCTTTCTTCCACCAAATGCTTAAATGCTCTCCGAAAGTCATTGTTCGATGACTTGGAATCTTGATTTCCGCAGACTTCCGCACCAAATGTTCTCCGAAAGTTGTTCGATTGTTCGAAGCCCATAATATTTCAGTAACTCTTCAAACCCATCCTCCCCCTTGGAATTATCAAGTCTAGCCTTGAGGGTATGTTGATAATTTTATTAACGGCTTCAACTTGACCGTTTGATAGGGGATAATATGGAGTTGAGTAGTGTTTTTTATGCCCCAAATGAGCACAATTTTGTCTCGAATTCACTTCCATCGAATTGTTTGCCGTTATCAGTGACCAATGATTGGGGAAGCCCAAATCGACAGATGATACTTTTCCAAACAAAGTTCCACATTCTTTGTTCGGTGATCTTGACAATTGCCTTGGCTTCTACCCATTTAGTATAATAATCAACGGCCACCACAAAGATATCTAACTCCCGATGTGCGATGAGGAAATGGGCGATCAAATCGATCCCCATTTGGCAAAAAGGCCATGGGCTATAAACCCACACCAATTCTTGGTGGGCTATGAATAAGCGGAGCATGTACACGCACCGATGATGACACGAGAAAGCATATCGAAAATCCTTTTAAGGGTTGGCCAATAATAACCTTGCCTGATTATTTTATGTGCCAGGACGAGCCCACCTGTATGATTTCCGCATACTCCGTCATGGATTTGTTGCAGAAGTACCTGTCCTTCTTCAGGAGTAATGCACTTCAGAAGTGGAAGTGAGAAGCTTCTTTTGTACAAATGCTCGTCTATAATAGTATATCGAAAGCGATCAGAACCTAAAGGCGAAAGCGACTTGTGCCCTATTTTCGGGAGAAGTCCTTTTTTAAGTAACTCATTATTGGAGTCATCCAAGTTTCTTGTTCGCTTTTTATTTGGGCGATCATAATTCTGGGAACTGATGGCGTACAGGTTGTGACGACCACAATGTCTGTTGTGTTCGTCACTCCTTCCGCTGTTGCCAAGCGTGCCAAAGCGTCAGCGAAAGAATTACCCAATCGTGGTAATTGTTCGATAAATACTTGTTCAAAATGCTCGAGCAATTCTTTTTGCTAAATTTGTTGATATTGTGCCATCTGTTTTGCCTCGGGCCAGTACTACTTTGTTACTTGATAAACAATTATCCGAATCGCTATAGATCATCGACCTCTTGATTCCCATTGTCATTGCCATCTGTAGTCCAAATGATCAATGCTTCATATTCAAAACATTATTTGTGGTTTGGGAAATCAAATCGGATGGTTTGTTGTAAATGTTTGTTTGGTTGAAATGATGAGAACTACGCTGCTCCGAACTCTTGAACTTGTTGATGAACCATCAACATACATGTGCCATGGTTGATCGACAACTTTTTTCGAGAATTTGGGGATATGTCAATTCAACCATGAAATCGCCATAAAAACAGCCCTTCATTGTTGTTCGTGGAGCTTAACGTAATGCCAAATGTCCTAATTCCACCGCCCATTTGAGCAACTTTTGCCCAAGTATCCCGGTCGGTGGAGGACTTGGCGCAATGGAAATCTTGTCAATACCTCAACCGAGTGGTCGAAAAAAATATGGTCGCAATTTTCGCACACTCATTCACGAGGGGCGTATGCTAATTTTTTTCGATGGAGGATCTGAGAGCTCGGCCTCTTTTTAAGACTTGGCTAACATAGTAAACGGGCAAGTGTGTGGTCCCTTCTACCCGTACGAGTACAACACTGATTGCATGTTCGGACGCAGCAAGATACAGATAGAGTTGTTCGCCTGGGATAGGCTTAGACAGTGTTCCACGAGTAAGACAATGGGACTCCATTCAGGTCCTCCAAGTCATATGCCCCGTTTAGCAAACGTTCTGTGACTCTAAAAGGACCTTCCCATGCTCGACCGAATACACCACTTGGTACCCCCATTGATCGCCTTAAAACCAACTCGCCCACATTGAACCTGCGCGTTCGGACTTTGGAATTGTAAAACTTTTCTGATCTCTTTTTGTACATAACATTCTTGAAATCAGCCTTCGTCCTTCTTTCTTCCAATAGGTCTGTATTCAGGGCGAGCGCCTGGTCATTAATATGCTCTCCGAAAGTCATTGTTCGATGACTTGGAATCTTGATTCTGCGGGTATAAACGACTTCCGCAAAATGCTAAAACAAACGGGGTCTCCGCAGCTGATGTTTTGAAAGTTGTTCGATAAGCCCATAATATTTCAGTAACTCTTGACCCCATCCTCCCCCTTGAATTATCAAGTCTAGCCTTGAGGGTATGCTTGATAATTTTATTAACGGCTTCAACTTGACCGTTTGACTGGGGATAATATGGAGTTGAGTAGTGCTTTTTTATGCCCCAGCGAGCACAATTTTGTCTGAATTCACTTCCATCGAATTGTTTGCCGTTATCAGTGACCAATGATTGGGGAAGCCCAAATCGACAGATGATACTTTTCCAAACAAAGTTCCACATTCTTTGTTCGGTGATCTTGACAATGGCCTCGGCTTCTACCCATTTAGTATAATAATCAACGGCCACCACAGCATATCTAACTCCCGATGTGCCAGTAGGAAATGGGCCGATCAAATCGATCCCCCATTTGGCAAAAGGCCATGGGCTATAAACTGACACCAATTCTTCAAAAAGGCTATGAATAAAGCGGAGCATGTACTGCATCGATGACACGCGAGCATATGCGAGCGAATCCTTTTTAAGGGTTGGCCAATAATAACCTTGCCTGATTATTTTATGTGCCAGGACGAGCCCACCTGTATGATTTCCGCATACTCCGTCATGGATTTGTTGCAGAAGTACATGTCCTTCTTCAGGAGTAATGCACTTCAGAAGTGGAAGTGAGAAGCTTCTTTTGTACAAATGCTCGTCTATAATAGTATATCGAGCAGACTGTAACCTAAGGCGAGCAGCTTGTGCCCTATTTTCAGGGAGAAGTCCCTTTTGTAAGTAACTCATTATTGGAGTCATCCAAGTTTCTTGTTAAGCTTGTTATTTGGGCGATCATAATTACGAACCGATGGGCGTCTGCAGGTTGTGACGACCACAATGTCTGCATTGTGTTAAATCACTCCTTCTTCAATATTGCGTGCCAAAAGCGTCGTGAAAGAATTACCCAATCGTGGTAATTGTTCGATAAATACTTGTTCAAAATGCTCGAGCAATTCTTTTGCTAGCTGTTGATATTGTGCCATCTGTTCGCCTCGGGCCAGACTCATTACTTGATAAACAATTATCTGAAATCGCTATAGATCATCAGCCTCTTGATTCCCATTGTCATTGCCATCTGTAGTCCAGCGATCAATGCTTCATATTCAGCTTCATTATTTGTAGCTGGGAAATCAAATCGGATGGCTGTTGTAAATGTTTGTTTGGTTGGGCTGATGAGAACTACGCCTGCTCCGGCTCTTGAACATGTTGATGAACCATCAACATACATTTTTGATCGACAACTTTTTTCAGAATTTGGGGATATGTCAATTCAACCATGAAATCGCCATAGCTTGGCCTTCATTCTTTGTTAAGTGGAAGCGAACGTAATGCCAAATTGTCCTAATTCCACCGCCCATTTGAGCAACCTGCCCGAAGTATCTGGTCGGTGGAGGACTTGGCGCAATGGAAATGCGGTCAATACCTCAACTGAGTGGTCAAAAAAATATGGTCGCAATTTTCGCACACTCATTACGGCGGGGCGATGCTAATTTTTCGATGGAGGATACCGGAGTTTCGGCCTCTTTAGCACTTGGCTAACATATAGTAAATCCGGCAAGTGTGGGTCCCTTCGCCTGCATCTGAGTCAAACTTGATTGCATGTTCGGACGCAAACAAGATACTGAGATAGAGTTGTTCGCTTTGGATAGGCTTAGGCGATTCTCGAGTATCTGCAAGGTACTGCTTCAATGATTCAAATGCATTTTGGCAATGCTCGGTCCACTGAAATTTCCCCTTCTTTAATGCATCAAAGAAAGGTTTACATTTGTCCCCAGTTCGTGATATAAACCGGCTCACGGAGGCTAATCGTCCGGTTAACTTTTGGACCTCTTTCAAATTTCTGGGGGCTTGCATATCGAGCATGGCTTGAATCTTTGACGGGTTCGCTTCAATCCCCCGTTGACTAACCATATGTCCGAGGAATTTCCCTGAGTGAATCCCAAAGCTACATTTCTTGGGATTTAACTTCATATTGTATTTCCTGAGTATATCGAACATTTGTGTGAGGTGGATGATGTGGTCTTCCTTATGTTCGCTCTTTACCACAATATCGTCAATGTAAACTTCAATTGTCCGGCCGATGTATTCGTCGAACATTTTGTTCACCAAACGTTGATATGTTGCTCCGGCATTCTTTAGTCCGAAAGGCATGCGTTGCCAGCAGTACATATTCTTTTCGCTGCAGAATGCCGTATCCTTTTGATCGTCAGGATGCATGGGTATTTGGTGATAACCAGCAAATGCATCCATGAATGTCATGAGTTCATGGCCCGCTGTATTATCAACCAAATAATCAATGTGCGGCATCGGAAAATTATCTTTTGGACATGCCTTATTCAAATCAGTGAAATCAATACACAGTCTCCAAGATCCATTGGATTTGCGAATCGAACCGCGGGGTTCATGAAGCCATCTTGGGCATTTTACCTCTCGGATCGGTTTGTTGTCAAAAGCGAACTTTTTGAATTTCATTATTCATCGCCGCATATTTTTCTGGACTAAACTTTCTGCGTTTTTGGACAACTGGAGCTTGTATTGGATCAAGGTTGAGGGAGTGGCAGGCATGCTCTGGATCTATTCCAACCATGTCCTCGTGTGACCATGCGAACACATCTAAGTTTGCTTGAAGGTAAGCAATCATTTCGCTCGGATTGGTTCGAATTAATTACGAGCCAACGAACACTTCTAACTTCGGTCTGTTTTCGTCGATCTTGATTGGCTCTAGTTGCTCAACGAGGGGTTGCTGCTTTTTTTTTTTGCTTCCACCGAGGATCTTGGATGGACCCCGGTGGTCGCCATCAACCTCCATGGGTTCAAAACCTATCACGAGGCTCTAGGTCCATTTGCTCGCTCGGCAGATCGATATTCATTTGATCTAGGAGATCTGGGGGAACCGGTTTGCCAACCCGGAATCTGTGTTCGCGTATTTCTCGTGTTCTCGGGCGAGAAGCTATGCCCGTCGAACTTATGTTCGTCGGAAAAATGTTTAGGCGGGGTTTTTGCTCGTTGGCTTGACTCACCAATCTCCCCTGTTTGTTCCATCATGTTAACAATATTTTGTTTTTCTGGTACACATGATAGCAAACAATCTCGAGCTTTTTTTGATCTCCTTTTACACTTCCCGCTCCATCTTGTGTCCGGAAATTTAACACAATAATGTCGTAGAAACGGTAGCCGCTTTGAATTCTGAATAAACGGGCGACCTAGAAACCCGTTATAAGTAGATGAACATCGACGATTATAAAATCTAACATCCTAGTTAAATCAATGTCCGAATTCAAAGTTGATTCTAACTCGACTCCTAACCTAATCATACCATAGGGTCGGGTTACAGATTCCCCAAAACCCATTATAGTATGATTACATGGTTCAATATAACTGCTCAAATCCCCAACTTGTTTTTCCATCTGGCGAAGGGTATTGATGAACAAAATGTTCGTATAAGCTCCAGTATCAACTAAGAGGCGATGTACCTTCAATCCAAGGAGACGAGCACTGATAGTTAAGGAGTCATTGTGGGGAGTTATAATTCCGTCGAGATTGTCCTCTGAAAAAATAATTTGGTGTGTAGGTGGGGAACTAGATGATGCACTCGCCACCTTCACCTGATGGATGTCCTGCATGGCACGCATCTCCATCTTTTTACGTCTGTTAGATAACGTTGGTGCCTGGTAACATCCATCCACAGGACCATATTCAGGACGTATCATGTGGATTTCTTGGCTTTCTCGACCTCTTCCCCACGATGGGAGGCCCTCTTTTGGTCGTTCGGATCTCTTCGTGATTCTTCCGGGATCACTTCGGATGTTTGTTCGACCTTTAAGCTTTCCCCTTCGATCTTCGTTTTTTACGTTTGCGAATCCTCGTTAGCGAGCTTTTTTAAGAACTGGGAAAGGCGATTTTCTTCATATAGCTTCCAAAGTTGGTGGAGTAAATCGCGGCAATTTTCTGTATTGTGCCCGATGTACTCGTGATAATTACAGTATTTGGAAGCGTTAAGTCGACGCTTATCCATTACAATTCTTCTTGGCACATCCAACATGTCCCGATCTTTAATTTGGTTAAAGATAGTTTTACTAAACGCCCGAAGAGACTTAAATAGGGGCGTTTGCTTCTCTTTCTTCAAAAGGTTTGAAAGAGCACGGGGTCCCCCATTCATTCGTCGTTTTCTTTCCGAAAACTTTCATAGCGGTGAGCTCTGTCTCAATTGTGATTGTGCAAGCAAATCTTGCATGGCTATGATTTTAGTTTGCTTTCGCTCTCAAAACTCGAGTATGAGTTTGGCCAATCTTGATGCATGGCCTTCCACATATCTGTATTTAAAGTCGGGGCCTCCGACCACCGCGAGGATCTTAGCATCCTCTTCAACCGGGCTCCATCATACAAACATTTATCAAATCTTTCTATGTATGCTCGTCGGACTCACCTTTTAGTTGGGAAAAGTCGCCAACCTTTGTTTCGGTAGCGAGGCGAGCACACATGGATGAAAAAGTGGACAAAATTGCCGCCCTATTTGTGCGAAAAGATGTGATGGACCTTGATGGGTAAAGTAGAAAACCACCTATGTGCCCGATCACCCAAAGTCATGGGGAATGATCGGCCTTTAGTCGGCGTCTGTAGCCCCCCATCGCGATCATAAAGTCTCGAATATTTGCCGAGATGGACATGAGGATCCAACTCGGATCGAAAATAGGAATTGGCGGTGGGGTCTTTGCAACTTTCTCTTGTACTTGCCGCCATGATCGGCGGGTGATAATGGCGGCGGTGGTATGGTGCTTTCGTTCGAGGGTGGCTCTTAGTCGCGGCGGATCGGCTGTAATCCTCGATGGCTTTTTTTGCATTTCCGCAAATTTTGTGGGATTGATAGACTTAGATTGGGGCTGTTTCCCATCATGAGGATCCCGTGGATCATGCTCGTGATGGGGCGATCCCCTCTCAAGTTTGTCCTTGACTACCCAATCGGTGATGGATAGACAACTTTGTTCCCGCCGATTTTTTGTTCGGCATGCGGATGCTTATGAAGATCCGAATGTCGCGGGCATCTCTATTGGATATCCCTTTCACCGGATCCTGCCGCCTATTATTGCCGATTCGGTCTTTGGCGGAGAGCCTCAAACGTCAAACGCCATGGTCTAGACCCTTGAGGTTGTTCGTCATCCGACGTATCATCGGTTTTTTTTCTGGCCCGCTTTGCAGTTTTCTTTTTAACTTGCTCGTTGTCGGGTGTATGCGAGTGTTGCTCTTCATGCTTTTGAGCTTCTAACTTTGCCAATTCTTTTTTCGCCCTCTCTTTACGTATTTCATGACAAAGAAAGTGATGGCTTTTGTAATGCCGGGATCATTGGCTATATCCTCAAGATTGATAGTCTCCATTTTGATCTTTATGAGGTTTGTATTTGGGCCTCTTTTTACGGTCATATGGTTACGGCTTTGTTCCGACCTCTCCGTTTGTGTGTTCCTAGATTGAGGCATTTTATTTCTTTTTTCTGCCTCGGCTAACTAGGGGTTCGTGTATGGGTTGGTTTTTTTATACCCTCCTTCTAGCGCCAATTGTCGCGAGTCGTTTTAGTTGATGAATATTATGTGGCTAATTTGGTAACAACTCGCAAACAAAACATATACGTGTAAAATAAACGGTAAATAAGATGAATTTGTTGACCCGGTTAAATCAAGAAATGACTACTCGAGGGCATACCAAGCCAGGATATTGTACTATGAGCTTCACACGTCAGTTCTTGATACATCTTATGAAGATGAATCGATGCCAGATAAAGATAATTTTTTCAATTAGCAAAATGAGTGCTAGGGTTTTTTGTATATGTGGATGATCACTTTCGAATTTTTAGTTCCTCTCCTCTCTCGGGATTTTTTGTAGGCTATTTTTTACGAACCCTTATCTTCTTTTTTTTTTTCCCTTTATAGCACTCCATTAAGCATGAAATTTGGGTTGGTATAGCATGAGTTTGGAGTTTTTAGATCATGCAAGAACCCCTGGTGTTGCCATGTTTCGACTTAAATCTTCTAGATTGATCTTACGTCTTTAGCTTTTATCTGTAGGATGCTCTTTTGATCGTCCAAATTAATCTCTTGTTCGGTTGGATGTTTTGTTTGCCTCTTTAATCATGTCAGTTTTATGCTGGAAGATTGTCCTCCTCGAGCACACTGAGCCCTCAGGATATTTGGGTCTTCGGGATATTTGAGTGTCGAGCACTCTGACCCTTCAGGATTTCCGAGTATTTTGGCCGCCTGAATCCTCAGTTTTGCTTATGGCCTTCTCGACTTAGCTTATCTGATTCCTTCTTTCCTGACCTGAGTAGCGGATACGTTTGTTCGGTAGGCTGGTCGAGCAATTCTGATCGGTTGGCGAACAAAAAGTAACTTATCCACCAGGCATGATTATTTTGTTCGAATATTACACGTGTCGCTCTTTGATGTTCGATTAATCCTGATTTATTATATCGAACACAACAGACATAAAGGGATTCCCTGTGCTTCGGCTGTTGGAAACTTTATGTATGCATTGCTGTGTACGAGACCGGATATCTGCTTTGTCGTAGGCATGGTAGCAAAATATCAAAGTAACCCAGGGAAAGCGCATTGGACGACAGTTAAAAACATTCTGAAGTGTCTGAAAAGAACTCGGGATAGAATGTTGATTTATCAGTCAGATACTTCAATCCCCATCGGCTACATGGACTCGGATTTCCAATCAGATATAGATTCCAGAAATTATCTGCCTCAGTTAGTGTGTTTCCATTTGGGAAGTGTAGCCATCAAATGGACGAGTGTGAAGCAGAAATGCATCACTGACTCAACCATGGGACTCGGGTAAGTAGCTGCTTGTGAAGCAGTGAAAGAACCGATTGAGCTCTAGATCTTCTTAGTGGACTTGGATGGTGTTCTGAATTTGTCTAGCAATATCTGCTAGGGGCAGTTGCAAATTCAAGAGAACCAAGAGTCCACGAGTCAAACAAACACATTAAAGGAAAGACGTCTTATACGAGAAATCGTTAAGAGAGGAGATATAGATGTGGCAAAGATAGCGTCTGAGGACACGACTAGCGAGATCCATTCACAAAGCGTCCTCTCTGAATACATTCGAGAGACATGTGAGTGGAATGGGTGTCAAGACCGATTGCCCCGTCTGCTTTGAGTATAAGTGGGAGAAATTATTAGGTTCGTGTAGGTGACATTAGATGTCACGGACTACTCGAGACGTGTTGTAGTATACTTAAAAGCAGACTTTGAGTATAAGTGGGAGATTGTTGGGATTATACTGAAAAGTATGCTTTTTACTTTGTATAATCGAAACTGAATTTTCAGACTTATTTACTGAAATAAATTGTTTATCACTGATGCTTTAAATATGATTGAATGTTATATATATTTACTGCATAACTGTTCAATAATTAAATGCGTGTTACATCAGTAGTTAATTTAGTGATACCAGATCACGGAAGATTAAATTAACAGTCCCTTGTAACTAAAAGTACGCCATTCACGACCCAGATGGAAATGAACAACCATCGCGAAAGGTTGAGGTGTAAGGCTCAGATTGGTTTGTCTTGACCAAGAGATTACACTAGTGCATGACCGATCTTATTTGAATAGGACCCTCTGAGGAGGATAAATTCTTGAGAATCGAACAAGGAAGAATTAGACCTCAGTGGTTCGTTGTTTCTTAATCTTTGTTCCTTAAATAGGATCACGTGGGATTGGTAACTATTTCTTTGACTTATCATGCGTAGCGAATCAAAGAGAGATTCAATACTTTTTATCTTGGGCAATATTATTGGTCACATGTGATTGCTAAGATTTAATCTGAAGAATCGTGTGCAAAATGCACGCTTGTTTGATTTGCCCCTTGGGAGGTTCATAAGCTTTATCATACCAAATCTTGCAAGTGGAATTTGTTTCCGGTATGGATAATAATGTTGAACCGTTCCTCGACCAAGGACAAAAAGATATTAATTAACGGAAAGCTATTTCAGTGGCTTTAATTAATTAATGGGCTAGATAATCTTAAACACGGAAATAATGACCGGGAGCCATATTGATATAATATGGGTTAAGATGGATAGTCTGATATTAATTATGTAGTGGGATTAATTAATATTTATGGGCTTGAATTATATTGTGGCTCAATATTAGATATTCAAGATCCATTAGAAGGTCCAATCTTAATTCTCCTAAAGGCCCCATGAGTAGCCCAACATATAGTCCAATAACCTGAAAAGGTGATTAAAATAAAATAAATATTGTTGCTTATATTTCCTTTAATTTTTCGAAATTTATGGATAAAAGAGGGAGAAAGTTTTTCTTTGAATTTTGTTATGGAATGAAGATATGTATTCTTAGAATACAAGATTATCTCATTAAATTCAAGAAATCTCCCACTTGGTTATCTATATAGAATATTTGAAATTTTGAAAATATAATTAGGCAAGAAAGATTTTCTTGATTTTCTTGAAAAGATATTATGGAAGATATGTATTTCTTGAAATACAAGAATATCTCATAAATTCAAGAAGATCCAAATCTTGGATTCTTGTAGCACTAAATTTTCGAAAATCACCATAATAGAGGAGGTGGGATTTTTGCGGAATATTTTAATTATGGGAAAAAAAGAATATAGAAGATATATTCAAGATTTCTTGGTGACCAAGAAAAGTCTTTTCCCACATTGATTTTCTACATAAAATTCGACCACTCCTCTCCTATAAATAGGGGATGATTAGTTCATTCCCAAGTACAATTCCATGTGCTGGAAATATTAGCAAATCCACATAAGTGGTGCAACAAAGTTTATTTTTTCCTTTTGTTAATTGTTCGCGAGTATCCTTCCACCGGATTGTCGAGCAAGGGCTAAGGGAATACTTGGGAAGTCCTTTTGGTTAGTCCGTCCGACCAAAGCCACTGCCATCCCGAGAGGTACGTTCACGTAAACCCGTAGATTCCGCATGCGTAGGTTTTACGTGGCTTTTTATATGCATGATATGTTGTTGCAATTATTATTTGAATTAATATAGGATTAATTCATGCTAGTAATAATTAATGAATTAAATTTGTATTTAAATATTCACCCCGAATAGATCAGTGCAACTCATTCCCCAACAACTTGATGCTACATTCAATATATTCTCACATTCAGATCGCAGTCCAGCAGATAGTGTCCTCCATAAAAATGTTTTCCCAATACCTCCATAACCATAAACAAAAAACACTCCACCTAAATCTGACGACACCGATGTAATTATTTTATAAAAAATAACACGCTACTCATCATTCAATCTCCTTAGCAAAATTCATACTTCATCCTTAGGTTAGCTCTATTATACGATAACTCAGTCAAAATTATCCTATTATGTGATGTTATACTGCTATCAGCAACTGCCATTGGCATCCCATCAAACTCATGCAAACTCTTACCAACATAACGCAACATATTATTAATTTCGAAAAGACAATAGTTATTGATCTCATCATCCGACATTCTCAACTCTAAAAATATAAAAAGAATAAAAAAAAGCATCATTAAAAAAATCATACATAAAGTATTAAAAGATTAATTTTAATAAAATATTAAATAATTACAAATAATATATATATATACATAACAATACACACACCAATAATATAAAAAGAAAATTATTTACAACACTTAAAATAGTATCATTATATAATTATGATTTCATTATATTAAACGCCTAAAATAAGTAAATTATGCAAATAACTTTGGTGCGGAAGAATAACGAAACTCAACGAAAAATAATTGGGCGGAGGGAATTAAATTTAAAGAATTTATAATATAAGAAATTAAAAAAAATACTTTGATACCGCATTATTTTTCTTCTCTTGTACAAAATATCATCAGACAGATATTTTTAACACTTATCTCATATCTCACACGGATTATTTAAAGACCCGAAATTGAGAAGAGTAACAAAAAGAGATCTCATTGAAAATGCAGAGACCCAAACGCTAGCCTGTTCAAGTCCATCAACATATTCTCTATCATCATCCAACAACCCCCCAACAAAGCACACATCACGAAATATGAGATAAATTATTCAACTAAATTTTTTTATATCATCAAAACACTTAGGTCCAGTAACAACGTTCAACGGAATCCTCAAGTAGTATGCCTCTCCAATACCAGGTGGTAAATAAGAAATACGACCAACAAAAAATCCCCTCTATCTGGGTTCCCACGTTCTTGTTTTCTTTTAAAAATAAAAAATTGAGGAAATTGAGCATATGTCAACTCAACAGCTCCACCAAAATGCTTATTCAAATCAAACCAAGCTAAGAACATGCTAGTCTTCATACTCGGTCTGTCCAAAATAGGATGCAATGAATCTGCGTCCTTGAATGCAACATTCTGTTTTTCTGGAAGATGGAATGCCAAACGTTCAACAGACGGATACCTGTAGTTAATTTCAAAACCAAAAATCTCCAAGCAACTTCACACGATGAAATATACCTACAATCATAATACATCTTGATCTCATCAACATCTGATGCGTGATTAGACTCCTCATTATTTTCAACAAAAGTAGCAGTCACACGATCATGACCCTTTTTGATATACTTGAATAAGTATTTAATGGCTCTGTATTGATTGCACCATTCAACATTAATATGTACACCGTATTTCTGGAGAAGATATATGTTATAAGGAACAACAAATCTATTGTCCAAAACAACATTCTTTTTCTTCACGATTTTTCCATCGTTCCTTCGCCTATAAATAGGATATCCATCATCATCAAATGAACTCTAGGAACAAATTTCTTTGGAAAGTGCTTTGTACATTCACCTTCGTCAGAGTAGCACGGAGAGTACTTAACAGTTGGACCACAAGGACCATGCATCATAGAATCACGGACAACTTCAAAGTATTTTTTATCATTCACCTTATCTGGTAAATTCAACTCAATATCATCATCTGAAAGAACATCGTTATACTTTTCCAGAAAAACCACGATATGTGCATGAGGCAGCCCAAGTTTTTTAAATTCCACATTATACAAAACTGCAAAATAATATATAAATCTTATTACAAAATTCTACATTTAATTTATGATAATATATCATTATTATAATAGAATATAATTATAAATAAAATTTTAGAAAAATAAAATTATATCTACTTTAACGTTTCTAAATATTTTATTTTGTCGAATGTCACGAATCAGTGCATCCAATTTGGCCTTAAAGATGCGACACACAATATCATGTCGATCTTCGGGATTTTGACCTCTATGCGACATATAACGAACAATTTCTGGCCATTTTACATTGCATGTAAATGTTATAAATAATTGTGGATAACTAGCCCAACGACAAATAGTCATAGCATCTTGATAATTCTGCATCATGTACTGTGGACCTCCAGTAAATGAAGGAGGCAAGACAATACATTTACCAGTAGCTCTTCCTTCCCTTTCTCCATTCAAATAAGCATCTTCAAGACCGTCATGCATATCACATCGAAGTTCATTATGATGATTTTTTATGTACAAAACCCAAGCAGACTCAACCATCGTATATGCATCTACAATGAATTGTTGCGTCAACCTCTTGCAAGATAATAGTGTAGGCGTCTCCTCATTCATCTCCAGAAGACGATATGCAAAAAACTCTCTGATGCTAATACCAGTACTTTGTCCAACCCTTCACAATGCAGATTGAGAAAATTTTATATCTTCCCTGTATCCATCCTCACCATAAGGAAAAAGAAGAGGATATTGCAAAGCAAGATAAGACACGTTCAACTCTGTTATACGTTGCAACATACCAGAATATGTTTGAATGATAATGTCACGAACCCCAATAGTACTATCAAGATCACCAGTAATCACAACTGCAACTTCTGAAATTGTATGTAAGTTGTGCGTCCTTGGATGGTAGCCTCTACTTCCATTTAATTGCATAGTTACGTTTATGTGACCAGAGCTGAATTTATCTGTAGCAGTTCTAAACCTCTGCAACAAAACATTGTTGTTGTCCAGCATCTCTTTCAAATCGAAAACAATCTCAGCTTGAATTGTATTTATATTTTCCGCTGACCTGAAAAAATAAATATATATATATATATATATTTATATAATATCAAATAATAAGATGTAACTAATTTGATTGAAGATAAAATAATACGTAGATAAAATTTAAAAAATTAAAATATCTTAGCTCATAGATCGAATCCTGTTATAAATTTCATTATTAATGTCGTATTTGTAAAGTTGGGCATATGCTGGTGGAGCACAATCACTTGAAAGCAAACTACCCAATCTATGATAATTCTGACCTTGCATTCGAAACACCGAGGGAGAGTTACCTCTATTTAAATTTCTATCAATTGTTTCGCCTAAAGACGTAAAAGAAAACATATTGTTGAATGAACGAATGTTACCAAAAAAATATTTTCTTCTATCAATTTGTCCCCATATCAAATTTTGAAGAAGTAATGGAGGTTGAAGCATTAGATGTAACTGTTTTTTCGAGAGTGCTGAAGGCTACAGGGAAAAGGCCGTAATACCGTCCGGAGCGGCCATATAAAAACAAGGTCGATATAAATTAGTATCAGTTTGGTATGGACTACAAAGTGTGTTCTTATATTATTATAGGACACAATTTGAGCCATATTAAGGCCTACCAAACGGAGCCTAACATATTTGTGTTTATATCCCCCTATTACTAATTCCCAATCTTTTACCGTTACGTGGATTAACGCCAGCCCTGTTATTCAAATTCTCAATCTCCTCATTATTTTACAATTTTTAATTTTAATTAAAAGTGGAATTATCCTAATCTACTGCAGTTGCAACTTCTCTACTATTTTTTTTGAAAAAAATGTTTATGGTTATTCCAATTATAGAAAACCGCTGCCTCTGCAACTTCTCTGCTTTTCTTTCAATTTTCACATTCTTTTTTCCTCTTCTGTTCTCCGAAAGTTTTTCACCTTTCACCATCGCAACTATTTCTCTTTACACAAACCGTATCCCGCCTCATTCCCTGCACATCAGTTTGTTAATTAATAATTGCTAATCTCATTTTCCTCATTCCCTGCACATCACTTTTAAACATTGAACAAGTTCATATAAACAATCCAATAGTAATCAAAGGAATTGTTGTTTCGCAACTCACCCGAATGGACTTAGAACTTTGAAAATCACGTTTCATTATAGTTTGAGATTTAAAATTAGACTTCAAAATCCTCTCCTATAAAGTACACCTACACTCCTATTTTTTCACAAAATTTAATATAACCACATCACTACTTTTCCCACTCTCAACTCAATATAATAATACTACATCAATTATTATTAAACATTGATTTGACATAAAGTAAAATCTCACCCTATCAAAAATCTCAAAACAAACACATATTTTTTACTATTATCCAAGACTTTCAAATCCATAAGATTTCAAAGTCATAACTTCCTCGCACGCCTAAATCCCAAAATAAACATACCCTTATTGCTTTTGCAAATAACATGTATGACAAATTCTTTTCCAAACTCTTCAACTTCAAAAACACATTAAAATGTTAGGCCCATGTTCCTGAATTCTTGAGCCCAAGAGCAATTCTGATAAGGTCAACAATACTATTTCTCTAGTCAAAAAGTCAAGAAGAAGTGCTGTTGAGAAATGTCAATAGCAAAAATGAAGGATCTTTTCTGATATCGCCACTCCCATTTTCATTCATTTGACATTTCCTTTCCTCTTTCCCTTTTCCTTCAAAATCAAGCAAAACAGACATCCCGAAAAACAATGGGCGATCAAATAGCAAGAGGCGAAGAATTCGAGAAGAAAGCCGAGAAGAAGCTCAGTGGTTGGGGTCTTTTCGGTTCCAAGTATGAAGACGCCGCCGATTTGTTCGAGAAAGCAGCCAATGCCTTCAAGCTCGGCAAATCATGTAAACTATTCAACTTTTTTTGGTGCATATTAATTTCATGCTCATTTCCAACTGATCGATGAACTTATAGTTTGTTGCAATTTTGTTTAATTTATTATGGTATTTCCATAGGTTAATAAGCTTAATTAATGAAAAAGTTGCGGCTGATTGATTAAATTTTTGTAATTCTCATGTGTAAAAACTGGTGTTCCTGATGGTTCTAGTTTTGGATCTGGATTTTAGTGCGGGGAATGAAGTGGAAGAGCTAGTTACAGATTTTGCATTTGTTCGTTTTTGATAGTTTAGTGCAGTTAATTATGTAGCTTCATTATAGTTGAGATGATAATTCCCACAGTTATCGTGCAAACTCTTACTCTCAGATGATAATCAGACTAGAAGAAAATTCTTTTGGCATTTACTCTGCACTTACTATGCCAATTTTTTCTGAATTGACTAATGATCCCTCTCATTTGCAATTTTGCAACCTCTGACTAGGGCAGTATAAGAATGCAATGCCACCTATTTCTATGGTATTTTAGTTTGCAGCTATCATTACGAGGTTGTGTTTGATGAACTTCAGTAGTTGATGCATCTTAAAGGACCCAGCCTGTGCAAAAAAAGATTAAATACCAGCTATTTGGAAATTTTTTATATTTCTTGCATTTTATCTTGTTTGCATGCATATTTTTATGTTCATATAGTATCTATAACTCCCTGGAAAAAAACTGGTCTGTATCAGGGGATCAGGCTGGAGCAGTGTACGTTAAGTTGGCTAACTGTCACTTGAAGGTGAGTTTTCTGTTCGTTTATGGCTCGTGCTATGCTGCAAGCACCGTTTTCTTTCCCCTCCCCTTTAGCAATTCTTCATTAAAGTGCTTCTCCTAATTTATGTTCACAGTTGGATAGCAAGCATGAAGCAGCTAATTCATATGCTGAAGCTGCTCATTCCTACAAAAAGTCCAACATAAAAGGTGCGCTTATATCTGGTGTTTCCTTTAGTTCCAGACTGAACAGTATGTTCTTGTTACTGAAAATGTCAAATGAAAATTTTCATATGGACGATTACTTTTGCTTTTGTAAGTAAAGCAAAAATCGTTGTTGTCCACCCGCAAATGCCTTTTTTTGAATTTTCTACTTATTGGCCTGCAGCCTGCTACCTTTTTTTGGATATTTCACTCTATATTATCCAGTCGCATTAGGTTGCTGTGTGTTATTTGCGTTCTGCCATAATTATCATTTTTATTTTGCAGAGTCAATATCATGCCTAGAGCAATCTGTAAATTTATTTATGGAGATTGGAAGGCTTAATATGTGTGCCAGATATTACAAGGTAAAAACCCTTACAACACCTCCATATGTATAGTAAACCATGAATCTTCTTTTACCAATCAAGTTCTGATTCTTATTATGATTATATTGATCTCACATTGGGGAATGTGAGGAACTTTAGTTTGTAAATTGAGAGATAATAATTAAATATTATTTCTTTGCAGGAAATAGCTGAGTTATATGAGCAAGAACAGAACTTGGAGCAGGCTATTGTTTACTATGAGAGAGCTGCTGATCTCTTCCAAAGCGAAGAAGTAACAACATCAGCAAATCAATGCAAACAGAAAATTGCGCAATTTGCTGCTCAACTGGAACAGTTGAGTTTCCCTGTGCTCTCTCTATGATGACATATTACCAGATTGTCTTTTATATTATTTTAAATCAACGGTTTTGTTTATATAGTCACCACTTAATTGTTATGTATGGGTTTATAGTATCTTGACCAAATTCAAGGTAGGTTCTTTTTGCCAATAGTTTTTTTAATTTTTGCTTGTAATATAATTCCAACTTAACACACCTTAAAAAAAGTTTACTTGCATCATTATTGCACAGTTGCACTACTGCTTAACCTCTGCATTGAAGGTTCTAAGTTCTGCAAGCATTTTCTTCACCATTTTCAAAGTTTCAACTCAATATTATGCTTAGTTGTTTTTTCCTAAATGATTGCATCACACCATGGCAGAGACATTTAATTGTAGTAAGAGGGTGTTTGAGTAGGCTTTTTTGTTTGTTTACAAGTATAAAAAAACTTGTAAAAAAAAATTGGTCTTGGAGAAAATACGATCATGGAGTTTTTATGATCATAATTATGATAGGTTTCTGACTAAAATGGTAAAACTCAATGGACCTCGTTTCAGAAACTGTCAATAAACAAATTGTATGACCCTACATTTCAGTTTGGGAGCTTATAAGTAATTGATATTTTCTAGTATCTTATAAGATTTAATCAAGTCTTAAGCAAACATCTTCGAAGTACCTTTCTACTGTTTATTGCGGCATCGATCTGTTGAGCTTCATCACTATTAAAAAAAATTAGTGTCTGAACTAGACAAATCTCTCCCTGTAAAATGATCGCCAAATATACATTAGGGCAAGCCCGTAACATGACATTTATGTTAATATTGGAAAAGTATGACTAGTTTGCTGCAAGATTCATGAGCCCATATTTTCCTCAGATATCAAAAGGCTGTGGAGATTTATGAAGAGATAGCACGACACTCTCTCAATAATAACTTGTTGAAGTATGGAGTCAAAGGGCACCTTCTTAATGCTGGTATTTGCCAGCTCTGCAAAGGCGATGTTGTTGCCATTAGCAACGCATTAGAGAGATACCAGGTGCTCTATGTTTTGTACACATGTAGAACTATGTGTTTTCTAGGGTTTATGAGCTAAAAATATGCATTTTTCTTTATTTGCAGGATTTGGATCCTACATTTTCTGGAACACGGGAGTACAAATTACTTGCGGTATGTCATAGCTCGTGACATTAGTTCTCGTTTCTCCTTTATGCTTTACTTTTTCTTTGTATATGCATCATCCACTTTTGGCAAGTGTTCCTATTCCCAAACTTAATATCATTGCCTTTTCCTCTGTCTCATTGTGGCTGTTGATTAACAGATTAAAAACTTCTCAGATCAAAAAAAAAACCACAGAGAAAAAAGCCAATATTGATATACGTCTTGTTACATATGTTGATTAC
Organism: Stenogyne calaminthoides; assembly: GCA_037126765.1. Classification (NCBI taxonomy): domain Eukaryota; kingdom Viridiplantae; phylum Streptophyta; class Magnoliopsida; order Lamiales; family Lamiaceae; genus Stenogyne; species Stenogyne calaminthoides. The sequence goes on from JBBCBC010000016.1 coordinate 26,131,084, forward strand.
AGGATTTAGCTGCTGCAGTCGACGAAGAAGATGTTGCTAAGTTCACTGATGCTGTCAAGGAGTTCGATAGCATGACTCAGCTGGTAAGCGTCTTTGATAAGGATCTCCCAATCTGATGTCTATGTGTTCGCTTCTTAGTTGGCTGTGTCTTTTCCTTCCGTGTCCTGTGTATCACAGATTTTTTAACACATGCGAGTTATTGTACTTCATACTATGATGGGTTAATTGCAAAATAATCACGACCTTTTCACTTTTTTTTTCAATTACATCATATGTTCTTAAAATTTGCAATTCGATACACGACCTTTTAAATGTTGCAATTTTATCGCATGCCTTTTATCCGGCAAGTCCTGCCAACGTGGCAGTGCATTTATTTGCAATTTTTCAAAGATTTTCCAGTTGCCACGTCAGCATAAGTTGGCGGAGAGTAGTCATATTATATAATTGAAAATTTTAAAAAGTCTGCTTATCGAATTGCAAATTTTAAAAACAAATGTTGTAATTTAAAAAACACGAAAAGGTCATGAATATTTGTGCAATTGACCCTATTATGATGTGCTTCCATAAAGGGTTTTGTGGCAATTCTGCATGCAATTGTTTCATTATTTTATAGGTGAATTGTGAGCTTTTATTAACTTCTGTTCTGACTTTAAATTCATCAAATAGAGATAGAACATTTGGAGTCGTCTAGGCTGAAATAATTAAGTCTCCAATGTTTTTCAGTTCCACAAGTGTTAATTACTTAAGTGAAAATGCTGGTGGAAAGCCACAACGCATATGATTTTTCTTCATATTGCCAAATTGATTTAGCTGTCTGATGTGATACTATTTTGGTCAATGGGCTAAATACAAGTTCTATTGATAAAAAATGAAATCAAATATGCTTTTAGATTCTCTTTTCCGCGTGATCTTAAAACTTGTTTCATCTTAAGCCCCCACCTATCTGCCTTTTATCTTAAATAATTTACTTTACTAATAATTGTACGTACAAATAAGTATCTGCATAGGCAATAGGGATAATTTCGAAAAGTGAATACAACTAATAGCGACTAACTAATACTACCTTTTAGAAAAACAACTAATACAATTTAGAAATGCACTTAAGTTGCACGGTGCAACTAGTGCACATAAAAGTATTTGCCCTTATAAAAAATGTTGTGCCTTGATTCACATAACCAAAAATAAAGAAGTTGTAAGCTTTGCTTTTCTTACTTATGCAACTAACATTTTTTTTTCTTCGTTTGTTAACTCGTAATAGGATGCTTGGAAGACAACACTGCTATTAAGAGTGAAGGAAGCGTTGAAGGCGAAAGAACAAGAGGAGGACGATCTTACTTAGGCCGAAATTTTCTTAAATCGTGTGGAGTTTCTCTCGCTGTGGTTTTGTTGCTCTGTGTTTCTTGTGTGTATTATAGTAACAAAGGTTTGTTTCTTGTTTGGATTGAATGTGCTTGCCTTCCATGACCTTTATTATTGGTCTAAAATCCTCATCTTCTTCTGTGTTCTTCTATTTGTCGTTGTAACAACAAATTTCGTAATTTCGTTTGTGTACACTCATTTTAAAGAAACCATTATTGTCAAGATTGACTCGGATGGTATCAGATATGCATTAGCTTTGGGGATCATTAAGGCAGCTGAGCAATGATCCTTTCACTTTACGCTCTTTTATGGCTTGGTAATGGTAATAATAATGATAATGAGTATTGTTGAGGGGTCAATCACTAGGGAATTATTGATTGCGTTATTATTGTTTAGTTAGAACATTTACAATGAGTATCATCTAACGAGGATTGAGTGAGTGTGAAATTAATAACGAAAGTAGGGTAATCAATTATTTACTTCTATATCAATTACGAGTGCATCAAAATTATCAAACATTATTAATAAAAATAATTTTCATTACCCCTTTCCATTATCCCATTATCAAACATTATTAATAAAAATGATTTTCATTACCCCTTTCCATTATCCCTAACCAAGCGTGCATTCTGAGTTTGTGGGTATGTTAACTTATGGATCTTATGATACGTTTAATCTGGATTCGTTTGTTGGTGTCCGATTTTCCAACGGTTATCAAACATTATTAATAAAAATGATTTTCATTACCCCTTTCCATTATCCCTAACCAAGCGTGCATTCTGAGTTTGTGGGTATGTTAACTTATGGATCTTATGATACGTTTAATCTGGATTCGTTTGTTGGTGTCCGATTTTCCAACGGTTACTTAAATGGCCTTGCCGAATATTTGCCATTGATCTCCATCAAAATTTAGCTTAACAAATATCCCCTCCATTTTTTATTAGATTTCGTTTTAATCTTTTGAAATATTTGTATAATAAATGTCTTTTTGGTATTTTCACCTTCTTTATATCAATCATTTCTTGAACGATTTAATGATACAATCTCTTCTCCAGTAAGAGCGACTCCTTAATTATTTGTGTTCTTATCTTGCGCCCAAACAGATATGTGAAAACAATAATCATTCACAAAATACACCGGATAAGTCTGCGCTCGGCGTAATGGACCCCATACCAAGTTGTATAAAAACTGATCTTGGATGCCATTAGCATCGTCATGCACCTGTTGAAAATACATAATTAGCATAGATAGATTAGGTGATTGTGCAATTATTGGATAAGTACATATAATATCAGATTGTGTAAGCAAATAATACTTACATATCTTTTGAACCAATCGACAAAATGTGATCCTATTTGTTTATGGACTTCAACACTCGTGATACTTGAGCAGTTTGCATACAAAGATGCCTCATAGATGCTGGAATAGTTTAGATATCATCATAAAAATCGATTGTCAGTAAAAACTATAGGAGAGAATACAATATATACGTATAAAATGTATCAACTTTGGATAGTTCAGGAGCACGTATAAAGAAACTTCTGTCGTTTCTTCATTAGTGAGATAACGACTCTAAGATGCTCCCTCATGCCGACCAGGATAGTTGAATATATAAATCTGTGAATTTTCAGATGATACCCCACCATCGTCATTTCGAGGAACTCTTCTATTTCTTGTTTGGACATGAGGCTCAAAATAGTATGAACAAAATGTAGATGTTTTTTTAAAGAATGTATGCCTCACAAATAGAACCCTCAACACGAGCTTTATTCTTAACTTTCTTCGTAATACTATATAAGAATCTACAAGAAAATAATGCACAAGAAGATGAATATTGATATTTCAAATGGATATTTACATAAAAATAAATCTAATGCAAGAATAATACCTCTCAAATGGATGTATCCATCGATATTGCACGGGTCCATCAACTATAGCTTCATAAACCAAGTGTATGGGTAAATGCTACGCCGAAAAAACCTGGAGGAAAGATCTTCTCTAATTTACATAAGATTATAAGAATGTTCTTGTCCATTTCTTCAAGTCTATTTGTTTCCAACTCGGGACAACATAAATCTCGAAAAAAATAGCTTAGCTCAGTTAATGATTCCAAAATTGGAGATGGCAAACAACTAAATGCAATTTGAATCAATCTCTCCATGAAGACATGACAATCATGAGACTTCATATGTTGCAGTGTGCAAGATCTCAAGTCAACACATCTTGACAAGTTAATTGCATATCCATCTGGAAACTTCAGGCCCTTGCACCTACTCACATATTCCTCTCTTTTGATTGATATTCAAAGTGTATTGAGCGTTTGGTTTCACTATCTTTCCATTACCAGTTTCTTCCAACCCTAAAGTCCGGCGAGTACAATATAAAGGAAGATCCATCCCTGCTTTAATGTTATCTTTTATTTTACCTTTAACATCTATAACTATGTTGAATACATTTTGAAAGATATTACTTTTAGTGTGCATGACATCTATGTTTTGTGGATTCAACAAATCACACCAGTATGGTAAGTCCCAAAAGATATTGCGCTTGCTCCAATAATGATTAACCCCATAGCCAAATGCTGTATTACTACTCCCCGTATCAGTTATCTTAGAAAAATTAATTATCTTCGTAAGTAATACAATTCTTGAGTACCGCCTAGGCGTCCTTTTATCTTCTACTTTGCCTTCTAGAAAGTTCTTTCAATCCTTGCGAAAAGAATGATTCATTGGCAGAAATTGTCTATTACAATCAAAGTAGCATGTCTTCCTCCCATTTTTAAAATAAAATGATTGAACATAAGCTCATTAATTTTAAATTTTATTAACAAACGAAATCTTTATTAAAGTAATTTAAATCTTACCACTTAATATATTTTATCTTCTATTTGTTAGATATAATATATATAGTTACTAATTAATTAATATAAACACGAAATGTGCACGTGCAAAACGTGCATGAAATGTGCATGTACGAACCATGCACGAAACTTGTACGAAATGTAAGGATCATGCACAAAATTTGCACGGTATGTGCACGAACGACCGATCATGCACGAAATGTGTAAATATAATTTGTATTCTACCTACTTAAACACCTATGCACAATTATTAGATGTGAAAATATTAATAAAAATATGTAACACATATTATGTTATTATTAGTAGTTATATAACTACTGTCTTTATAGTTTATTTTAGATTATTAGAAAATACAAGTTAAACTTAAAATATTGATATTAATGTATTATTACTAAAAAAATTAATTAAATAATTTAGATCTTATTTTACATTATCGTTCTTATTTTTTATGCATGTGTAATATATTAATTTATTATTTTTAAGATTGTTGTTTATAGGGCCTTTTTTTTTCGCCCCAGGCTTAAACCTTGTCAGGACCGACTCTGGTAGATAAGGAACCACCTCAACTTTCATATTGGGAATGTATTAGTAAACCAATTAATTCAGTGGAGGATCTGTGGAGATGTGAGCGCCTCGAAATACCAAACAATGATACGCACTGTGGAGGAGGAGAATTTGGGGCGTGGGCGCAACGATGTTATCATAAATCCACAAAAGCCTCCGTACCAGCCGTTGCGTTCCATCCGGATTTAGAGCGCCAGGGAGCTCGTGCCCGTTGTCCAGAGAGAGGATACGACCTTTTGCTGTCTCATTGTTAGACTAGAATGGGATGCCTACCAGATCATAAATTTGAAGGCAAACGAGCTTGGAGTCGATGTTGATACCTGGACCAACTCCGACTCATATATATATATACTAGTTCGTAACCCCGCGAATTTCGCGGGATTGAAAAAAAGGCTAACAATATGATTTTAGATTTAATACTTTATGAAAAAAAATCTAATATTAGCTTAAATAATTTTATGAAAAGCTTACTTTTTGCATCATTAATTTTCTAACATAAGGTTCTTTAAAATTTTAGGTGCTTCTTTCATCGTGGATACTTGTATTTTTCCATTAGAACAATACCCATAGCTCATCAACAATAATAAATAAACTCAAATTCAATGATTATATTCTCCAGAGATATTGTAAAATATGAAATAAGATAAACTATTTGATAAAATGTATATATAGAATTGTGTATAAATATGATTAATCATAAATCTTGACAAACTTATACAAATAATTAAAAATCTAGAAATCTTTTAAATATGGAATATTATTAAATTTTGTATAAAATATATACATATCAATATCAATTAAGATCCTAATTCTAATTAACCGTTAAATACTAAATATTTATAAAATAATAATTAATAATCTAGTGATTTCTCGAATAATTAATCTGTCAACGCATAACTCAATACCAAATTGTGTACAATGACATAGCATACATAGGAATATATTTATTATATAATTCTAATAGGAATTTATCATGGATTATTGAATATAATTCTGATAGGAATTTACCATGATTGGATTATTGAGATCTTCATTATCAATGCAACTCTTATATAGGAATTTACCTTTGGATAGACTATTGAGAGTTTGAAGAGCTGACAAAAATAAAATAAAGAGAGATATTACCGTGACCTTCTTGACGTAGAAAAAAATCATATACTCAATGTAGTATGCAAAATAAAATCAAATTAAAAAATTTATCAAATTAGAAGAATCGATGTACCCTCTATAATATACAAAAATAAAATCAGATTTACAAATTCATTAAATTAGAAGAATCACTATGAACATAAACATTCATAACCAATTTAGAACTCAATTACTTACATGAAACACTCTATGCATTATACAAAAAATAATCAGATTAACAAATTAATCAAATTAGAAAAATTGTCATGAACATTAAAGAAGAAACTCATTCATGACCAATTCAGAACTCAAATTACTTACCTCAATACTCACTGCAATATACAAAACAAAATTAAATTAAAAAATTCATCAAATTAGAAGAATCGATATACCCTGCAATATACAAAATAAAATCAGATTTACAAATTCATTAAATTAGAAAAATCACTATGAAAAAAAAAAAAAGAAACTCATTCATAATTAATTTAAAAATCAAATTACCTACCCCAATACTCCATGTAATAGACAACATCTTCGACAAAATTCAACCAATTAGTATTTGTAGAGATGCACATTTCTGTCAAAGAATACTTCAAATTTACAAATAAAAAATTGACGACCTTGATAGATGAAGATATATATATATATATATATATATATATATATATATATATATATATAAGAATATGAATCTCACCGGATGATATTTGTATCCACATGACTAAGATTTAAAAAAATAAAAAAATAAATTTATTTAGATATATTAAAATAACATAACTTAAATAACTTTTAATGTGAGTCCACGATTTTGAAATGAAATAATCTTGTTGAATTGGACTTTTCATAAACGAACGTGATTCTGTCACATAGGCTGAATCAAGTTTACCAATATTTAGTATTAAGATATATGTATGTATATTATATACATACAGATGAAGTAACGTATTATATATATATATATATATATATATATATATATATATATATATTTAATTGAATTATATCAGGGGCGGACGCAAGAATATAGTCCAGCCACGATAAAAAAAACCGATATAAAAAAAATATAATTTTATTTTATAATTAATTAATACTTTAAATTTATCATTCGTCCATTCATCGGTGTATTTAATTTTTGCACTAGAAGAAAATAGAGAATTGATTACGAAATTTTCTAACATAGCTATTGAATCTTCCAACAAAATAATTTCATTCTTAAATATTGAGCACTACCTACAAATTTTCAACATTCTAATATGCAAATATATTGTCTACAACTTGCCTACGGATTCTTAAAGGCAAACAAGTTACCTACGAGTAAATTGCCAACACATTTGTAATTGATAAAAACTTGTGTGAACCCGAGTTCACCGTGAACTTGGTTTTTTTAGCATCACTGTTATGGACAAAAACTCTCACTGTTATGCATAAAAACTATCACTGTTATGCACAAAAATAATCACTGTTTAGAAAATGCTTTATATTTTTAAACAGTGAAAGTTTTTGTGCATAACAGTGAAAGTTATTACCCATAACAGTGACAGAGTTCATGCATAGACCTGGTTCACAGGAGTGTTACTCTTTGTAATTTTCATAGACAAACAAATCACTTACACAAATAATTTCTTACGCAATTACATTTGTAATTTGGGGTAATTTAGAATTGCCTACAAATAATTTTACCTATGAATTACATTTTCATTTGTAGGTAATTTGAGGATTGAAAATGTCTATGACTAAAAATATTTGTATGCAAGTCGTAGGCAATCTTCTCTATTTAACGATGAAATTATTTTCATTGAAAATTTCGTAGGAATATTGAAAGATTCGTTAGCAATTCTCTATTTTCTTTAGTGTTAAAAATATTTATAAAATTTTAAGGGTTATATATAGTATTTCACAACGAAAATTGAGGTGGAGCAAAGGTGGAGCAATTGTCTCACCTTGCCTAAGGGTG